>VWYO01017248.1:0-12273 GCA_013400275.1 Rhadina sibilatrix | reverse complement strand
CTGCACTCACTCCTCCACATTCCACTTCTAGACTGTGTTGTCTGCAGCACAGACAGCGGGACAGATCTCCTTTGCTTTAGTTAGTTTTTAGCTAGCTGAGGCAAAGAAGTTCCCTGGACTGTTTTGGTTTTTTTTCTTTCCTTTTTCTTGGAACTGTTCAAACCTGCTCTGGACTGAAAATCCAAAAGAGCACCGGGAGCTCACACCTGTGGCCCACCAGGGCCTAGGCCTCGGCATTTTCCAGCACTGGAGGGACTGATAAGAGACTGAGCGAGCCAAATTACACTCCACAACAACGACTTTGTGGGTTTGCCATCTCTTCAGACAGCAAGAGGTTTTATTGTTTCATATTATTCATTTTTTATGCTTGTGGATACTTTGCTTGTTAAGTAAATAGTTTTTCCACTTTTCTCCAAGGAAATCTTTTCCCAAACCAGTTGGGGGAGGGGCCACTTGAATTTGCTATTCTGGAGGGACCCCATTCAGAGGTTTTCTCCCAAATTTGCCCTAAACCAGGACAGGATATGAAGTGAAATAAGTACCATATCACAGATAGCTTTAACAATTCTGGAATATTTTCCATTTTTCCTGGAAGATATGTCATACATTTAGTACAAGAGTGTTCAATATGAACCCATAAAGCACAGAATAGTATATGGTATGCATTTTTGACAGGATTAACTCTTATTAAAAACTTTGCTTTAACTAACACATTAAAAAGTCATTTGCACCAAATCTCCCTGATAGGAGAAATGGATGTTAACATCTGCACAAACTACTAGATCTGAAAGAACTAATCAGGTTCTGGAAGAATGGGTGTGGGAGTCTTCACAAACATCAAGCTGCACAAGTTTGTTGCAGAACCCAGTAGTCTGAACTTCTGAACTTTATGAGAAAATGCTCAGGCTTAATAGACTTATGAATATTAATTTCTCCGCCCAGGGGGGGCTTAAAGCTAATTTTAATGGTCATACAATGCATGATGAGGGGGCGATACATGTTAAAAGGGAAAAAATGTAGTAGGTGGTTTGGGAAGTCTGTACCTTCCTAGTACCACAGCCAATGGGGAAAGGAAGAGGGCAACATGCAGTAAAGAGTTTAGGATGAAAGGAGGCCACATCCTCCAAATACTTGAGAGAGACCCCATGGGGCTATGGCCTTGTGGAATCTCTCCCTTTATTCTAATAAAGTTGATTTTTGCAGGATTCCTCTGTCTCCTTTGTGGACACTGGCCTTTCACAGCGTGATTTCCCACATATCTCTAAATCATTGGAATACAAAGTAACTTCCATTTTTGGTCAAAATATTGCTTCTTTAAGAAGAATTCCATATTCCTCAAAAAAAAAAACATAAAATACAAATTTAGCCACTGAGATGGTAAGAATATGTTTGTATTATCTACTCTGTTTTAAAATAAAACTTGAAGCTTGTAATTCTTTACTGGGAGTTTAGGTAGCAATTAAAATCACACACAACTGGAAAGAAAACATGTTGATAAAGCCATCTGCATTATATCAGAGAAAACAGTACTTCCAACTATTTACTCTGTGAGTCTATAAAAATTATAATACATAGACAAAATTTTAAAAACTCACATAAATAAAACTGAAGGAGTCTATATCTTATTCAGCTTTCTGATTCTTTAATTGGGTGGCACTGTACTACGGCTTTGTCAGCCTAAGGCTGATAATAAACTATATTTGGAGATCTAAAGGTATACTATGGGCATTGAAACAAAGAGTATAAGGAAANATTCCTATTCCCATATCTTTGCCTGAGAGCCCCTTAATTTCAAAATTATAATAATTCAGAGGGAGGGGGTTTACATTCTCTATTTGAAGGGAGGCTCCTGCCTTCCTTAGCAGACACCTGTCTTTCCAAACCAAGACAGACAGACACAGATAAAGGCTCCCTGGGGTAGAAGTGACCAAGAAACATGTTGTGAAAATTTTTAATGATTACCAAGTAACTGACGTCATAAAGAATGTATAATCAATAAAAAATTGTTACCAAAAATAGAACCCTATATAAGTGCCATACAAGAAAAACCCTATATAAACACCTTGTATGCTCAATAAATTTGGCTTCTGATCAGAACTCGGAATGTCCCCGTCTCTCAATCGCTGATAGTATACTAAATTTTGCAAAGATTGTCAGGCAATGGCGCTGAATTAAAACTATTTTTGCTCCTGTCTTCAGCTTTTCTAGAAGTCTGTAAGGGAACAGAACTGGATCCATTGGGTTTTTTTTTTATATAGTCACACATACACACATGCAAAAGAAAATGTAATACTAGACATACATATATAAAAATGTCATTTCTCCATGCTTTCTCAAGTCTGTCCCTTCTTAGGTCAATGCTCAATAAACCATCCTGTTTCTTCCCACAGACTGATCTTGTGATTAAGTCAGCAGCAACAGTGAAGCAAACATTTCCAGCCCTCCTTAACTACATGGAGCGTCAGGTCCTGCACTTCAGTCATAACAACCCCATGCAAGGTTATAGGCTTGGAAAGAATGGCTAGAAAGCTGCCCAGTGGAAAAGGACCTGGGGGTGCTGGTTGATAGCCTTTGAATACGAGCCAGAATGTGCCCAGGTAGGCAAGAAGGCCAATGGCATCCTGGCTTGTGTCAACAATAGTGTGGACAGCAGGACTAAGGAAGTTACTGTCCCCTAGGTGAGGCCACATCTCAACTACTGTGTTCAGATTTGGACACCTCAATACAAGAAAGACATCAAGATGCTGGAATGTGTCCAAAGAGGCACAACAAAGCTGGGGAAAGGTCTGAAGCACAAGTCTTATGAGGAGTGGATGAGGGAGCTGGGGTTGCTTAGTCTTGAGGAAAGGAGGCTGAGGAGGGACCTTATCGCTCTCTTCAACTAATTGAAAGGAGGCTGTAGTTAGGTTGGTGTCAGCCTCTTTTCCCAAGTAGCAAGCAATAAGATGAAGGGAAATAGCCTCAAATTGTGACAGGGGAGGTTCAGGTTGGATTTAGGAAAAAAATTATTCACCAAAAGGGTTATCAAGCATTGGAGCAGGCTGTCCAGGCATGTGGTTGAGTCACCATCCCTGAAGGGATTTAAAAGATATGTAGACATGGCGCTTAGGGACATGGCTTAGTGGTGGATTTGGCAGCATTAAGATTACAGTTGGATTTGATGATATAAAGGGACTTTTTCAACCTAAATGAGTCCATGATTCTATGTACAGGGGGAAAGTGTGAAAAGTAATCCTAGTAAAAAAAGAAATAATGGAAAATTTCCATCACAGAATGCACTAAAATGGGATAAATGAATATGATTTAGAGATCTAATAGAAATTATGGGATTACACAGAAATTAGGAAGTGAATATGTAATTTTCAGCACAATATAGATGAACTTACAAAATCTTAACATTAATAGCTTATTTTAGATTGTTATGATCAAGGGGAAGTCAATCTTTTTCTACTGTTAGTCACAAAAACAGTGCACAGAAAAAGTTTTTTTAACTATGAAATCAAATATTTCTGTAAAAAAATCCTCTTTAGATGAAAATAAAGCTGCTTAGTGGTGTCAGAACATGAAATACATGCATGGCTAGGGATTTGCTCAGATACTTCCCCCACAACTAGACTAACTTGGAAGAAAACAAGCAGCGTTATTAGCTACAACAAAACAAGGAAAAGTTGGGATTAATGGATCTCAAAGGTTAGCTAAGTAAAGCTGCAATGATTACAGCATTATTACTGGTAGAGAGTGGGGTTTAAGACTATTATTACAGCACTGAAGTCAAACTACTTTTATATTTTTTTGACCTTTTAAAGTTCCGTGATTGGCACTATGAAAAGATCAAAGCATTGGCTGATAGCACACTTATAGCAGTCAGGAAGGTAGTCAAGTTGCTTAAAGGCAGCAGTAGCCCCTTATATACAAACATCATGCACAATTTATTGCATTAATACTATTTTTTTCCTGGCACACATCCTGCAGAAAGGAAACTACAAAATGTTAAAACAGAATATGCTTTGAATCATAGAATAACCTACATTTGAAGGGACCCATGAGGATCATTGAGTCTAACTCCTGACTCTACACAGGGCAACCTAAAACATTAACCTAAGGGCACCGTGTAAATGTTTCTTGAACACCAACAGGCTTGGGGCCATGGCCACTTTCCTGGGGAGCTTGTTCCAGTGCTTGACCACCCTCTCAGTGAAGAACTATTTCCTAATATCTATCTTCTGATGCAGCTTTAAGCCATTTCCTCATGTCGTGTCACTAGACTCAACAGAGAATAGTTCAGCATCTTCCCTCTGCTGCCCCCTTTGAGGAAGTTGTAGACAGCAATGAGGTCACCTCAGTTTTCTCTTCTGTAAGATGAGCAAACCTAGGTATCCTCAGCTGCTCCTGATAATTCATGCCCTTGAGGCCTTTGACCATGTTTGTTGCCCTCCTTATATTGTGGAGTCCCAGAACCTGCACACAGTACTCAAGGTGAGACTGGACCAATCCTGAGTATGGTGGTACAAGTACTTCTTTCAATCAGTTCGCTATACTGTGCTTAATGGACCCCAGAACACAGTTGGCCCTTTTGGCCACCAGGGCATTTTTTGAGTCATACTGAGTTTACCATCAACCAGAACTCCTAAATCCCTTTCTGCAGGGCTGCACACCAGCCTCTTGTTCCCCAATCTATATTTACACCCAAAATTACATTGTCACAGGTGCAGAATAGAGCATTTGTTCTTGAATTTCACAAGGCTGGAAATTGCCTAGCATTCTAATCTATCTCTCTCTAAGGCCTCTCTACCCTCGGGGGAATCAACAGCTTCTCCTACTTTGTCCTGTCTTCCCCCTCCAGCCTCACCGAGCAACATCTTTCTCCACTGAATGAAATTTCAATCATTATAACTGGAAAAGACAGGTCTGGATTTCTTGATGTTTTCTAGTATTATACGTAATTATTATGTACCAAAACATATCTAGGAAAAAACTGAACCCACACATTTACCACAGAAATACAACTTTATACTTTGTACATCTTTTTTTCATAAACTGTAGATACAATATTTGGTACTTGTTTNTAATTTGTCCTAAACCAACACAGTACTCAATTTTCTATTTGATATTTTAAATAAGTACTATCTGGAAAGTATATTTGATATATGTTTGCATACATCAGAAATGCAAATTAAAACCTGGTATGTTGTGCAATTTGTTGCTTTTTAATAAGATGTTAAAAAACAAAGTGCAAAAGGATAAAAGCACACCTTCCAAAGGGGGAGTTAATATTTCACATATTTTACATTTGTAAGGTCTGTTTTGACAGAGTAACATTAACTTTTGACCTCCCACTTGTTTTAAGGGCCTCCATCCAGGAAATCAAAGGATATTGCAGAGCATTTTGTTTCTTAAAATATATAAATGCTTTAAAAATAATTGCTTTATCATACCAAAGCCAGCATAAGCATCTCTATTGAAAACAGAAGCCATAGGAATAGGTATGCTTCTGTTACAGTGCAATATTTATGTAGCATTTTTTTATATTATTAAATATCATTATCTTAAATGAGAGACTAAGAACAGCAAGTGCTTCTTAGTGCTTTCCTGATTTTTTCCCTTACAAATTTTTGGCCACTGTTGAAGTACTAAGGCTTGAACAACAGGCCCTGAGCCAAAGTTGACCTCTATATGAACCTTCCAACCAAATGTTATATGTATCCACTCATTAACAAAGTATTATTAGCAATATGATATATGTATCTGCTCATTAATGAAGTATTATTAGCAATATGATATATGTATTCATTCATTGGCAAAACATGTATTTACCTTTCCATATTTAGAAACTGGAAAAGGCCACATCTGGCCTTGTTTGTGGGTGTAGGATCAAAGACAAGTCCCATGGTTCCTCCTTGAGCCCTGGCCAGGCTTTGGGAGAAACCCAAAAGGAGAATGAAACCAGATGTTCCCGCACTAGACATTATGGTAGCTTGTTTATTCAACAGTATAAAAACAGGACTCCTCTCACAGCAAAGTCAGAAGCCTCATGGCCTGCAAGGTGGACACACCACAGAATTTCCCAGTTACCAGGTATGGTTCTCCAGTCCTTCACTATGACAGCTTCCCCCAGTGGATGTTTGAGGATATGGATGAAGGGGTAAAGTATTAGGTTAACTGGTGATGTATCTTTCTTGATGACTACAGGCAATCTTTTGTAGTAATGATTAGATGTATTGCTTAGCTTATCCTTTTGTAATTATTTGCTAATGATTTGGTGCATTGCTTAGATTATCCTTTTGTAATTCATTGCAATTTTGCATTATAGTAAATTATACTTAATCCTTAAGATGGTGTCTATGTCTTTGGTGGTGACTCTGCCTACCAGCAAAATAACTGCTTCCAGAAGAGACATTCACTCAAATTCTAGGCTTTTGCCTAGATAGCATAGAATCATAGAATGGTTTGAGTTGGAAGGGACCTTAAAGATCATCTAGTTCCAACCTGCCTGCCATGGGCAGAGAAACCTTCCACTAGACCAGGTTGCTCAAAGCCCTATCCAACTAGGCCTTGAAACTGCCAGGGATGGGGCACCCACAGCTTCTCTGGGCAATCTGTGCCAGGGCCTCACTATCCTCACAGGGAAGAGTTTCTTCCTAATATCTAAATTTTAATTAAGCTCTTTAAAACCATTTGTGTTAATAACACCAAAGTCATGGTTTTGATCCCCACATGGGCTGTTCACATAAGAGTTGGACTCGATGATCCTTGTGGGTCCCTTCCAACTCAGAATATTCTGTGAAATCCTGTCACTACAGGCACTGGCAAAAAGCCTCTCTCTGTTTTTCTTATAAGCCCCCTTTATATATTAAAAAGCTGCATTAAGGTCTCCCCAAAGCCTTCTCCAGGCTGAACAGCCCAAACTTTCTCAGTCTGTCTTCATAGATGTGTTCCAGCCCTCTGATCAATTTTGTGGCTCTCTTCTGGACCCACTCCAACAAGCCCATGTCTTTCTTGTGCTGGGGACCACAGAACTTGGTGCAGTACTCCAGGTAGGGTCACATGAGAGAGGAGCAGAAGGGGAGAATCATCTCCCTTGACCTGCTGTTTAAGTCATGTGAAAGAAAGAACATTATCATATGGGTTTAGATGGTACAAAACATAAATGCAGATCAAGCTGGTCATTCTAACATGATAGATTAAACACATTTCTCCCATGTAGCTATTTGGGATCTCATTGTGCTATATAATATAGTCAATAAAATATATCAACTTATGTTAGAAACATGAAGCTATTATATAGCAAATATTAGTATTCAGATGCTTGTCTGATAGTTTTGATTGTCCATAACACCTATTTCAGAACTACACCCTAAAGGATTCTTTCAAGGTTCAAACATGCCACTTCTACTAAAATGATAAAGCAATTCTTACTTCAAACAAATACAAAAAAATACAAGTCCACAGTCTTGCAATCAAAGCCTTCCAACAACTTGAATCCTCATGGATAACATGAAGTTTAAAATAATATACCTTACAGTATTTATTATGCACTGTATATCTTTATTGGTTTTCAAAGAGAATACATCCTAAGAGTACCATAACGATAATACTATCTTAACAGTGTAAAATATTGTCTCACAATATTTTCGTCTCATATTTAACTCTTTTTCCTTGTACCAGTGTACAGAACTTTGTCACACTCCTCTTTCTTATTAAGAAGACTGAACAAGCAGTAACTATCTAGACCTACATCTACCTAGTTTCGAGACTGTTCATAGATCTTTCTCAAAAGAGCATTCATCTCACTTTCATATACTCTCATCCTGGCTACTCTGCTGTCTCAGAGTTGCCTCAGTGTCATTACATGTGATTACATAATTAAACTTTGAGGGGGGGAAAGAAGAGGTATATTAGTAATTTGATAAGGACTAATCAAAACCGCTCTTCCATAAAATAAAATAAAATAAAATAAAATAAAATAAAATAAAATAAAATAAAATAAAACCAAGAAAACACACAAACAGAGGAAGCGTTACCTAGGAATCATATGGATAATTTTAGCCATAATCTCCAACAGAGGAATAGAAAAGGCAGTAATTGGAGGGAGGTAGGAGGGCAAGGCTAAAGAGTATAAAACTTTCCAATTACTAGCCTTGAGAATGCATTATGAAATCCTTTCCCTCTTTCCCTTCTCATTAATGCTCCAAGACTGCAACTGTTGCTTTCTTGGCTATGCACAAAACATAGTTCTTCCTTACTAAAGCCACTGTTCAAAGTGAAAGTTTCTCACAGGATATTAATAAATGCTAAGAGAAGCTATGTCCCCAAAAGATCTATTCCTTAAAACTAATAGTATTCCTTCATCCTTTCTCCCCCAGTGAGTATGCATAGACCAAATTGGACAAAAGTTCACAATAAGGAGACATGACATGACATGACATGACATGTAGCAAGACAATGAAAACACTACTCACATTTTATTTTTCTCTCTCACATAATCTGAGGGACGCAAATGTTGAATTTGTATTCTCCCTTGGTCCTGAATTTATAGGGTCACTTACAGTTTTATCTGTTTCTCACAACAGCCACCCACATCTGTGTGCATACAGAGAAATCTCTACTGGTTCCAAGTGCAACATTATAAGTCTACCCAGAGGGAAGCACAGCTCCAAATATTGTAACACATTTCCTGTGGCTTACAGTGGGTTGTCCTTGAGAGTGCTTTTTAATGTCTATTTTCCTTGGAGATTCACCAGCATTTTTTTGCTGTCCTCTTGCACTTCTACATCTTCACAGCTATTGCAAGAAGCCCCTCTCAAAGAAAACTAGCCCCTCTATGGACTTTGTCCACCAACAAGGAGAGGAGGAAGCCCAGCCAGTTCCCCTTCACCAGTATTCCCTATGGAAGGTGGCCATGTTCCCATATAGATTAGTCAGGGCCAGCCAGCCCTCTAGCTGGACAGGAACAATACAACTTCTATACTCTCAGAAGAGACTTCAAGTCTAATTTCAAGCATTTCAAACCAGGAAGACAGGTCATTAGAAATCATTAAATAAATTAATGTTTTAATCATGTTCCTTGTATATTTTAACACCAATATACGTATGTGTATACTTTAATGTGTGTAGATAGACACACAGTGATAAAGACTTTATAGATACAAATATACCACTGGTACTCTGTAAGTTTAAGAAAACAGGTAAGGGCAATATTATCAAAGAATAAGTTTATAATTAAAATAATAATTAGATTCTACACATGCAAAAAAACCCTGTGCTATTTATTAAAGGAAAAAAAAAAGAGAAAACAAATTGAACAGCTAAGTTCCCAGAGGACATCCTTGCTAGCCTTATGCACTATACCATATAAGTATTTTAATGCTAACTACATGATTACTGAAATACAGTGTAAATTTTTAGATGTGGTATTTGCTCATGACAATAAATTAAAACAAAATTTATTCTTGGGGGAAGGGAAGGACAGAAGTTTTTATTGGGTCACTAAGAACATGAGATTAGAAGACACCAGAGACAAATGGGCAGATTTTATCAGTCAAAACATCTGGTCACTTCATTCTGCATTTGCATTCATAACAGCATAGTGTATTAACATAATATGTCATTTAAAGCACTGCTTTCCTATGACTGAAAAGAACAGCATAATATTCCATTTCTTCTACAAAATTATTAGCAGCACAACAGAGCATCACATTATGTGGACAGCATTCACCTGTAGGGCCCATTCAGCCATACTAGCTTGAATTCAGCTCCATTCTGTCCACCTGCTCAGCTGAGCTAATTCAGTAACTACAAAAAATGGTTTCCAGCCTTTTCAGACAAATCAAAACTAATGGTTCTAATACTCCCAACATTCTCTTCAAGAAAAGCTGCTGCTTCTCTTTATAATTACCTAGCAGCTTGTTATATGCTTAAAGTACGTATTTATTTAGATTTGATTATGAAACCTTGTATATACCCAATCAGCAACTCCTCAAAAAGTTTTTATCATTTATTTTGTAATGTTTTTATAGCATTTAAAAACATACACACAGAAAATATGAACCAAAAGTGTCTAGATTAATAAATAACTGCTCCCTATTAAAAAGGCATTAAAATCATAAGATGATTTCAATCAGAACACAATGAAAATTATAGATAAGTGGTGTTCTTTGTTGCCATTCAGAAACAGTATCTACTCCCTGATACTTTTCCAGTATGAGAAGTCTTACTAAATGCAAGAATAAGAAGCGGTGAGTTACAACTACTGTTTTAATCAAACATCACCTAGCGAATAAGCTATACTACTGAGGTACAGCTTTATGTACCTTAGAAAAAGCTGAGCTCTCCCAAAGTTTCTTCATAGTTCTGCTCTCTTAAAATATTATGCTTTTTTGTTTAATAAAAGTCCACAAGTTCATTACTGGCATAAGTTATTGATATTATAAATCCTGCTTTACCTCTGCATCTGAGGAAAAATTCTAAATTCACTACAGTCACTGGTTGATAGAGGTTTTTGTTTTATAATGTTCTCAGTATTTCTACTTTTCACTAGTTATACTTGCTTCTGGTTTTGCAGAACTGACTCAAATATATTTCTAGTTATTTTTATTTGTTATGGAATAAGATACTCAAGAATAGGCTTAGATAGGGAATCAGTCTCTATTCTGATATTCTGACAAGGAATTGTCAGAGACTGAAATCTTATAATATATGGCTTAAACATCTTCATGAAGGACTTTTGCCTATTATAGCAAAATTGTATAACAAAAGCTACATGGAAGAACACCATACCCTGACTGAGGCCTTGCACTGCATGTTGATGGAGATAAGATAGAGTGATTTAGGTTTGGGCTGGGGAAAGAAGAATATATTCACAGGAGGATTAAGCCTCTCACCTTTACGGTGGAGACCACAGCCCCAGGTTTATCTGCTGCGAAACTCACACAGACCCTCACACCAAAGAAGGGGGGAGGAAAGGGTTTGGGTGTGTGGTGCAAAAGCCTCTGGTCAGAGGCAGTGAACGCTCATCCTGTCATCCCCCCACCACTCTCCCTCCCTCCCTCCCTTCCTTCCTCTTTGCCTCTCTTACTATTAAATAAAATATATCATGTTTTTTGACACCAACATCTAACCTCATTTAGTTTTAATAAAGTTTTAGGATATAATTCAAACCTTTCTGGGTTCAATCCATTTTATTCACAGACACTTAGTTTTCTTTGCTCTTTTATATGAAGACCAGATCCTAACAAGAATCAAAATGAAATTTCAGCTCACACAAGGGAGGAAGTCTTGCAGCTTGTTTGTCTTTTTTTTTTCCTTTTTTAATTTTCTCCAAAGTAAACTTTTACTTGCATTAAATAAAAAGTTCTTTTATACATCATTTATTTGCAAAACAGACAAATGAGAAGTGTTCAAGTCTATATTTTTAGCTTACATTTTCAGCTATTAAAACGTTATCCACACGAGTCAACATTCTTCATAGTTTTTTTATATTACAATTTCAGTTAAACAAAAAGAAACAAACAAGCAAAAGGAATACAAACAGCTATCAACAGGAACACAAAATCGCTGTCAACTGGCTTACTGAACATTACACAATACCTGTAAGTCCTACAGCAACTCTAAGAAGGCACATGTAGATGCACTCATGGAGGGAACATAATTGATGTTAAATTATTTTGAATCTGTAAATCAGATAAAATGAATTTAGAGATGTCCTGGGTAACCCAAACTGTTATTTTATTCTATATCTATTTGTGCCCAAAACTGTTACTGTCGCTTTAAGGCCTGGTACCATGGCCAGAAACAAAGTTGAGGGATTTCTGGGGTGCCTTTAAAAAGTGGGGGGTAACCAAGCAAACCCTCTTTTACCTGATGGCTTTTGTTTAAGGTAAAGGCTTCGCTTCAGAGAGGGTTGTTTCAGGTGGGTCTTCTGGGCTCACAACAGTAGCAACCTGAATTAAAAGCTGCACTTAGCAATCAGAAACTGTTCCAGAGTGAATTTTGCGACAACTTTCAGCAGCGTAAAGCTTGAGCTGGTTCAGTGTCAGGCCACTGCTCGTTGGCGCCAAGTGAATGTTACACAGAATCACAGAATCACTAGGTTGGAAGAGACCTTCAAGATCATTGAGTCCAAACCATGCCATAACACCTCCACTAAACCATGACACTGAGTGCCACATCCAGTCTTTTTTTAAACACATCCAGGGATGGTGACACCACCATATCCCCAGGCAGACAATTCCAGTACTTTATCACTCTTACCATAAAAAACTTTTTTCCTAATAT
>VWYO01017246.1:385459-432249 GCA_013400275.1 Rhadina sibilatrix | reverse complement strand
GGCCTTTGCCTTTTGCTTTTCCCCTGCTAGAGATAGAAAGTGGGAGGGTTTCTGTTTCGGCTTATCTAAGAGCCCTGCAAGTGCTTTCAGACAGGCGTGGTGTAAGTAAAGTTGTGACGGTCCCCACGAAAGTCAGTTCTGAGGTACTACTCAGTCCAAGGAAATCCGTGTTGCAGGCTAAAAGTCTATCACTTCCTGCTCGATTTTGCCGTCTCAGTGGAGGATGAAACTTTAAACCATTTTGAACTTCAGGGTCATTTAATCATTCACTCAGTACTTTCCAAGATAGGTATAACAATCGGTAGCTGTTATTGCTGAAGGTAAAACACTTGGTAACTGTTATTGTTGAAGGTTCTGTTCTGAAGTGCATTATTTGCAGTGTTGTAAATCTTTAATTATTTCCGTAGTATAATCAGTTTTCCCCATCTGTGTGTTAAGCACAGCAAATAGGGAAGTACTGTAGAAATACAGTTATGTAAGCAGGTTTTGAAATTTGGTGCTAAGAACAAAGGTGACACTAGCTCAGTTGGTTGGAGCAGTGTGCTAATAATGCCAGGGTTGTTGGTTACATCCTCGTTTTCACTTAAGAGTTGGACTCAATAATCCTTGTGGGTCCCTTCCATCTCAGAGTATTCAGTCATTTATGATAGTCTCATAGTCCTGAGTTATTCTAGTTGTCAGACTTCCATTGTTCTTTGAAGGTGGCAGGCTGTAGAGTTTCTGTTCATAGTTCTAGATGTAGCAAACTTAAGAGTTACATTTGTTTTAAGAGAGGTGTCATCTTCAAATGGAGTTTCCTCTTTGTGGCACGATTGCTCTTAGTTATGGATTCAGTGAATTTTTATGAAATGTCTTTGGGCAGAAAGGTTTCTAGAGAGTAGTGCAATTTGCATGTTGTTGTAGAGTAACCACTCTCTGAGGCGCTTTTTTTTTTTTTTGCATAACTGTACCATTTTAACATAATTTGGTATTTCCAAGTCTTCTGCAAGACATAAATTGCTTTACACATCTGCTAAAATGTATATTGTGAAGTTTAGTGGTTTTTTTTTTTATTATTATTATTGCTATTTTTCCTGTTGGTAGGTTGGGGTTTTTTGAGTTGTTTTGGTGATGTTTGTTTTTGTGAAGATGCTTAAAACTTCAGCATGGTATCGATTGAGAAGTATTTAAGCAGTAGGTAGCAGTGCTCAGGATGCGTGTGTTTCTTTTGGGCACAGTAGGTATATTCTGAATTGATCCCTGTAGATTCTGAATATGAGTAAAAGCACTTCTAATTTCCTCTCATACTAGAATTTTAATTTTGTTGTTTGCTATGATGCTTGCTGAGTTTATCTCTCAGTTCAAGAGAGGAAGAGTTTATACATGCATTTATTTATGTAGAAATGTCAGGTTGCTGTCTATCTCTTTTACTGTTTGCCTGGCAGTTACAACTTTTCAGGCTAGAGAATTACATGGGCTGTCTGTATAGTCGCCCTAAACCTGGACATACATGTCCTAGCTAAGTAAAAGTAGTCATGGCAAGGAAAAGATTTTAAACATTAATTATAAGACTTGTTTTTGTGGTTAATGTGATGCTTTTGTTTCATAGATTTAGCTTTGAGGGTTAGCTCTAGGAGTAAGTAGACACTTCCCACAGCTGAAGTCTACTCCCGCATTTATTTTGAATATATGTGTACACATAACATACACCCCCAAAAGAAATTTGTTTGCCATCAGTAATCACAGGTGTCTTTCTGAATCTTTTTAGGACTTTCTTACATAAAATAGTTGCTATTAAACTCTTGTTCCTTATTGTTTCCACAAACTTGATAAATTTCCTTCTATCTCTCTTGTTGCCCTAAAAAGCTTTCTCTTCAGTTTATATTAGCCCAATTCTATGACTTAAATTGTGGCAAACCTCATAGGTTTCATGCCGTAGTGTGTTCTGTTTCCTGAACATCAGGCCATGCAGGATTTTGGAAAGTCGGTAGTTCGTATTATGTAGCTGAAGACTTGAGTTGGAGGATTTTTTTTTCCTTAATGTTTACAAAAATAATCTTTTTATTACAGATAGGTGACAAATGTGTCCATAAGATTCTGGAGGAGAGGGTGTCTTCAACTAGTGTGAATTAGCATTTTTAACTTTTTATAGATAGAATTCTAACATTGGTTTGAATTTTGCATAAATGTAATTTTAAATGAACAGATATTTGGAGCTAAGAGCTCTCCTCTTGACTAAATAACTTTCCCTAGGGAAAAATGCAATCAAAGAGATTTAATATTCAGGCATCGAGTCACAAGATATTTAAATGACTAATTACTGTTTTGATGCACAAAAAAGAATCTTATTTTGCTTCCCTTTCATCTTAACTTTCTCCCATCCTGTTCCTACAAATCATAAATAGCGAAAATAGTGCGTGTTCCTTGTTACATCTGGAAACTTCAGTTCAGAAGTGATATTCTCTAAGAGTCTTCTGAAGGAAAAACAACCTTGCTGAGTCTGTGGGAGTTGTAAAATATGCAGTTGATCCAGGGATATAGTAACCCTTCTAAAGGAAGTGACAGCTAAGGGCCTTTTTAATTCTGTTACAAGTAGAGTCTGCCTTGTTCCAAGCCGTGGCTTCAGTCACTGGTTTTGTTTGGAGGTAAAGGACTAGTAAAAAAATGCCTTTGGCATGCAGACAGTGGTACTGGAGGTTACCAACTGATTCTGTGTTCTGACAGTTGGTTTAGCTGCCAGGTTTCTGAGATAAACGCATCGTGGCTGTTGCCAAGTCCGTTGCTACATATAAGAAACTGAAAAGTATCATAAGACATACACATCTGAAAAAAAACCCCTTCAAAATGTAATGAATCTTCTTATGTAACAACTAAATATCCACTGTATTATTTCGAAATGCTTTTTTTGAGCAAAACAGATTAATGCTATAATTTTGAGAAGCAGACAACAGACCACTGTTAATAATGCAGTAATGTAGATTTGGCTATCAAGTCTATTGATAACTGTGATTGAGCAAGTAGGTGGAGTAGATTTGTTTATCATTTATAAAGGGCTTTTTAAAAGGTGTTGCTTTGTGTATCTTGTGGTTTTCTGTTTCTGAGGAGGATGTTGTTCTTTTCTTTTAAATAGAGATTCAAATTCTAGACTGAAAGGAGAAAGCTGGAAAAGCAGAGCAGAGGTAACTTTAGTTAAGCAAGATAAAAAGTGAAAAAATACGACAGATTGAGGCTTTTTGAACATGTTCAGTGACATTTCAGAAAGAAACATGCATAGCTCTACAGGCAGCCTAGATTTGATGGCCTCCAACCAAACCAAGGAAAACTACAAAATTTATTTTCCTTGCATATTTTGAAAGGAAAGTAGAAAGAACACACTCTACATCCCTAGCCTCTAGATTCTCTTAAAAATAGAATTGGGGAGGGGGGTGTGAGGTAGGGATGTTGAGGCTTTGTGGATAATTTTTCAAATATATCCTTACGAAAAATGAGTATAGTTAGCTGGGTTTTTTGTTTTTTTTTAAGGGAGTTTTAAAAAGAAACAAAGCTTTGTGTTAGAAGGGCACGATGTCAACATTATAAGACATTTTTAAAATATTGGGAAGTTAAAATTTCTCAGTTGAAGCAGTGCCCTAGTAAAGATTAGCATGAGCAGAGATACTTTTAATTAAGTTCCTTAGATCTGAGAAATTACTTACCTAATAGAAAAATTTGTCTGTGTTGATGACATTTCCAGAGTTAATATCAGCCCTAGGGTTGTGGGAATTATCAGGAGTTTGTGGCGGGGGATTTTTTGACTTTTTCCTTGAGTGAGTTTGTTATCCTCATGTAAATTCCGCTAGTACTATGGTCTGCTAAGGTTTTGGATATTAGTTTTGATTTTTGTCTTCTGTGTATTCAAGTTTGTGTAGGTTAGCTGCACTTTCTCCCTCAGGTCAAGTTTTTTAAATGCCAGTGTATCTGGCATTTGGTGTTGAGGCAAGGGAGAGTTTTGTTTTATTGAATTGTTCGTAACTCCCTCTTCTGGCTGGGATCCTGGTCTGATGATGAATCGTTTTCCTCACCTTCGCTCTGGAGTAGCTGCCTGCTTGTCCTACTAGATTTCTGACAGTGATGCACTATGTGGAGTTGTTTTCTTGTGGATCACAGTTTAAATTTAAAGCTTGATTTCTAATTTTAGTTAGTGTTGCTAGTTACAGATAGAAGAATTAAGCACCCAGAGTCCAAAATTATAATCCGTACAGCTGTTCATTCAGTTCTTACTGTTTTCCTTTTATATGTGTCATGGTGTAATTGACAGCTTGCACAGCGGGTAGAATTTAAGTCTGTATGTGTAATTATCATTTCTGGATGCTGTCTTACTATGTCACCTGGTTTTTGAGCAAACTGTTGAAATACTTTAAACTGTGCTTTTGATCTCTTTAAATCCACAGTTGTATTATCTTTCCTGCCCTGGCTTTGTTTAAGAAAAGCTTATTTGTTAAAATTTCATTATTAGATGTAATTTTCCCCCTTCTTCCCCCTTCAGCATGACCTGTCAGTATTTGCTAAATGCTATAGGAGACCCGATGAAGATAAGCTAATGTTCATTGAAATGCTTCAGAACACTTCAAACATATTTTCTAATAGGATGTGTCTTAATTTAACAAAGCACTATATGGTGAATTTTCATTGACGCAGTTTGGATAGGCTCAAGGATCACATCCTTTCCATGGAACTGCCTTAGGCACTGCTAGCACAGATCTCTGCCAAGCCATATCTGCACAGAAAAATGTCTTTCTCCTCCCAAATCCATACTGCAGGCATTGGGAGGCCTATTGGGTTAGCATACAAAGATTAATTCTGCATAGGCTTCTTTTTTCGGATTTTGCTTTTCAAAACACAAGGATTTTTTGCCAGATGTGTTACTGTGAAAGTGTAATGATTGTGAATTAAAGATGTTTAGGAAGGGGAAGGAAAGGGTGCCCATTGCTTTTTCAAACTCTGTTGATCTGCACTGCACCGTATCCAGGGTCTCTTGCTGCTGAAACAGCTGTTATTAGCTTATCAAGGGAAAAAGTTGGTAACAAATGTACAAAAAGGCACCCATATGTTACCATCTAAGCCCTACTGAATTCAAAATGTGTGAAGCAAGCATGTAGCTGAGGTGTAGTGAGTCAATATATGAACAGTGTTAACTTATATATGGAAATTTCACTAAGGGTTCTCCAGTCTTTTTTGTTTATTACATTCTTGCCAGCTTAACAAACTCGTTCTGTGAGTGCATCCATAAAAGTGTGTATTTCTAATTGTGTGCACGGTGCCTTCAGTACTCTTAAAATATCCACTGCCTTACTGACACACGATTCATGGATATTGAGTATTTCAGAATCTTGTTGGGGCCATTAGAATTACATGAATGTAAAATCATAGCAGGTACTGTCACGGAATCTTTAGTTTTCAGTCGGCTTGGTTGTTGGTTTTTTTGTTTTGTTGTTTGTTTGGTTTGGTGGGTTTTTTGTTTATTGTTTTTTGGGGGGTTTTGTGTTTCATTTGGTTTTTTGTGGTTTTTTTTTTGTGTGTGTGTGTGTTTTGTTTTTTTTTTCTTTGATGCAGTGTTAGGAAACTGTGAAGTTTTTTGCTTATTAACAGAAGAGAATCTGTGCCCCCCTCTCCAGCTGCAGAAGTCCTGAAGTCTTAAGCAGAACAACTGATCTCCTTTAGTGGTCTCTTTTCAGAAAAGGACAACTGAAACATTAAAGGATTTTGAAGTAAATGGGGAGAGTAGACACCTCTTTTTGCATAGTCTTTGATTCATGAGTCCCGTGAAGAGAGAGAGTTGTTTTATGTTGTGTTCCCCTTTGTGCATCTTTTCTGCTCGCTCATACCAAAGCCATTAATTTTGAATGTCAGTCTAACTTTTTTTAGTGCATGATTTTAAATACAGTGAACTCGTAGATTAGATTTACAATAATCGGCATGTTTGATAGGAGGGGAACACAAAAACAAGGGGAACACAAAAACAAAAAATTTTTTGCAATTTTGTCTAAAGTAACAATCTACAGACACCTCAGTTTGTAGCTGGAAGAGATTTTTCTGTGAGCTCATGTCATGATCTTAACTTTACTGTTTAGTTTGATACTGAGCTTAGTAATTCACAAATTTACTTCACATATACCTGTGTGAAAAAGATTTGAAATGCTTAGAATTTTGAGAGAAAAAAATGTGGCAGCTCATGACAAGTGGGGCCAAATTTCAAGTGTAAGATTAATAGTGATGACTTCTTGCATATTCCATCTTTAGTTACACCAAAGTTTTCTGTTCTGTTAGCTGTTATTTGAGTTATATTTCTTCTGTGCGCCTGAGCATTCATGCAAGTTAGGAAATCTGGCAGATCATGAGCAGTAGCTTCTATAGCAAGCAATTCATGCACCACCTTCAGCTACCTAAAGAATGTTAATCCTGTGATGCAAAACCCACCTGTAGCAGCAGTGCTCCCTTTAAAATCAGAGGGATGGTGGTGGCATAGACTTCTATTACAGGTTGGTGCAATTTAAGTCTGGAATGAGACTGAGTAAATTTTGTTTCTGGTTTCTCATTGGTATGTGTCTTCACCTATGAAGAAGATGTATAGATTATGGCTTTGGGATTTGACAACTTCCTGGAAGCTGACAGTTCTGTGTAAAAGTTGAGGAATCATGATATATGTTCTGTCGTTACACCATAGGGAAGTCAGGCACTAACTTGAAGTTGTGAACAGGGGACTGCCATGAAAACGGTTTGATAAGGTGATGTTCTGTATATGCTGTCAGTTAAGCATGTGATAATGGTAAAGGTGTGTATACTCTAAAGTAAATTCTCTTTTGAAATTAAAGAGGCTATGAATTGGCAGACTTCTGTTTGATTATTGTCTATAATACTAATATTGAAAGAGGTTTTTCCTTTTGAAAGCGGGATAATTAAGACATTTTCAATAATCTTAGTGGCATGAAGCTGTGTCAAGTAATGTTTAGGGTGGCTATTAGCAAAAGCATCTTCATTCAGAGCACAATTGGGCACTGGAACAGGTTCCCCATGGAAGTGGTCACAGCACCAAACCTGACAGAGTTCAAGAAGCATCCATCTGGACAGTGTTCTCAGGTACATGATGTAACTCTTGGGATTGTTCTGGGCAAAGCCAGGAGTTGGACTTGATGATCCCTGTGGGTCTCTTCCAACTCTGATATATATTCCATCTCTCTTCTGTGACTCTACGAGTCACAAAAAGCAATACACAAAAGTAGTATACAAAAGCAGTATAGTTCCTCTTAAGAAAGCTGTTCCAGAAAAGCTGTAGGTGGACTGCTCTTACAGAATCCATTTGATATATGTTTTCTCAGCTTATTTTTAAAAACCCTGTTGTGCACATCCCAGTGTTGTACACCGAGAAGTCGTGTAACAGCAGTGGCTTTCTGCATAGCAGAGTTAACTACAGTGAGACTAATTGCTAATGTTCACACTTGAGGTTAAAAAGGTTAGATGTGCTTAGTACCCACTCTCTTGCAATGAGCATGTTTAACAGTTGGAAGAGTTTGAAAATGTGTCTCAAATTGTTTATATTAAGCCAGGGAAAGGAGAATGCCCACAAATATAACTTTGTTAGCAGTATTCTTGAGAGCACAAGAAGTAATACAACTGGCAGGGATTTGGAGGAGAGGAACTGTAAATCATTTTAAAGTCAGATTTGTATGGAAAGGTTTTACCTTCTGGAGATTATCACAGCTGGCCTTGAAGAGGAGCCCCAAAACGTTATCTTCCCGACTATTTCTCAGCTTTCATCCATCATATAGTGCATTTCAGCAAAGGATTGGGTATTAATTGTATACAGAAGAATTTGAATAATGGTAGGGAAAATAATGCAGTAAGCTTAATGTTGGAGAAGCATAGTGATGTGTCCTTGGTTTTCTTTTCTTTTTAATAGCTAACATTCTGTATTTATTCCAGTAAAATTTTAGTTATTCATAGAAATGTGCCTAGTATTAATTTACGTTAGGTAGGAAGAATATGCAATGTAGCAAGCCCTTAAATCTGCTGATCTTTTCATTGAGTAACTACTTTGCTTGTAGCCATCACAATAATTGTGCCCCGATTATATGATTATATTCCTCAGAAATGTATATGCAATTATTTAGCAATTAATTAAGGGTATTTAGTCTGAGTTTTGAATACCTCTAAGTCAATGCATTATTTTTTCAAGTTTTTGTTTTATAGGCCCAAGTAAATGTTTTTATGTATGGGCATCTGCTCTGTTAGAACAGAACATTGTAATTGACAGGCTGTAGGTGTATGTAATAAGTTACTTATTCTTTTTTACTACTTTTCCACATCGTATTTGTAAGAGGAAACACTACCTTTAGTATCAAGGAACACATCAAATGACTGATGTATCAGGAGAAGATGCTGGCTGCTGCTTTTGTGTCTGTAGATGTACTCTTCCTGTTCAGTGAGTATGCTTTGCTCTCCCATCCACTTGTATGTGTGTATTTCTCTGTATTCAGCTTTATGTGCTTTGAAGGACTTAACCCTGTTCTGAGTAAACAGATATGTGAAGGTGAATTGCATCAATTGAGGCTGGAATAAAAGTTTGAAAACTTTCTGCTCTGTCAGTTTCTTTAAGCACAGGTAGATAGTTTGAGTGAGAGAGGAAACGATCCTCTTAAGGTTTAAGTACCATACTTAAAGATTTGTTTCCTTTATATTTAATCAGGAATTAAAAAATTAATGCTTTTTGAATTGGAAGCTTTCAAGAGGGTCTATTTGCAGTGGATTGCTTTCCCACATCTGTTGGAGTTCGTACTTTATATCAATTTCTAAACTTCAAAGTTCCTTCCAAGTTGTAAACAGAAATCACTGATCTTGTAGCCTGCCTGGAAGACTTACGAAGCTTACATTTGAGGAGAGGAATTGGTAGTAAAGGCTGCCCTAAACACACATCTCATGCTACTTTGTCTTCTGTTGTAATAGATGTAGTCTTCAGGTGTTCTGTTGGTCAGATGTTCTGTTCAGAATGTGGCTGCTAGGAAGGTGTTAGCATACAAAGATGAATTCTGCATAGGCTTCTTTTTCCAGATTTTGCATTTCAAAACATAAGGATTTTTTGCCAGATGTGTTACTGTGAAAGTGTAATGATTGTGAATTAAAGATGTTTAGGAAGGGGAAGGAAAGGGTGCCCATTGCTTTTTCAAACTCTATTGATCTGTAATTAGTCTCACTGAAAATGCCTTTTTCCACAGAAGCACTTTACGTGACTTGATGTTTTTTCTTTGTGCCATTATCATTCCTCATGTTACTCTGTCTACATAATATGTCACATCTTTTCTTCCAGGCATTTCACAGGATTTACTCGTTTGAAATGCCTCATTCTCTTGTATTTCTAAATTCTCTAGTTTTGTTCTCCTTTTTAAGTTTCTTTTAACACCGATGGTAAAGTTGGATTTCCAGTTTCCCCTGTGCCCTTGTTTTTGCTTAAGAAATGAAGCTTTTCACTGTTTGGTGAGGCTATACCCCACAGCCCGAGTCTTCTATTAGTATTTCAGCAGGACATGTCCTGTATGCCTTTTTGGTACTTGATTTTTCTCAGTACTTGAATTCAAGAAAGAGAATTCTGGAAAGAGTGTCAGAAAATAGGAGCTGCTTCAAAATAAGATTTTGCAGTATTCTGATGTGACTTACAGTACTTATAATTCAGTAACCTGGATCCAATATATTTTGTTAAAAAGCTGAATTCAAAACAACAGGGTGGTTTTATTGGAAAGTTCATGAGTAAGGCTGCAGATGAAAGCTGATGAATCGGAGTCCTGCAGAATGTTTTGTATTATGTACAAAATCCTTTGAGCAGGTTACTTACACAGAAGTGTTGGCTCTTTCAGATACTTAAGAGATTCACTTATGTACTCTTTCATGGTTCTCAGGGATTTTTTTTTTTTTTTTTTTTTGGTTTTTTTTTGTTTTNTTTTTTTTTTTTTTGGCTTTCATGTGTTCTTTGCCAAAGATGATGACCTTGCTTGCCCTTCTCTTGCTATTTATCTTGTTCAGTTAGAAGGAAGTTATTATTAATATTGGTGTACTTGCTTTGTTTTCTGATGACGATGCTGTGGTCTTGAAATAGTCCAAGTACAAAATGAGACTGTTCAAGTATTAGGATTAAAGGTAGTTTTAATACAGTTCCTCTTGGGGAACTAATGTTTTTCATAGTACTTCAAGTCAATAGGCAGGAATTTATGCTCTTGCTGTATGTATGAGGTGCAGGAACTTGAGCTACTAAAACTGAAGTAAAACAGCTTCCCTTTTCTTGTCAATAATGTAAAGTTTGTTCTGTGAGAAGGAAGTGTGTGTGGGAAATCAGTAAAACATGTATGTTTACAATGCACCCCTGTCTAATAAGTCTTTACCAGGGCTGTAGGTTAAGAATGATTAACAGAAATTTCTGTTGCATGTTCATGCTCTCAGCCTTCCTCTGAAGGAGAATTATTTCCTTTGAGGTGTCTTGTCTGGAGAAGTTCAGAATATTGAAAAAGAATTGGCACATCTTGGAGTAGACCAGAAAATATGGGGGTTTGGGGTTTGTTGCGGTTAAACCCTTAAACCCTTATGTCTGGCCTGGTTTTCCTCAGCATCTGTACTTCACTACAGAAGGACGTTGTGCTGGTAGTTGTAAATGTTTTCTTTGAGGGCTTTAGCTGTCTTTAAGTGATTGGGATTTCTGTCTTAGAAATAAAGACAAAACCTTACTGGGGAAGCTGGTGAGGAAAGAGAAGCTCTGAAGTGGTCCTAATAAGTTTCTATTACTGAGGAAAGTAACAAACGTCTACTAGCATTAACTTACAGGAGCTGTTGTCACGGGTAGGTTGTGGAACAAGTTTCATCAGAAGGTAACAGTTTTGGTATTGTGTGGCCGGATAGTATGAAATTCTGAAGCCATCCTGAAGCAATAATACTCATTGGTAGTATCATTGGTAAATGAGAGCCTATCGAAAAACCAATCATGTGAAACCTAGTCACCAATCTGTTCATTATTCATTCATTTAATCAGGTAAAAAAGGTCCCTGTGCATGATTTAGTAACCTGATTATTTTTAAATGTTGTGTGCAGAAGTTGGCTTAACTCAGTAATTTTAAAAATTCAAGTAGGGAGGTATCTGACATTTTATTTTGACTTGGATTAAATTGTGATTTCACTGGTGTAATTTTCTGGGAGATAGTAGTTTGAATGTTTTCCACTGTTGATTTTTCTCAGGAAAATCATTGTCCTGTCTCTCAGCAAAATAAGTTTGATGTCTTACTTGACTTGTACTCAAGAGGAACACTGTATGAGAAGCCCTTGTTTTAGTTAGTAGAGGGGAAGGGAAGACCTAGTGATAATTTTGCTGGAGAGAGTGTCTTACCCCTGATTATTTTGCACTGTGGTCTGGTGTGTATGTAGAGTTCACATCTGTGTTTATACTGGCTGGATGTTTGTTTTGGTTTTGTGGTTTATTCCCACCATTCCCAAGGAGAAGTGAGTGTGGACGGTTTAGGCTGTGGTGTAATTTCTCTTCAGAATTTCTTGGGGTTAAATACTGGCTGATAAGTTAACTCTGAATTGTTTCAACACTTTGCCCTTGCACGTTTTTTAAAATGAATTACGCATTCACATATCTAAGAACGTTGGATAGGATTTATTGCTGAGAGTTTGGAAGGAGGTAAGCCCACCGCTTTAGCAGATGGCACTGTCTGCACAGGTGGAATTGGAACTTGAGGTCCTGACTCAGCTTTTGGCAACAGTGTCATTTCCAGGGATTGAGGGAACCTCAGTTTACTTTGGCTTGCAATTACTGTAAGCCAAATCAAGCCATTTAATGTGGTAAGTGGTATGAAACTGAAGCTGCAGCTGATAATTCAAAAGCATAATGTTAGGCAGCTCTGAATTTCATTCTCTGGGAATGTATGCAGCATCAAGTTGATTTTTTCAAAACAGAATGTGCTAAATAATACTTTATAAATATACTCATTAATGATAATGTAGCTAAAATAGTCATTGAACAGAAGGGATGTAATGAATTAATGACAAGTACAAATACCTCACAGCCTCTGGTAATTTGCATGGCACCAAGTGGTGAGAGAGACAGGTACCATGTCTGGCGTAAGAATGCTTCCTAGAGTCCTCTAACTATGTTTTTCTGCCGATACATGAGCTGTATTTTCAGACTCTGAGAAGGGCACAAAGCAATCTCTAAAGTGCCTGTTGTGCTTAATATGTTTATAACATTTTTGGATACATTTCTAGATCTTGTGTAGGCACATCAAATTATGGCTTTTCGTACGACTGTAACTTGATTCCTGTGCAGCCAGGAAGGGCCCATTGAGCAGCTGCGCATGCTGTGGAAAAGCAGGTGCCTCTGTGTTGGGACTGGAACAATGGGATTTGGCTGACTCTCCTTGTACATGACATTGGGCAGTCCTGTTTTGTCCTGCTCAGACACTTCGCTCTCACTGGGTGCACGGAGAGAATAAC
Source organism: Rhadina sibilatrix (assembly GCA_013400275.1). Classification (NCBI taxonomy): domain Eukaryota; kingdom Metazoa; phylum Chordata; class Aves; order Passeriformes; family Phylloscopidae; genus Rhadina; species Rhadina sibilatrix. Next base: position 419,763 of record VWYO01017246.1, on the reverse strand, counting down.
AATGTCACTTAAAATACACTGAGCTTACAAGTATTAAGGAAGTGCTTGTCCTTAGAGGAAACCTTTCCCATTCACTTCTGTTCTTTCTTTCCTCTTATATATGACTTTACTTTGTTGCTGAATGTTTATACCTTGAAAACAGGTTTGATCATAGTTGCAGGTAGAAGGTCATGAATTTAAAATGCTAGAGTCGGTCCTGCATTTTTAAATGCAACCTAAATAAACTTGGGGGTTACAAAGCACAGTGAATAGCTGGTGTCTGACTCATAGGCATTTATAATTCAAAGTGTACCTTACTGATCAGGAAACTTTTAAGCTGGTATTTTGTCTAACCTTTTCAGACTCATACAGACCTCTGCTCTAAGCAGCGTCTTTGCATTGAGATGTAGCAAAGCCAAGCAAAGTGTCTGCACATGCAGATTTACAAACTGAAGGCTGACATCTATAGCAGCAAATACACAGATTCATTGGAAAGTCTGTTTTAAGTTATTCAGTATTGTACCTGTCACTGTTGGAGAAGCACCTTCCCACTTTTGTGGCATCAGACCTGAAATACTGATCTGTTGGTGTTGCAAATACAGAAGCTCAGAGTGTTTAGTTGAAAAGTATGGGTAGGTTTTACTTGCATTTTCATGAATATACTTTGACGAATTTTAATTGGCTAGAGTACTTCTGAGTAATTGCTAAGCAAGTTTCTTCTTTACTAGATGCCTTATGTAGTAAAAAATGCTGTTGTTTGTACTTGGTGGGATCTTCAGTTTTCTCAAATGACTTTATCAGCTCCCTTCATATCTTGCTGTCTTGGTACATTAAATAGCTCCTTTTACTAAGTTACAAACTGCAATGCCTTTTTTTTTTTTTCTTGTAACAAGAATTGTAATTTGTAGAAGTATGAGATAGGAACTTTGATACCATTGGCACTGACAGTTATTCAAAGACAAGGTTAGGTGTACTCTGCCATCCTGTGTGTGCTTATGCAGCTCACATTTCTTCTCACACTGTATACCAATTTATTTCCATTGTGTGACACAGAGTAAAGTACTTAAATGAGGATATTATGAAGTCTGCAAAAGGGCTTGTTTAACAGATTAGCTTTTAGTCATGGCTATGGTGCACTGTATGTTTTTTCTGCAGACTTTTTCTTCCCTATAGCACTGAAGCACTAATGTTAAAAAAAGGTTTGTTTGTTTATTTTTGAAATCACAAATGAACTTGGTAGTTTAAGACAATGCTCTGGAAGCTTCTTTGATTTTTTTAATGCAACTGTTATATATGAGCTTTTTATGTGGAATGCACATGTGACTTCTTAAAAGGTGCTTAGATTGTTTAGGTCTTAAGGCAAATTTCTGTTTGCTTATCTGACGTGAGATGCTGAGCCTCAACTCATGAATGAATGAACTTAGACAAATGTTGATACTTGATTTTCTTGTTAATGGTTTTAATGTTTTTCTATCCTATATTACTGTATAATGTTCAGTAGAAACACCAATTAAATTCTATTACTTTTTAATGTGACTGCTTGGGGTAATAAAACTGTACTTTACAGAAGAGGTAGTTAAACCTGACAGGCATGTTGCAAATGAAGCCGTCTTAGGGGAGGTACAGCTGATTTTGTTTTATGTGTTAGAGTTCCTGTGTAAACCCTATTCGCTCACTGATTTGTTTTTTTAATTGCTCTTTTTGGTTGAAGGGAAAAGTAGATGAACAAATATAAAGATGCAAATATACTGAATTTCTTTCAAGCCTCTTTAACATTAAAGTTGAATAGAGCATACTGGCCTAAAAAGTTCATAGAGAAAAGAAATTATTGGACTGCTAAACACAAAGACTAAAATGAGATTCCCAGCTTCCAGTACCTTGTGGCTAAGAGAAAACAGCTGTGGAAATAATGGCTGTGGGTTTTACACTTTTTTACTCTCCTTGGTAATGATGCCCATGGGCTCCTTTTTGAGATAGCGCTAGGTAAAGTGATACTCTGCTAAAATGCACACTTGTCTTGCAGTTAGTGTCCAAAAATGTTTCTGCATTCTGTGAAGAGTTTGCTTACTCTTGATGCCTGGCATTTAGGCTGCCCCAGTCAACCAGATTGGACATTTGTTTATATGAAGTCCTTGGGTAGTTTTGCAATTTGGTGTTCAGAGATGACAGTCAAGCTGTACGTAATGTTGAGTTTTAGAGTCTTACTGCAAATTCTGAGGGGAAAAATAGTAGCTCTAGGTAGGTAAAGTTTTCAAGCTCTGTTTTTAACCCCAAACCAACTAGATCCTGTCCTTGTTTTTCCTTCAGAGTCTTTGATCATATGTAGATCTGGGAAACTGTTGATTTTTGCAGTTTGTGATGTGTGGTCTGTGAGAGGGCCACTTGGTAGACTTAATGCTAGGAAGATAGAGGTGCTGCTCAGACTCTTATGGCTTTGTTCGTTTGTCTTACCTGTCTTGATTGTACTGTGTACTGCTGCCAGGTTCATTGGTGGATCCAGACAGAGAGGTGTCTGAACAGCAAAGGGAGCAGCAGGTTGGTTTAATGAGCGTCATTTGAAAACCTGGTCTGAGGAACAAAGCCTGTGGAAGCAGTGATAGGCACACTGTTTTTCATAGTTTATGTAAAAAACTTCGAGAGAAATGTAAAATATTTCACTCAGCTGAGTTGACTTCTTTCAAATTCTGCTGTCTGTTGAAATGTAGATTCTTAGCTTAGCCTTTAACTTCACCCAGTGCTATGTATAGTATTGGGTGATGACTGGAGCAGTTGAGGCTCATGGCTGCGTTGAAATGAACAACCCTATGTGTATCTGCACTGAATAGTGAAAGGGCATAGAAGCTTGTTTGTTGCAAATTTAGGTTACCGTGTTGCTTGTTATTTAGATGGCTCTGCTGTTTTATCAGTGCTGAGCACCCTTAACAATAGTATCAGCTCCTGTGATTAATAAAAATGCTGGAATCAAGGTGTAAGCTTTGCCATGCAAAATTATCTGAGTTACAAAGTATTGCTAATGCGCAGAAATCTTTTAAGCAAGTAGCAAGAAAGTGGTATCTTTTAACTTTGGCACTTGATACAATTATTAGTCAACTGATGAAATGGTCTTGAAGTTCCACTTCTGTAGTCCATATGAGGCAAGAGTAATTTTGCTATAAAGCTTTACTCAGGCTGTTCTAAATGGCATTATAGCTGAAAACTCTGGAAAGCAAAGGTTAAATTATAAGAGCTGTTCTTATTCAGTTGTAGACTATATCCTGAAAGCTATATTCTTGTGAACTGTATAAAAGTTCAGTTCACTTTGTTTTACAGTCTAATTTCAGTGTGGAGGTTATGCCCTGGACATGTATTTGCATAATAAATGAAAAGCATCTTAATGTTCTCTTTAGAATCCATTATTTAAGGGAAAATTACTTTGTTTACTATAGATGACTGAAATAGTTTTCATTCATTGCAGTTTCAAATGAGCATACAGCTGGAACAGCAGTAAGGCTGAGGTGAGGAAGGGGCTCTTGGACAAGTTTGTGGTTAAGTCTGGTGTGGCAAAGTTGTGTGAGATGAGCTGAGCTGGTTTAAATGCTTGTAGTGAGAAGAGACAAGTTCCAATGTCTTCGTAGAGTTTGTCCTGGTCTTTGCATTACTTGTGAACTGATTTAGTTCAGGAGAAGACTCGCCTAAAAGTAACTTCCCTTCTCTCTGTGGTCTGTGGGTTACAAGGCTCCCTTAGCTGAGGAGTTCATGAGAGCCAAAGTGATTACAGATGAATGGATGGGCGTGGCCATTACCAGCACTCAGGAGATGGTTTAGTGCCTTCTGCCACTTTTGATCTTTTGCAATTCCTAAACGAAATCATTCAAATTGATACCAAGGCCTGTGCTTCTGAATGCATATTGTGCAGTGGCAATTTGGCAGGCCAGACAAGTCTTTTTAGGTGGTCTGAATGGGACCTCTGCCTGGAAAGATAGAGGTGATAAATGATGTTTGTGAACTGCAACGTATGCATTAAATACTTGAATTTTCCTGATTCCTAGGGTTCCTAGATTGTGTATTTTATCATCTCTGGCATGTTTTGAGCCTCTAGTCTATTTCATTTCTTCATCTCTGCCTGTCTGTTTTACACAGTAATTTAAAACGTGAAACTGCTTTCAGTCTTCTGGTAACAGGATAACAAATCACTCTCCATTTCTTCTAGTGTTGTCATGAGCTCTACTGCTAATGTTAGATTTGTGGGTCAAATGTCCTGTGTGCCCTCCATCTATGTGCCACCATTCACTGAACAAGAATAGCAGGTGAAAATTGCCCATAAGTTTTAAGTAATTTGCTGCTGTGAGTCCACAAATACAGAAGCAAGATTTCTTCCAGTGAAAGGACAGACTCTTCCCATGCTCTTAGAGATATCTAATTTGAACAAGGGGAAAGTCGTCCACTTTAAGCAGCCGAAAATCTTTACCTTATAAGCTTGAAATCAGGTTGCTCAAGATGGTGTGGCTGATCCCATTTCTGACTAGTGTTCTAAAGAAAAGTCTAATAATTACCGAGGGTTTTTTGATACTTTGTTAATTACTAATGCATGCATTTTTAGAAGTAAATTAGATTCCCTTTTCACCAAGTAATTGCTATTTAAACCTATGCAACTATTTTAAGTTGGTGTTTCTAGCAGAGATCTAATTATTACAGTGATTACAGTAGAATCCTTCTTAACTGACTACTCAAGAGACTGACCTCAGTTGATAAACAGAAGTGACCTCTACAGTTTTCCTCCATGAAGGGACAGCTTTAGGCTCTGCTGTAACAACAAAAAAAAACATTTTCTTTGATGCGTAGAATGATTCAGGCCATTGAGAGATCTTGGCAGAAGAGCTTCAGAAGGGAAGATCTAAAGCCATGTGATTTGGGTGACTCTGCAGGCAGCTTCAGTTGATACAAGAAGGTGTTCCCAAGAAGGTGTGTCCATATATAATGAGAGTCATAATAGAAGGAGGGCTATAATTGCTTGTGGGCCAGATGAGGGGTGGAAGTGATCTGGTGTCTTCCTTTATAGGTGGAGCAAAGAAGGCTGCTTTGTTGACCCACCATTTCTGTCCTGTTTTGATCATGTGTGCTTCCTGTGACCAGACTTAAACTATTGCTAACACTTACATGACATTCATGTACTTGAATTCTAGAGGGTCAGCGTTGCAGTTATGCTTACCAACAAAATTATTGCCTTGCCATTATCAAAGGCCAGATCTATCAGCTGTTATTCAGGAGTTGGGTTCTGGGTGTCAGTCAAGGATCAGTGTAACTCAGGGACTGATCCTGTGCTAGAATATCCATTGAAGACTTTTGAGCATTGCAAGGCAGACTCAGATTACCCTCATGAGTACGACTTTCAGGTTTGGAACTTTTCAGCAGCAGTTGTTTGGAAACAAGTGCTGTAATAAACTTGTCAGAATGTCTTTGTTGTTTTGCAAGTAGTTAGGTGTGACTGTGTATGAGTGTGAGGAACTAAAGGCAGAAATGTGTGGTATGTTACTGTGATAAGTGCTTCTGTAATAACCTGTGGAGCTGCTATTCAGGAACAACTGAGCATTTTTGCTTTCAGTCATACTAGAAACCACTAGAGCCACTTTGTCCCCTGAAGGTAAGAGTAATGCAAAGGAATTATCTCTGAATAGTTTGCATTCATCTAGGATGGTTTCTGTCTTCTGGGTGTGCATTCTGTACATTGTCTTGCAGCATTAGTGGTCCTTGCCTGTCTCTGGGTGAGCTCTGTCTATTATGGTGGCATGTAACTGCCCCTGAGTCCCACAGAAATGTATTTCCAGTGCCTGAACTGGTTCTAGGAAGGGAGAAGAAATTGTGTGAATACTGAATAAGGCATGGCATTAGAAAAATACAGGTATCTTTGTTTTGCACATAATTCTCCAATATTACTCTTCATGTTCCTCCCAATCTCGGATATAAATTGTGTCTGATTAGTAAGTTACAGGACAGCTGAGATCTGATAACAGGAGGAGAAGGTGAAGAGAATGAGCCAGTGTGGGTGTTTTATTCTTTTCTGTCTTCTTTGTGGACAGATTTATTGGATTGCATCTGTAGACAAATTTTCTTTAGTGTAACTTGACCATCAGGCTTCCAAGAGGCTGTCTTCCCTGATCATGCAGGTTAGTGAGATCCTTTTATGGCTGAGAGACAGGATACTTATCCTGTAGGTCAGTGAACAAGCAGAGGTGGAGGTTGTAGAGTGATTTGTGTGCAGTAGGACATAGAAGTGCTTCAGCAGTCCCTACTGTGTGTTTTAGAGTGAGTTACCTGGAAAGGTCTTGGTCTGCAGCAGGGTCTTCGAGCAGCTTTGCTGTGTTTTCCTCCACTGCCTTTCTACCAGTAGATATTGCTGATGTGAGAACCTTCATCTCTGTGAATTAAGCAGCCGAAAATCTTTACCTTATAAGCCTGAAATCAGGTTGCTCGTGCACCAGTTTTCCTGATGACATGATGCAAAACTTCCGATATTTTTCAGTTCATAATGTTTTCTTCTTTGATTTATTATAGAGTAATAAATGAGCTGCAATTTTGTTGCTGTGTATTTAGAGGTTTTTTTGGACCATAAGCTGTTAGGAGGTAAAATGTGTATTAAAAAAAAGGTCTGTGAGTTTGTATGACCTTGATTGTGTGTCAGCTGTAATCTGTTTCAGTGTTACTGTTGTGAACCTAATGCTTCTTGACAACTGTCCATGGAAACTGCTATCCCTTTCAGTTCTTACACCTTAAACTTTAAATTGCCAGTGCTGTGAGGTGGTAGCCTTGGTAAAGCACTTCTGTCCAGGATGGCTGTGAGAGGATTTTGCCCAGTCATACGGATGTAAATCAGCAGTTCTGCAGAGACCAGTAGATGGGCAGTGGTTTGCCTTAGTTCCCAGTAATGGACAACGCAACCAGTTGTGTGTTTTTGTATAGGCTTCAGAGCCAAAGATGTGATTCTGATCTGCACAGGCTTGAATTCAGTCCTGTGTGCTTTTTAGAAGTAATAGTGATTTTAAAAACTTCATACTTGTCCACCCCACCTTTTGCTTCCCCCAGCAAAAGCACCAGTCCCTTGCTTAGGATAGGCTTGGAGTATTGGGAGACTTTCTGTTCTGCACACAGGACTTGAGAGCTGCTTCTTTTGGTAATTTCGATAAGCAAATGTGCCTTAAATTATTATTTCTAAGAGCTCTGAAATAATTGGATAAATCATTTGAGGAAACAACAAATTACAAAAAAGAGGATCTTTCCTTTATTTCTTGAGAAGATGCACTCATTGCTTCTGCAGTAACATTTTTTCACTTGTCTTTTTAAAAGGATAATATGCATTCTGTCCCTTTGGTTTGTTCAACTGTAATGACAGGTTATGCCACTTAGTCTTTTAATGCCTTGTGGTGTGGTTATCTTACTTGGAATATGGACTCCAGAGTGTACTGCAGAGTAGATACTTTGTTAAAGAAACTTCTGTGCTCTCTGTAAGTGCCAGTTTTCATTTAGAAACTGTAACTAACTTAAAATCCCGCAGTCGTGTTGCCAAAAAATTAAGAAGTGTTACCAAAATGTGAAAGAAGGCAAATACTGCTTGCTCTCAGTTGCTTCTGTTTGTTTCTGCTTGCAAGCAGGAGTGCCTGCTGCTAGTCAGGTTGAGCCACAATCACAGTATCCATTATTTTGTGTTCTAATTATTGTAATTCAGATTTTTTGAATATACTGTGCTGGAAATGCATCAAACATGCAAATACTGAACTTGTGATAAAGGATTGGCCCTATATCCCTGCATTATCATTTGAGAGAGGTCCTACTGCCCCACCACAAAGCAGCACTGACTGCAAGTTCCAATTCCTTCAGGCTGTAATGAGAGCTGCTCTGCTGTGTTTTGGTTTCCCTTGTGCCTTCGTTGCTGTCAACTTGCTTTAGATTGTCCTTTCACTCTGATGTTTTGGAGCATGTATGGTGATGCTAGTGTGCAGTAAGAGTGGATACAAGGGACAAACTCACTATCCTAAAATTAATAGGAGGGAAGACCACAGAATGACTGACTGTGCCAGTGCATAATTTTGCTTACAAAATTGCATCGTATTTTGTTATATTCTACATAGTCAGAAAAAGAGTTGCTATTTTGGTGGGCTTTCCCTGTAGACTCTCTTAATTAGAGAAGAACTAAGAGAGGAACGTGATTATCAAACTTTTGGTTATTTAAACAGCTAACAGTGTAATCTGGTATGTATTGGCATTTTAACTGTCCAGATAGTTTTCTGGACAGGAATATAGTGTGGATAATAAGGTGCAGTTCATAGAATCGTGGACTATCCAGAGTTGGAAGGGACCCACAAGGATCATCAAGTCCAGCTCCTGACCTTGCACAGCACAAGCCCCATAGTCACACTATGTGCCCAAGAATGTTGTCCAAACACTTCTTGACCTCTGTCAGGCTGGTGCTGTGACCACTTCCTTGGGGAGTCTGTTCTGGGTGAAGAACCTTTTTCTAATACCCAAGCTAAACCTCTCTTGACACAGCTTCTAGCTGTTCCCCCAGGTCCTGTCACTTGTTACCAGAGAAAAGAGATCAGTGCCTTTCCCTCAGTTCATATTTCTGGCTGAGTGTTACAGAAAGCCATGAGCAGAAAGCCAAAGCTCCTTTCCCCTGTCTCTGAGCTAAGTGCTCCCACTGCATCCCTTTTTTGTTGTCAAACCACATGGTGAGGCAGTAGAGGATGCTAACCTGATGAAAACTAACCTGGGGGCTGGGTAAAGTGAGCAGATTTTTAGGGTTTTCTTGTATGATCTCTAATTAACTTTTAACTAAGATTTGGCTGAGCATTAGTAAAATGTAAAAGGAATGAAGTTTGAGGAACAGTACCATTGTTCTGAAATGACTGGATCAGAATAGTATTTCAGCACTCCTAAAGTGTAATTATAATAGCATTTGTATGTCAGGCAAAGAAAGCAACTGAAAGGTTTTCTGGATATAAGCACAGCTAATAGGTTGAAAATAGTTAAATGTAAAAGTGCAAAGCAATTTCAGGGATAATAAGCTACCTTCAATAAGTACATGTTGTGAAATGATACAGGTGAAAGATCCAAGGGAAGCAAGCTGGGATAGAAAGGGAAGAAATTCTGAAGCAACCTGCTGTGGTGTTAAGCAGTTCAGGTTGACTGCTTTTGTAAAACAAGTTGCAGGTATTGCAATGTTGTTTCAATCAGAAGGGTATGCTAAGAAAGAAACGTGACTACACTGAAAGTGGAAAAAATAATACATGAACAATTCGTATTTACCTGAAAAGTGTATCTTGAAAGAAGGAACAAGGTGAGATCCATGTAGCAATAAGGTATAGAATAAGATGAGAATATTCTGTGAATGTTTGTAGTAAGAGGAAGTTTTTCTTGACTGTACTTGATACTGAGACAGTTGAAACGTTTCATGAGTCTTAGTGGGGGGTTTTTGTCCTTGGTATACATTTTAAAAAGTCTTTTTAAATTTAGTGAAGCAGTTAAGCCAGTGTAATGGCTAAAGGGAATCATCTTTCTCTCTCCTGCATTTCCCCACTGCTTTGCATCCACATACCCTGGCAGTTCAGGGAGCCAGTTTTTCAGACGACTAATTGTTTCTAATTGTTTTCAGGGGAAATAACAGGACAGTGATGGCTTTCTGTGAATTTGGTTCCCTAAGCTGTCATCATAGATTCAGTCTAACATAATGCTGTGGTAGTATGGAGAATGACAGGATGGAGCACAAGAGTGAACCTTGTGGTGGTGGCTGTTAGATAAGTTTCATTTTAACATCACAAATTATAGCCTCTCAGCTTGACTAACCCGTTTAAAGTTCATTCAAGGAACTTAAACAGTCTGGAATAATTTTACAGCTGAGAACTTTTTACAGCTGTTTGAGAGGAGCAGATGATGTTTGAGGAGAAAGAAAAAAGGCACTAAACTGTGCTTTTATAAAAAACAAAATCAAACAAAACCCGAAAACGTAAAATCACTTCAAAAATCTCAACCCAAAACCTCATAACAGTCAACAGACTGTTGAAAAGGTGGAAGCTAGAGGGTTACAAACAAGTTATCTAACCCGCAGTTCCTGGAGAAATATGGATAATGTAAATTATATGGCCCTGGTGATGACCTGAAAGATACTAATCTCTGTAACTACCTAATAAGAGGTTTTCAAGAACAAGCCCCAGTTAACCCAGTTGAACTTCTTTTTGTGACAGGGCACAGGACCTAATGGATAGTGGCATAAAAGAGGCTTTTTGAAACTGCTCTGTTACGCAGTGAATGGAAGCAGTTGTGTAGTAGAAATAAATCTGCTTGGGAAACTATGTAGAAATAGATGGACAGACAAATTGAAAACATTTGTTGAATTTCATAGCTGGTCTGTCTTTAAATATCAAGTGGTGTTTTCAGGAGTGACTGGGACTACAGTATCTACATACAAATCTTCCTATATCATGAAGAGCAGCCAGAAAGTTTGATTAGGATTTGAATTTAAAATTATTCTGACAAACTGAGGAAAACACTGCATTTCTAAATGGAAAGCTATGGATTCAAATGAATGAGGTGTTGCATCTTGGTGGGAGTAATCAGCTGTGCAATCACAATGGGGAATGACTGAATAGAAACTATAAGCTGTAGCGTGTTATTTAATAGTAGATATTTTACGTGCTTTTGTTAAAAAATACTGCTTTCAGAGTTAACAATTGCACCTGATTTATATGTATTACTGTCGTGCTTTAACATAGCTTGGTTTTTAGTTAAAGAAAAAAATCCATCAGTTACGGAAGTGATTCTCTGAGGACTGCTAGCAGCTTCCTCGGGACCAAAGAGAACCAATCAGCTGGCTAGTTTTGAATATTGACACTCTGTTGAACCACTTAAGAAAGCTGAACACGCCTCTGTAAAATCACATTTAAAAACGAACTAACTCCGCGGAAACTCCTGCTTCCAGCTTTTGAACAGGTAACTGGACGGTGACCGGGCCAGGCCTCGCTCTGCCGCTCAGCTCGCGGCGCGGCTCTGCGGAGATTCTGCCGCCGCTGAGTTCCAACCACGGCCGGCGGGCCAGGCCAGCTCCGGCTCGGCTTTGGGCGGAGCCGAGCCAGGCTCTGCTCCGGCCGTGAGCCGCCGAGCCATCCTGCCAGCGCCACGGAAAAATCATGTGGCTGAGAACAGAGACGGCCCTGCAGCCCCGCACAGAAAGCAGCCCTGCAACTGGAATTGACAGTGGTAGGGGCTGGAAAAAAGCCATGCAGCCAGAGTGGCCGCTGCCTGGTAGAGATCACATGGCCATCCACAGGCCTGGGCAAGGTATTAACTTATTCAGTGCACAGATGAAACTTGCAATCAATCCTCTCTCGAGTAAGAGAAAAGGAAAGGGTGATGACACGTAAAGAAAACAACATGGAGAGACCAAGGTCAGTGAAGGGAGTCAAATCCCAGATGGGAGGAGAATGAGGAGGTACGTTAGTCTTGGGCTGAAACTCTCTGGTAAGGCAGTGGTGAAGATAAAATTGACTTACATCAGACTTTTTTTTTCCCCTGTAACTCATGGAATGTATTGGGAGGATGTAATGTTCTAACCACAGCCATAGCAGAGGCACCAGTGTTGAAGCAAGCAGATGTTGAAGTATCTGTGGTCCAGTGAGATGCCTGAAGACAGAGAGATGAGAAACTTTGTCCTAGGGATGGAAGAAAACCTCTGTTCCCAGAGATAAAAGAAGAGAACTTTTGTTTCTATACTAGAACAGCTCATCCTTAAAATTGCACCCCAATAAGCTGGGATAAGTGGTGGTAATTGTGGGAAGACTACCAAACTATGGGACGATTTTCACAATTGCAGATTTCTGGGTGGCTATTATTTGTGAAAATTAAAACCACAAGAGAACTGTTTCTTGTGGAAAAGTCTCCATGCTGTGGCAGGAAAGACTCCTCTCCTTAAGTCAACTGAAGAAGGATTATTTTTAGAAGTGATAAACTGACTGAAAATACCAAATACTGTCTCTTTACATTGTCAGTGGGAAAGGAAAGAAGAGTTGAAGGGATGATAAGTGTTCTAAAGATTTATTCTGATTCTTACTGTTCTTCTTTTAGTTCTGTTAATAAAGTTTTCTTTATACTTTAAAAAGTTTTCAGCCTGCTTTTGCCCTTCTGCAAATCCTTATCTCATAGCAGAAAATGAGTAAGTAATTCTAGTGAGTGCACTGGCGTTGGGCCACCTCAATTCCCAGGATAGTGATGTGCTGAGGCACTGACTGAGATACTGAAGCTCTTGTGGTTTGTCCAAATAAGTGAAAACTTTGATGCATGGAGGTGTAAGAGAAGTTGCTTTATCTGCTTAGTTTCTTCTGTGTGGTGGAGTGTCTCTTGAGGTGAATTGAAATCTATACGAGCAGTAGGTTTACTTTTTTCAGTGGGGGAAATTTTACACAGTTACTTTTCATAATATGTGGCTCTTCTAAGGCTCTCTGCACACATGAGTATTTTTGTGATTGGGATGAGAGGCAAAACCATGATTTGTACTTCTGTTTTAAGAATGCTGTTAAGATTTCTTTAAATACAGATTACTTAAGCCTGTTAGTAAAGAAGTATAGGGTACTGGTACTTACTAAGTTGCGTCCATAACAGAGGTGGATCAGAGAAATTAGTGTATTATATCCTTTTCTTTTCTGATATAAAGCATTTTTTTGGTGTTTAGAGACACAAGCTGGGATAAATACACCAGGAACCCTTAATAGTATTATAAAACCACTAAGTGTTTCCTTAACTAAAAGAATATCGGCTGTTATTATGCATTTGATGCAGAATCCTACTGCCCTAAGATAAAGCTTAGTTCCCTGTTAGGCAGCAAGTTGTAGCTGTGTAATCCTGAGGAATTATTACAGTTTACAAAATATTGAAGTCTGACAGCCCTAAAAGGTAGAAAATAAATTACTTTGTCCATACCCAGGAAGGAATGCTGCCACGCCTTCTAGGTGATGTGTGTGTCTGGACTTAACAAATGCTGTGGGTCAAAACCAGTGCAGTGAGTTCTGCTTGCAGCTGTGCTATGTGTTAATCTCTTGTTGTGAAGAAACTTTTTAACCAGGGGACAGATGTGAAATAATGTCTGCAGCTTGATGAAAACATGCTCAAATCCTGTGAATTCTTTTCGCAGAATTACATGTTAGAACACACTTGAATTTCAGTCTGTTTCAACTTGGCAATTTACAGTAAATCCTGTTTTATAATCTTCTTGATTATTTATCTTTTTTTTTAAGTAGACAGAAGATCTTAATTGCCCTTACTGTACCAAAGTAGTTAAATTGAAGTCAGATAGCCAAAGATACAAGATCATATGGATGAACATCATTCATTCAATGTTAAAACCAGCTACCACTGCTACCCTTTTGCTGCAGTTCTGCTTTCGAGTATTTCAGAGATGTGGTTTATAGCATCTCACTGAGAGATATATTGGCATAACTATTGTAGCCCTGGTTTACTGAGCACCTGGGAGGAACAGAACAGAAACTTAAGTAACCAGCACTGCTAGTAAGGAAAAAAATACCTTGTTATATTGTCAGCAAACCATTTAAAGACATGCACACATCTAGCTGTGTGGGTTTCTGTTAGTAACTGTATGAACCCTGCTGGTACTACTCACTGTCTTGGCAGAACTATGGGGAGAATGGATTGCATTTTTACTGATTTTTGATGGATTAGGAGAAAGAAAGGGAGGATAATGGGAAGCATTGCAATAAATGAGAATGTTTTCAGGAATCATTCACTAGGTAAAAATCGTTGCTATTCATTGGCAATGATGACAATGCCTCCGGTCTGGTTTTCTGACATTACTGGCAATAAATGGCCAAGGCAAGTAGAGAATAGTACTGGAGTCAATAGCTGTCTGCAACTACTTCTTGTAATCTGTATGTCTAATCAATCTTAAGTGTCTCTCCAGAAACAAGTACGGGTTTGCGTGTCTCGGTGTGCCAAGAACGCTGGCGGGACTGGAGGAGTGGAGTTGGGAAGCTGCGGGATGTGAGGGGGGTGTGCAAGGGAACAGCGCCACCTGCCCTCGGGCCTGGGCAGCGCACTTCGGGTGCGGCCATCCACTCTTCGGCTCAGGGCTGTACAGTGAGAGCGTTTGCAGACAAACACACTTCCTTCAACCTTAGCAAGGCTGAGTCCTGGAAATATTTTCTCAGGTTTTCATTTCACTTTTTTATTTATAGGAACATCATTTGCAGCGGGCTATCTCAGCACAACAAGTCTATGGAGAGAAGAGGGATAACATGGTTATACCGGTTCCAGAAGCAGAAAGTAATATTGCATACTATGAATCTATATATCCTGGAGAATTTAAAATGCCAAAGCAGCTGATTCACATACAGCGTAAGTAAAGTATCTCATTCATTGAAATCTACATTGAGTCTACTTTCTCTAGGCAGCAACTGGCAGAATGAGGGGTCACAGTCTTAAGCTGCACCAACGGAAATATAGGTTGGATATTATGGAAAGAGTGATAAAATACTGGAATGATCTGCCTGGGGAGGTGGTAGAGTCACCATCCCTGGATGTGTTTAAAAAAAGATTGGATGTGGCAGTTGGTGTCATGGTTTAGTTGAGGTATTATGGCATGGGTTGGACTTGATGATCTTGAGGGTCTCTTCCAACCTTGTGATTCTGTGAGAATTTAATTTTGCTAGTAGTTGAGACATTATTCATAAATATCTGTTGAGCTCCCATCAAGACTGACTTCTGAGAGTTAATTTTTTTAGCATGTTGAAAAATACTACTTGCTAAAGAAATATGTGTAATTCTTGTTCAGTAGTAAGAGTTTGGAGGGAAATTGAGATTTGTTAGCAAGCACAGACACAAATCTACTTAAAGAGGAAAATACATAATGCATAGCTAAGAAACAGAATACTTGTCCCTGAAGGATCACCAGGATAAAATGGCAGTAGAGTGGATTGGAAAGCCAACCAGAAATGACAACAGCAGTAGAAGTATTTGCCTGTGCCTAGTGCAAGTATTCTACATCTAAAAGCAGATGGAGTTTGATATCACTGATGACTTGCAAATTTGTTGTGGTTTTGTTTTTGTTGGAAGATAGCAGCCATTTGCTATGGATGTGACCCTTCATGTGAGCTCCACGTTACTATAGATAAGTTGGGAAAAAAATATGAAAAATATAGTCTGTTGCAGAATTCTGTTGTATGGTGTAATGAGCAGAATTTAAAAAGTAGTATCTGTGCTATGTAAACATATCACATGCCTAATTAACTTTGGTTGAATGCTAGACTTCTGTGTCAATCCGAGCCTCAGTAATGGCTTCAAATATTTGAATTGTAGAATAGTGTGGGTTGGAAGGGACCTTTAAAGATCATCTAGGTCCAGGCTCCCTTCAGTGAGGGGGGTTCAACTTTATCAAGTTGCTCTGAGCCTGGTCCAGCCCAGCTGTGAATGTTCCCAGGTATGGGCATCCATCATTTTTCTGGGCAACCTGTTCTAGTGTTTCACCACCTTCATTGTAAAAAAATTCTTCATTCCTACTAGCAGTCTTCCATGTGTATATTAAGGTTATACTTTCCATTCTTGTTTTCCTTATCTAGCTGTTCTAATAGCTGGAATTGTCAATCTTAAGCTGCAGTGTATTCTACCTACTGTTTCGTAAAAATAGATGTGTGTTTTCATGTGCACATTTGGAAAGAAATTTGTATCTCTTACCCACCACAGCAATTTGAATGAGACATGAGAGCTAGGGAGTCATGTTTCAAATACAGAGTGATGTGTTTTTGTAGGATCCTCTGGAAAACAGTCGTTTGCATTCTGCAAGGCATTACTTGTATTTGAAGATGCTTTGCTACATAGGGTAGTTTGACTGTAGTTTGACTCATCTACATCACAGAAATCATTGATGAGAATATATTAAGATCATTGTAGTACAGTCTGCACATGCTTTGCTAGGAGTACCTTTGATGTGTGTTTGGTCTGAAATTTGAACTGCTGATCATACATAAAACTCCAGAATGCTTGGCAGCTTTGAAGATTTTAATGAATTGAGAAATGTCTTACTGAAGTGGTGAGGCAGTAAGCTGTTACCTCGTTTGACCACTAATAAGTTTTCATTGGTTAACAAAACCATAACAAGTAGATGTCAACTTTTATGCCTAATTTTTAACAGGCTAATTTTTTTTCAAGAAAAAAATCTTAATGTTTGCATCCATGTGGAAAGTAGCACTGTTACAGCATTCAAACAAATAATTTTGGTTTTCTCTTGAGAAGTGTGTGTGCTCTGGGCACTATTAGAACAAAACATTTTTGTAGTAGAATTAACTAACTTTCACTGTATCATTTAGCTTTTAGTTTGGATGCTGAGCAGCCAGATTATGACTTGGATTCGGAAGATGAGATCTTTGTGAATAAGTTGAAGAAAAGAATGGACATCTCTCCTTTGCAATTTGAAGAGATGATAGACAGACTCGAAAAGGGCAGCGGTCAGCAGGTACAACGGTACTTTGAATAAAGAATTTGAAATACACACTCTATGTATTACTGTATGAAAGTGACGTGCTGGGTTTTACGTTTAGCCGGTCAGCCTGCAAGAGGCCAAGCTGTTGCTGAAGGAAGATGATGAATTGATCAGAGAAGTGTATGAGTACTGGATTAAAAAGAGGAAAAACTGTCGAGGTCCTTCACTTATCCCAGCAGTGAAGCAAGAAAAACGAGATGGTTCCAGCACAAATGACCCTTATGTTGCTTTTAGAAGACGAACGGAAAAGATGCAGACACGAAAAGTATGTGTGTCAGTCCCTCCCTCAGCTTTTCTCTCTTTTCCTTCTCCCTCTTTCAAAAAGTTGTTTATATAAACTATTTGCAATGTACTGCAACATATTAAAAATTGGTATGTTTCCCTTTTAATTTACAAGGGCAAAAAACAAAATGGCTTTAGTCCCACTATTAAATGAAAGTTTATGTTCACATTTTCACTAAATTTACTGTTAAACTACTTAGGGTGTTGGCAAGCTGTGTATCGTTGATAACATGCACATGCTTCTCTTTGGTTTAGCACGTAACTTTCTTTTTATTTTAATATACCTAAATGTTTAGAACTTACTTTAATTCAGATTGTTTAACTTAAATGATGTGGGAAAACACGTATTTTGTGTATCTACAGAATCGGAAAAATGATGAAGCTTCTTATGAGAAGATGCTGAAGCTGCGTCGAGATCTGAGTCGTGCAGTAACCATCCTGGAGATGATAAAAAGGAGGGAAAAAAGCAAGAGAGAGTTGCTGCATTTAACACTGGAAATTATGGAAAAGAGGTAATGTTTATTGAAAGTTTGCTGCAGAAAGCTTTGGAAACTACTTTATATTTGGATTGCTGCAAGTATTTGAATAGTAGGAGATTTTAAAAATAATTTCAGACTCTTTCACATTTACAGGTTAGCATATTCATATTTGCCTATGGAGAAAAAATAAAACGTTTGGAAGTTGCTTATTATGGGAGGGTTATTATCGTACTAAGCTCCATTGTTTTATTATGTGTGTAGATACTTCTAAATGTATGTATTTTCTCTGTATATTATACTAGAAGAGAGATCATAGTTTTAAGCAAAGTCATTTGAAATTGTGTGTTAAGTATGAAGTTAAGGAAATTCCAGTTATCTTTAAGGCCAGTTTCAATCATTACCATTCTTCTTTGACTTCATGATCTCTTCTTTGCTAAAAAAGATTGGTCTAATACCCTCTTGAGGAAAACAAGCATTTCATACAGTATTAAATGTGAGAGTCATCTCCAGCTAGTGCTTCTTTTGCCATCCTGTTGATTATCTGTGCTGTGGGCCAAATGCTCTGGCAAGTGTCACCTTCCCAGTTGACTGAGGATCACAATTGCAGTGTGGAGTTGTCTTTTCAGTTGATACTTAGAATCTGAATAGACTTTTCTAGACTAAGTATCCATGTTTGAAGGCAAATGTTCTGAGTCAGTATCTTAAAACTGCAGAACTGACTTTTTAGTCTGGATTTTTAGAGAGACAAGCTGAACTGGCTCTGCCAGGGCACTTCTTTTAAACCTGGAGTATTTTCAGCAGAAACAGAGGGGAGAGAAATCATGAAGATTTTTCCAGTTGCTTTTTAAAGAAAATAAGCCATTGAATAGAGGAAAGACTAATACCTCTCTCAGAGCAGAGAACTGCCCTTCAACTCAGCATTTGTCACAGGACTTGAAATGTAGTATTTCATGGATCTACTAACTGAAAATACTCCAACACAAAAGCACGAGGATTTATGAATAAGGCATTCTGCTTCACTGTTTAAAACTTTCTGAGTGATAAATGTGATAAATTCTTTAAATGTTACTAGTCCCCAAGGAAGAGGGATAGTAACCCTCTTCATCTTCTTTTCTTTACAGTATTACCTTTTGAAGATGCTTTATCTGTCAGCATTATTCACTGCAATGAATTTTCTATGTTATTAGTCTCCTCTGGAATAATACTTTTTGTACTCCTTGCTGATGTACAGGATATCCCTTTACCCCAAGTTGCAAGCATTAATTCGTGTTTCTTAGTTTTTTACCACGTGGACATTGTATTCCAACAAAAAATTTATTTTGATTTCAGGTATAATTTGGGTGACTACAGTGGAGAGATCATGTCTGAAGTCATGGCACAGCGGCAGCCTCTTAAACCCACCTATGCTATTCCCATCATTCCTGTGACTAACAGCAGTTCTTTTAAACAGCAAGAAGCTATGGAACTGAAAGAATATAAAGTTAAAGTAAGTAATGTCAATAACCGACTTACTGTTCATGCTGTGAAGTATACAAAATACACCATTTTAGGATTGGAGGAGGGAGGAAGCTTTTTGGAACTGGCAATAGGGTAACAAAGCTGCAAGTGAAATAAAATGGCTTTGTTCTGTTGAAGTTTCAAGGATAACAGATTACCAGCATTCCTCAAGACAGAAGTAAAGGAAGTACAAGCTACAGATAGAAGGACACATACAATTGTGTTCTTATTCAGAAGGATGGAAACATTTTTCTTTACTAGTGTCCATAAAGTTAGGATGTCCTGAACAAAACTGTATTTATTATCATTAGACATTGTACTAAGATAGAACTAATGATGTGAATACTGTGTATTGTTCTAAGCTATGTAGTTAATTTAAACTCGAGGGTTGGGGTTTGTTTTGTTTTTAAAAAATGATTCATTGATAATTCTTCCTCTGCTGTATATTTTTGGCTTCATATTTAAGTGAAGTATCAAATAATCTTACTTGATTTAGACAGCTGACAAGTACTTTTCTCCCTGCAGGCTTTAATTTTGTGTCATACAAACCATAGCTACAGTGCGAACAGCTGAGCATGTTAAATAGGTCAGGTAACACAGGATAAATGCTGAGGTATAATTTGAATTTTAAACCAAGGCAACTTGTAACTGAAGACTATCCAGAGGCTGTTCTGAATTTGACAAGGTGGCTTGAGTTAGTGAATTCTTCCACTGGTAGTAAAGCATTGTCCTTGTGATTGCTGGTGTGTACTTGCCTTATCAGTGATGTTGGATCAGTGCAGTGTCTCACGGCTTGGAAACTTCGGAAATACTCTTAAATTTGACTTTGTATAGTATGGAGAAATGTGTTTTAATTTTTAGAGACTTCTTCAAGGTTATAGGTATCTTTGAGAAGTCTGTTTTTGCCTTCAGAGCATTGCTTAGTACTTAGTAATACCCTGACACTGCATAAATGGTTATCAATTAAAAATACTAGGAAATAAAAAAGCTGCCTCATGGAGATCATGATATATATTTTGGTCTCCTTCTCCAAAGTAGTACTGTTACCTTAACTGCTAGTGAGTTACCTAGCATAGACTGAGCAAACAGTGCTTGATTTCATGTTGTTTGTTCAATGTTTCAGTTACTGGAAATGAAATACAGACACTCTGAAATGACTGCATGTTTTACTGTGAACATGGTAGAGAGATGAGTTCATGTTGTTAGCTTGCTTATACTTACTCATACTCCTGTTTTAATGTAATTTTCTTCTGTGTGTAATTCTACTCTGCTTTTTATTTTACTTGCAGCAGGACAAACCTGATGTTATTAGACCCAAAAGAAAGTATGAGAAGAAGCCAAAAGTCTTACCCTCGTCCGCTGCTGCTACTCCTCAACAGACAAGTCCTGCTGCACTGCCAGTCTTTAATGCTAAAGATTTGAATCAGTATGATTTTCCTAGCTCAGATGATGAACCTCTTTCCCAGGTAGGACCTCTAGTGTTTTGTGCTGCACTTTGGGAAACAGTAGAAGTAAAACTCAGGAATTTTCTAATACCTCTCCTCATACAACACTGCATTCCCTTTTTGAAGGTTTTGTCTGGTTCTTCAGAGGCTGAGGAAGAAAATGATCCTGATGGTCCTTTTGCCTTCCGTAGGAAAGCAGGCTGTCAGTACTATGCTGTAAGTAGAATTTCCTTGTGCATCGTTAGACAGAGTTGTTGTGTGAAAACATCCTGTGTTTAATTGTTTAAAATTATTTTAAGCCTCATTTAGACCAACCTGGCAACTGGCCATGGAGTAGCCCTAAGGAGGGAAGATTAGGAGATGTGCGTTACAGATACTGCTTAACCACCCTCACTGTACCCCAGAGGTGTATTGGGTTTGCACGAAGGCGGGTTGGCCGCGGTGGAAGGTAAGTGCTGTGTAATTGTTGCTGTTTTTAAAAACAAGATTAAAACAGTAATATGCAAAGAAGAACAAAGTCTGAAAAAAAAAAAAATCCAAAAGCCAAAAAACAAAAAAATTGAGACATCACAGGGAGATTAGCTGGCTGATGTCTCCATTTTTGTTTTGCGGTAGTGGAAGTTGTTTTAGTAATGTTTTCTTAAATATTTCTAGGGGGTTTTTATTGCTTTTATTTTTTGACATGGAAATACATGTATATCTTCAGTTGATCAGTTTGTTTTTAAGTTATTTGCATAGCTATCCTCAAATAGCAGCATTTCAAGATAACAAAAACTGTATTTTGCAAAAAATGCTTTTCAGAGTTTATACAGTATTTGGTGATTTTGGGAGAGATGCGTGGAAATAATAACTTAAATTTCAAACATTGTGAAAAATATAAAATAATTACTTATATTGGGCATTTCGCTTTTAAGAATCTTTACTGAAAACAATTTATAAATGGTTGAGTATATATAAGTATGTGATAACTTTAAGAAAATACATTTCTATTCAATTTTTATTAAAACTAAGGATGTGATTTGCCTTTCAAATTTATACTTAGCACCTCTTCACATATTGGTAAGCCAGCTTGGCCAATCAGCAAAGTTGGAATGAGATCTGATGGCTCTTACTGGGGTGTTGGCAAGTGGATTTGGAAGTTAATGTGTGGCATTCCCTATTGCTTTGGGATGGTTGTAGGTATAGTCAGTATATATGGGAGTAAGGCTTTGGAAAGGAAGTTACTTTAGGAGAACATATGTATCACTTTTTACTTAAGCAATGTCTATTCAGTTTTGTTTTAATTCTATGTTGTTGAAGTGTCTTTAATGTATATGTGATATTGTACCTCAGCTCTTCTTCAGACAGTAGATTATACCTAAATGTACTACTTACTGAAATAATATATGGTCATGCCTCATGTCAGGGGAGTGTGGATGTGTGTGTTGACTTGTTCTAGAACACTTTTTTGTAGGTTTTTTTAATCCCTTTGTCATCCACAAGCATATATGTCAAACCGACGACTTTGTTGGTATTTTCTTGCCACTGTTTAATTGTGTGTTGTTGTTCTCCTGGTTTCAGGGTGCTACTAGACAGAGCGCATTCGGACTACGATAATGCATTTCATCATCTGGATTTGGAAAGGTTTTCCTCATCGCAACACTCTTCAATCAGTCAATTTGCCAATACCTCAGAAACAAATACCTCGGACAAATCTTTCTCAAAAGACCTCAGTCAGATACTAGTCAATATCAAATCATGTAGATGGCGGCATTTTAGGCCTCGGACACCATCCCTACATGACAGTGACAATGATGAACTCTCCTGCAGGAAATTATACAGGGGTTTAAATCGAACAGGCACAGCACAACCCGGGACCCAGACATGCAGTACCTCTATACCAAGTAAAAGTAGCAGTGGTTCAGCACATATTGGTATGTTTATTTTAACAAACTTGCTTCTAGAAGTCTTAAATTTATGTCAGAAAATCCAGAATATCATTAGATCATCCATACTTGACATTGTGGACTATTTTGATGGTAATAGCCCATCTTCATGTGTATCTTTTTTTTGCTACATTGAATTTATTTGCATTTATTGCTAACAGTAGTGTACTTCTTCTGAGATTTATACAAATGCTACAGTGGTATGTAATTACAATTTTAGAACTATAAAAGTTGAAAAAACAGTATTGTGGAGGGTTTAAGTTGACTGAATATTTGTATTTTTTGAAGTTAAAAATACATTAATTGAAATGTTGATATAAATACTACATAACAAATTTTTTTGAGTACAAGGTGTGGCAGTGATGGGAAATGTTTAGGTAGAGTATTTGCATTTAAAATCCCAGCATGCTATGAATTCTTACTTGAACTTAAATGAACTTAAATGCTATTTCCCAACCAAAATGTACCCAGTCCACCCTCACTGATGCATCTGCTAATACTTAGCAAAACTCTTGGACTAATCACCTCTATGTCTTGTCAGCAAGTGGCAGATTACATCTTATAGAACCTAATTACAGATTTGAAGATCTGACTCTGAAAAAATGTGATGTGGTAGTGGTTTTTAATTGGAACGCTATTGGGTAGCATCACTTTTGCTTCTTCTCACTGGGAGACTGGTATTTACATGGTGAGAATGGAACTTACTGACTCATAAAAATTCATGAGTTATTTACTGTAAATGTCATCTTTTTATAGGAGGTTAAAGTGATGTAATTTTTATTAAAAAAAACCCCAAACCTTGAAAGTTCACCATGGTTTTGTAAGAAGTCTCTAGAATCATATTTTCCTTGCCATTTTTAATTATGGCTTTGGAAATGAATCAGAAAACCTGGATAGTGTAGGAGTGCAGTGAGCAGAGATGCATATACTTAAAAAGCTAAGCAAGTTGTGGGTTGTTTTGATGATTTGCTTTAAAAACTTCTGCTGGTATCAGATAACTTCAATCTTCTGTTTGCCACTATATTATGTGTTTTCCCTTCTGTATAATGTTTTGAGAATTTTTTCTGAAAATTCTTTCTCCTTGCATTTGTAGAATTAGTGAGCAGCTTTGTTTGCTGCTTTATTTCATACTTCCTCTCCATGCTGTCCTAGAGTAGGCCCTTGCCCCCATGCCCCTAATTTTTTTCATTATTCTTCTTGCTAGAAATGTACTAGGACTAAAACTAGTGCTTCTTCTAGTTTGTGATCCTAGTGTGTCTTTTGGTGTTTAAATTCTGCTCTTTCACTGGTTTGCATCAGTAAACCAAGTCCAGAATTGAATGAAGGCATTCTCTGCCTGGTGGCCAGGCTGAACTGTGATAAGCAGTAGCCAGATGACAAGTGTGAAAACAAAACTAATGTGTGTTGAATAGACTGTAAATACACTGCAGAGTATTAATGGGCAGTGCTTTACATTTGAAAATTACACAGACTTGAAAAATTGGCTGATGGAGTTTAAAACGCATGTCTGTGTGTGTCTGTATAAATAAACACACAGCCATCCTTTTAGAGTGCTTTTTCTCTGAAATAGATGGTAAGGATATTTACCTACATCGTTTAGGAATTAAATGGAATTATTTATGTTGATGAGTCCCATAGAAGGTTTTAATTGTGTGGTTGCGTATTGAAGCCTGTGGGAAAGTAATACATACCAGTGTAAGTACCTGGTATATTATATTCATTTGTGCTTGGAATTCTGTGAAGATTATTTAGTAACTGTAAAAAATATTTAAGTATTCCAAGCTTTTCAAAATACAAATGTGGAGTTTAGTTTCATAATTTTGCTAGGATATGATACAGAAATTAAATGTTCAATAAAAAATACGGCTGACTGAATTCATAAATATACTTTAAATTGGTTAACAGAGTCTTTGGATAGTCACTTGTTACTAACATAACAAGGTAGATTGTATCCATATAATTATTTATGATCTTAATTGTGATTCTTGTGGCACTGGAGTATATATGAGTCTGTGTGTATGTGGTGTACTGCTGATCACCTGTTTAGGTGTAGGTGTTTATAAAGAGCACAATCTGCTCCATCTTGGTACCAGTGTGGTTTTAGTGGTTTTTATTTCCTATTTTCTAGAAGGATTCTGTGAGATATGTTGTCTGTACAGATCACAGAGGTGTTTGCATGTCTTGTGTATGAGTCTGACTTCTTCAAAGGTGCCTGTCAGTGGGGGCTGCAGCTGCTGAGTTCTTTGTTCTTTCTGTAGCAAATACTGTAAAGAACCTCAAGTATCTAACAGTGGTGCTGACGTTTTTGTAGTAGTTACTATTGCTGCTTAACAACCCTGTAGAGTTTCCATGCTCCTTTTTCTTGGTTGTTTTTGAAGCTGGGAGTTGCGTTGTGGGTGTGGATGATTTCGGTTTGTTTCTCTTTGCCTTTTAGGTTTTTGAAGTGGCAATTGGTCTTTTCATCAGAAAAACACATTATTAATACATTTGTATTTTTTAAGTCATATTATCCTTTCACTGCTGCTGTGAGTTGTGGTCAAACCGTATTGCTTACTTTTAAGATGTTTGTCTTGAAATTCCGCAGTGACCAGCAGAGGTGGTCGTGTTGCCATGTTTATTGTGTGCCATCACATGAGGTTTTTTTGTTTCCTTAACTAAGGAAATCTTGAACTTTTTCTGTCTTGCATGATGCAGACGTGCTGCTGGCGTGGAACAACTGCTGTGGAAATTACTTTTCTCAGGTCTGTTATATGTGACCAGCAGGGCCATGAAGTTGAGATGGTGTCTCAGGTCTTCCGTTAATGAGAGGATATGTTACAAAAGCTGTGCTGTAACATACCATTCTTTGGCTACAGGGAGCATTGATTTTCATCCTCAGGATCAGAGAGAGGTTTCCCCAGAGCTGGGCATTTTATAAACATTTTGAAGTGCCTTTGATCCTGAAGAAATGCATTTTATTCTGATTCTGGCTTTTGGAGTGTTCAGTATTAAAGATCTGTGGAAGTTGTTTTATTGAGATTTGTAAACTGAGAAAGGGTGTCTTAAAATCCCTTACAAATTACCTGAGCACTTACCGTGTGCTGAATGCTAGACTTTGGCAGCAGGAGCAAGTGGCCAAGTAGCATCACTTGTGAAGAGCATGGTACCTTCCGATCTTACTGAAGAATTATGAAAAAGTATCCTTTGCCCTCTTGCAAGAAGAGCTGATTAAAAGGTCTTAACACATGTTATTCAGAGCACCACTAAAAAGGAAGCAAGAACAATAAAGCATTATTTTTGTGGTCAGCAGCTGAATTACTTCAGTAAAGGAGTCTGTATTGCTGGCAATGTCAGATTTCTCAGTCATAATCCTCAGAAATGCAGTGTACAGTAGGCATGAGTATTGAGCTGAAGTTTTTATGTTCCCTGTTGATTGATCTGATTCTGCCAGGGAAACAGCAGTCTTTGACCTGCATCACTTTAGAGACTATGCTCTCTGCTGGAGATTTTCTATTAAATATGTTGCATTCACATTTTTGGATGCTCGGATCTCATAAACAAAAGTTAGAGACACTTAAAGCTGCATATATGTATCATCATTATACTTCAGCCTTGTCATTAGGAAGCAAAGCAGAGATACCTATTGCTAGTGAAATATTGGAGCACTGGTTCCCCTCTACTAAGAACAGGCAACAGTCTTGCATTCTGTTTCTTTCTGCCTTCATCACCCAGAAGCTGTATCGCTTTGAATCAAAAACAGGGTCTAAAAGCCGTCAGGGAGGCTGGCAGTTAACTGGAGCCTGCTCAACTGAGTTGAGAAATCGCTCTTTGAGAAGAAACCTTACTGAAAATTGCTAGGTTTTGTGTTTGGAATTGTAAACATTACTATATATGAAAAGCTATGGGTATCCAGAATGTAGTCAAATGCTTTGCATTTTCTTGTAAACTAGACATTTAGGTGATGTGATGCAAACTGTGCATTGCAATTCAGTAACTTCCACTGTGGGAATTCCATAGAAATAACATTTGCCCTGGTAAACTTGCACGCTTTTTTTGGAACCTCTTAATATACTTTTTAAAAGCAGTTTTGCATGCTTGGGAATCTAGCACAGTAGTGAGCTGTGCTTCCATTTCCCAAATATGTAATGTTGGTTGATGGATCTGTATTTTCTCAGCCTGGAGAAGAGAAAGCTTGGAGATGACCTAGTTAGGACCTTCCAGTATCTGAAAGGAGCCTACAAGAAAGATGGAGAGGGACTTTTTACAAGAGCATGTAGTGACAGAACAAGGGGGAATTGATTAAAACTGAAAGAGAGTAGGTTTAGTTTAGAAGAAATTAGGAAGAAATTCTTTACTGTTGAGGATAGTGAGGCACTGGAGCAAGTTGTCCAGAGTAGTTGTGGAAGCCCCATCCCTGGAAGTGTAGAAGGCCAGGTTGGATGGGGCTTTGAACATGCGCTGGGGGAAGGTGTCCTTCCCCATGGCAGAGGGTTTGGAACTAGATGATATTTAAGGACCCTTCCAACCCAAACCATTCCATGGTTCTATATTGTTTTTTCATGTTGTCATTAGGGTGTTATACTTGATGCCAGATTTTAGACAACCTTTTCCCAGAAAGAAACAGGGAGAGGCTTCTCAATCCTTGTGGCAATTCTTTGTAGCAATGTAGAAGGACTTGTCCATGGCTTTCATGCCATCACTGGCTGTGTTTAGATGTTTTTATTTAACCCTTGTATCTGTAATATTTCAACACTGCTCTATGTTACTGTTTTCCCATTTTTGAGATGCTTCTTTCAGGTTACAGGATAAACTTGGTGATGAAAAACACTGAAATTTGTAATGGCCACTTCCAGTTATCATTGGAATTTAATAGTCTTGGCCCATCTGTGGCTAAGCTGTTGAGATCCTAGTTGAAAAGCAATGGCCTTGAGAGTAACAGATGTTTATAGCCCATCCTAAACTTAGTTAAAGGAGGAAATATTAAAAGGAAAAGTTTCTTTGGTCTGGGAAATGTGACTGTAGATGGAGGAAGAGTCAATACTTTTTAAAACACCTGAGCACTTCCAGAGAATTCAAGACTTTGTAGTCTTACTAGATTTTCTCATTCAATTTCAATTCCAATTCGAGTAAAACTTTGCTCCAAAGTGGAGGATCTCTGGGCTTGTGAAACTGTTACACTTTGCATCCCATGCAAGGATGGTCACCTTTGTAACTGCACAGTAAACTGTCTGGCATGTGACATTTTGGTGGAAACTAATCTTAAGAATAATGGGCAGACAAAAGTGCTTAGGAAGTTTTCTAGCTTTCATTCAATGGCTATTAAAAAATCCTTATTAATTACTTTCTGTCTTCTGCTACCAAGTAGGGAGTGTGTGTATAGACCTTATATCTAGTTTATAATCTCTACAGTTCTGATATTAGGAGTTTCACACTTAAGTTCGGTTGGGCTGAAATAAAAAGCTGATGTAGTAATAATCAAGGGCATACTGATTCATGTTCTCATAGTGTGTAATAATGCCATGTGTAAGTAAAACCAATCTTGAACTTCTTTTCAGAAAGTGAAACATCTTTGGGCCTGGTGCATCAAATACTAAATCACACTGATGGTTCTAAGTCTCTCCAATCTCCTGAATTCACTGGTGAGAACTTGCTATACAGTAGAAAATCTTTAACCAGGCAGTGTAAGCCAGATAACATCTCTTATAAGATAGAGATTTTAAAATGTGATGTTCTGGATTACTTAGCATTGTGTTGTCTGCTTTGCATGCACTTTGGCATTAGTAACCACTAACTGTTGTCTTATAGAGCAGGGATTTGATGCTGTCATGTAGTCCCCATAAGAAGACATTGTAACATGACATGTCATCTTTCCACACACTTTAGCAGTTCTGTAGTTTATTGAATTTCAAAAAAAGTTTGGAAGCTTTAGTTAAGTGAACTTTCTCCTATTACCTGATCAAAACTGCCTTTTAATGGCTATCACCTCCACTGAAAGGATCACGGAATCTAGTATTCTATAAATGGATTAGAGAAGTTCTTTGAACATAATGTGGTCAGTTTTCCCACTGAAATATCATTTCTGCTCTTGAGAACAGATGCTTGTTATGAAGCAGCTTTTAAGCTACTGTAATTTAAATATCTAATTCTTAAGATGTTTACTGGGACTGAAACATATGTCAAAAGGTTTAATTATGCTGTTTGAGTCTCTCCATATTAAAATTTTTTTAAACTTTATTAAAGAAAAAAAAAAAAGCTTACCTAGCTAGGTGGTTGTGTTTACTCTACAAAGCTTGCTCAGTTTGCCTGGCAAATCTAGTGGGCGTCTTCCATTCTGGAAATGGAAAGGAATGCCAGTAGAGGGACCAGGAACTTACACATGGATTTTCTGCTTTCTGGGGTACGTTGCTTGGTTGTTTGGTGTTTTTTTGTTCATTTGTTGGTTTGGTTTGGTTTTTGTTTGTTTGTTTTTAGGAAACTGGTTATTGTGGTCAACTTTTAAAAAGTCTGTATTTTCCTGCTTGAGGGAAGCAGAGTAACAAGTGAGTCACGTCACAGTAAAACTTGTTGCAGTAGTTGGGAGGGGAAGCTGTGTTTGTTTATCGTACAAAGACCCGTGTGTTTGTATAGATTGCACAGCCAGCCCCTACACAGACACTCACTCATCACAGGTTTTGGCCAATTCTAGGAAGGCCTTGAGTTTTCAGGGAAGCTAAATGTAAGCTACAGCATTGTGAGGCTAGTACATGTTAAATGCTGTGACATTACAATCAGTGAGCATTGTAGAGTATTTATGTTGCAGTATAAAACTGCTGCAAACTATGGATCTTTGAAAAGTCCATTGACAGTATCACTGTTACTCTGTGCTCCAAAAAGCAATACCTGCTGAGCGTCACTATCCCAGAGAACTTGGTTGATATGTAAACAGCATCATGCAATTGAAAATTATATTCAGTGGCTTAGTTCAGGCAAAAAATAGATACGTAATTACCCAAAGAGTACAAATACTCATATAAGTGATGGTGGGAAAACACATTTGTAGTGCAGTGTGCAATAGCTCAGTTTTTAATAAAACAAGATTTGTAGCTGACACTGAGCAGTCATTTATCCTGTCAGTCAGTATCAGTAACCCACAGGGTTTCATTCCTTGTACTTAACAGCTGAAAACTCCTGAAGCTTTCCCTACTACCTTCCATTCCTCTTTGCAGTCTGTAAGCCAGAAAACATTGCCTTGCTGCCAAAGTACAGCACCAAAACAGTTGCAGAATATTTGTGTATTATCCTAAACTATTAAATGAACAGGATAACAGTATAACATCATGTGCTGACTTCAAATCTGGAGTTTGAAGTTACCACTTGATACATTGTGCTGCAAACAAACAAGAAGCATTTGTATAGCCAAGTCTCTTTACCAAGAGCTGCTCATCTTCTGATTATTGAGATGTGAATAACTTCAGGCAGAGTTGTGCTTAAAGGTTCCTCATGTTTAAGGTTAGAAGAGGAGTTGGGTTAGGTTAACTGAAAGAGTCAAGTGACTTGCATAAATTACTGAAGGTGTATTGGAAAGTATGTCAGAGTTTTGTGGTAAGATACAACTGTTAGCTCTGAAAGACAGTTGAGATATTCTGAACTGGTAATACTCTTATTTATTATGTGTTAGTAGTGGTGGTTGTGATTTCCCCTTTTACCCATCACTGGGTAGTGATTCTGTGTAGTAAATGAAACTGGATGTTTTCATCACTCCTTAATTTGGTTAATCCTGTCCTATTAAATAGTCATTACTGTGTGATGGAACCATGACCACTGAGGTCTGAGGATGCTGTTTGAGAAGAGTCTGTAAACAACTGCATCTTTCTTGAGGCTGCTGAAGAAAGGGCCTCTCTTAAAATCTTGTGTGTCATCTTTAACCACCAAACGTTACGTTCTGTCCTGTTTTTAAATTTCAAGCTGTTATTCGGCTTTCTGTTGCTTTACTAATGTTATTTAAAGCCTTGAAGTAATGTCAGGAATCTGTAACTTTGTGAAGTGCTGTGTAGCAATACTCTCCTGAGTTACCAGAAATGTGGTTACTGATTTTAAGTGTTCAGAAAAGGTCTGGGCTTGCTGCTTGCATGCTCTTTTTTTTTTGCAGGCAGATAAAAGAGCAGTTTATGACAAAAAGAGTGACATTCACTTTTCCTACTTCTTCTACATGTACCATTTTTCTTTTGACACACATGAAAGGTTTTCAACTGTGTCCTTTCTCTTTTTTATAACAAAAATGAGAAGAGAGAGTAACAATTTGGAAGAAGGTTTTTAGGGGCACTTACTGGGTTTTTTTTAGATGAACTCATGTTAGCAAGGTGCTGAGTTTGGCACTCATCCAGTTGCATCAGTCCTACATTTTAGGCAAGCAGAAAGTATTCTCTGCAGGCCACATAACACATTAATAGCAACTATGTTTTTATGCAGCAGCACATTCTGTTTAAATTGATTCTTTTTAAAAAAGACAGCTGAACTTAGACTTGTTCTTTGAGAAGGTCAGGATTGTACCTGCAGATGTAGAGGTACAGTCAGTACACCTGTGACTTCACTGTGCTGAACATATATGTGATCTCCCCAATTCCACTTAAGTTGGCTGCCACAAGAAATGAATATGTAAGATGAAATAGGTGAAAGTACTTTCGTGTAAAGTACATACAAATGGCCAATTACATGCATAGGAATGTAAACATTCAGTTTTCAGAAGCAATTTATATCTCAGAATCAATATACTTATTTTTTTCAGCTGAAATGTAATGTAGTACTAGTCTGAGAGCAGGAGGGGGAGAAACCCAGTGGTAATGTTAACAAAATACATAATGGCTTTTAACAGAAGAGGAATAAAGTAGTAGTGTCCTAGTTTGCAGATCTTCAGAAGAAATTTTGATTTAGATAGTTCACAGTAGTAGTAATGTTCTCATTAAAACCTGTACTGTTTGTTTAGTGTGGAGAGGGAAGACCTGGTTTATATAATAGTGATCTATAACCTGTTCTGGTACATTAGCATCTCTGTCTGTGGAATGGAAAAGGAGTATCAATCAAATTATTTTAGGAGGCTGTAGTTTGCAGCACTTCTTTCTGAGCAGTATTGCCTTTCTAACCTGGTTGCAGCTGATTCAGAATTTCACAGTAAACCTCTGATAGTGTTGTAAAATAGTGTCTTGAAATGTCTGTTAGACTTTTAATGCAGGAAGCAGCAAAAACATTGTTGAGTGTTTAACCTAAATAGAGAAAAATGGAAATTAGTTGTTCTTGAGTGTATTTTCCAGGTACTGGTTTTAAGTGGTGGAGGAGCAGTTGGAGTATAGATGAGGTGGCAGTGGGATTTTTCTGTCACTTAGTTCCTTTAACAGTGTACAACTTTCCAGAGTGGTGAGGAGCATATGGCTCTAGGGGCCCCAGGCTGCTTAAGAAGAAATGAACTGATGTACAATTTCAAAAATACAGCATTTCTAAATGTCACTTCTGGAAAGAAGAAGAAAGAATGCTTCCAGCCATTATTTATCATAGTCTTTCCTAAACAAACACATCTCATCTCCATAAGCTTCATGTGCTGCTGTTGCAAAAGAAAGCAGTATTTTGGAGGTGGTTAAGCCAACACAGGTGACTGTGTCTACCTCAGCTCTGTTTTATAGCTAGAATCTTAAATACATTTAGGACTTGGAAACTAAATGAACTACTAATTTCACCTGAATAGGCACAAGTAAGGTGATTATGATGGTGGAAGTTTTAATCATAGTCAAAGATGGTGGTACAACATAGCCTTTTTTGCCCTTTTCTTTATCATTCTGTGTGTTGTCTTTATTTACATCACTTAAGCAATCTATTCCTAAGCAATGTATTTACAGTGCTATACTACAGAATAAAATACCTTGTTCATAGAATTTACTGAGTTGGAAGGGACCCACCAGTATCATCAAGTCCAACTCCTGTTGGACACCCCAATAAATCATACCATAAGTAAATAAATGGAACCTTCAGTGTAATTGGCACTATGTTGGCTAAATGTAATTGATTCTAAATTTTAGGGTTTGAAACCCCAATATATATTTCTCAGTATCAGAACAGTATATCCATTTTCCTCCCTGTTACTGCTGCTCTGCTTTCTGCCTGTTAATCTTCGTTTGCTAAAGCTTTCTTGCTCTAACTTGTGTTGGATGGCAGCTTAAAAAATCTAAAGGAGTTGCAAATTCTATTTTTCGTATAAATTAAACAGTCATCTCCTTGAGTATTTAGTCAATGAATTCTAGTTTGTTTGGCGTGGGTTTTTTTTTTTTTTGTAAGGATGTTTATGGGTAAGGTTACTACTTTTAAGCTATTCCCCTAGGAATAATTCTAATATTGCAGTGATACTTAACTGTAGAGGTATTTGGAAGTAAATTTTGTTGCTTATTGCAATATAAGTAAGTGCTACATCCTTGCTTGCTCAAAGATGTTACTTATGAAAAAAGGTAATGTGAATGTAACAGCTGAGTAAAATTTTACAGCTTCAAGTGTTCAAATACAAAAATGCTGCTAATAATTAATAATTTCAGTGCAATTTGTAATATATAGTAGAAATTGTGTGAACAATATTGTAACACCAAAAAAAGACAAATACACTAGGAAAATGCATGCTCAGCAGTATCTGCTCTGATGTTTCCAAATACTGCAGCTGTTTATACTGACTTGTTATTCAGATTTATACATAAAGTATAATTGGTCTTTAGAATCCTGTTGTATCCACAAGCAGGACACTATTACGGTTTTGATGCAAATGTGTTTTCTTCAGGCAAGCAAGCCTGAAGGAGTAGATTAACAAAAGATTCTTAAAAATTGCAATTTGTGAACAGGATTTAAGTGTGGTAATGATTTGTTGCCAAGCAGTAGTGAACTTCCCCAAAAGCATGACTTCCAGTACATTCTTGAAGTATGAGTACTATTTACAGCACATATTTGGGAACAATCTGAATATAAAATTGAAGGAAAATCTGAAAAGTGTATCCTTTGCAAGGGCATTCACACTCTAACCTTGATTCAGTTTGTAAATTGAAAACTGAGACTTCATTTTGTTTTGGAAAAGTAAACTAAAAAAAAAAGTGCTTGCACTGAACTTAGTCAATGAAATAGTGATCCTGCTGCACCACTGGGCATCTCCTTGTCCATCTGTATGAATAATACTTCATCATTTTTATACCTGTGGGTTAAGTGGATAAAATTCTGCCTGACTTGTGAGTCTACTGAGTCACCTTTCAAAGATTTTAGAGAGAAGGATATAGTTCTGTGAACTTCAGTATTGATGGAGTTACTTGTACATGTGTAGTTACAAACAAAAAAGGTACTGTACAGCAATAGTTTGCACAGTTGTGAGCGTGCCCAAGCTAATGTTTTCAATTGAAACATAAATCTTAGTTGTAGGCCCTTGCTACCTTCAGAATGCTGTCAGTGAGGGGTGCATCGCAGTTGCCAAGTTTGGCATGTAAACCTATTTCACTAATAATGCAGATACAGTAGTTTCGCAAGGTAAAAACAGTGATGCCATTTCTACCTAATCATTCTTTTTAATCTGTTTTTTAAAGAGTTTTTGGTGGAGTTGATTGCATTTTGGTTCCTTTCTCCCTCACCCTTTTTAGTATCTTGAGCTAAATTCAGTTAAAGCCTATATACTAAACAAACAAAGAGAAGGTGTTGTTTGGACAAAAATTTCTAGGGGGATGTCAGCCTTTTTGACATAAGGGTGCATTAAGGCTCTTAGGAACTTGCTGTGTTAGTTTTCAGGGGGGGTTAGGTTTATAAAGTAGATGTGTTTATATACACAACTCCTACATATTTTGATATAGTATTTTCTCATTTTATATTTTGTTCAGCATTTACAGCCGAACAATACCAGCAACATCAACAGCAACTGGCACTAATGCAGAAACAGCAGCTTGCACAAATTCATCAACAGCAAGCAAATAGTAATTCCTCTGCCAACACATCACAGGTGAGGGATTTGTCTGTGCTATGATTTATCCCTCATTGTTTCCCACCAGGGTTCATCTCTAATTGTCAACTGTTGCCATAGAACCTTGAAACTAACCAACAGGAAAGTGGCTTTCGCCTGAATCTACATCATAGCCATTCTGTAAAGTGTTTAGAAGGGACACTGCAGGTGAGTGTGGCAGGCATTGCCTCTGCTCCCTCTTAACAAAAAAAAAAAAAAAAAAAA
>VWYO01017246.1:342556-380056 GCA_013400275.1 Rhadina sibilatrix | reverse complement strand
ATACAGCTTGTTTTCATAGAGAAGGTGGTCAAAGCTGGAACGCTACTTTTTTTTTTTTTTCAAAGGTTCCCAAGAAGTAAGTTAAAAATCCACAGGGGAGGAAGAAAGAGAGAGTTAGAATCTATTTATTAGGAAACTAATTTAGGGTAACTAATTTCTTCACCAGTAATGGGAGAGAATCTGGACTGATGAGGGAGCAGCGACTGCACTGCTTGATCTGTGTGAGAAGGACAAGGCAAGGAACAGAAGCCAGCCTGCCGTTGTTCTGGGAGATTGCTCTGCACTGTCACAGATAAAGCGAGTTATTTTAGAGTAAGTACTAAGCTTCAGTAATCTACAGGAATGAGGCTCTAGGATAAGAATGTCCTAAGCAATTAGTGAGTGAGGCCTGTTAGTCCTGATCCAGGTCACACAGTTCAGTTCTGCAAAAAAATTAATTGCCAAATCACCCTGCTGCCAGAAGTGCAGCAGCGTTGCAGGAGAGCAGCTCTGCCTTAGCCTGTTAGATCTGTCTCAAGAGTCAGTGGGAAGGGAAGGTTTGCTCCTGGCAGAATCCTGTCTGTCCCCTGCTGAGCTGGGGCTGTGAGCTCTGCCTGGGCCTTCCCCAGCATGCAGCAAGTCAGGCAGGCCCAGCCTGAGCTTGGCCATTAGGTGGTGGTCTAGAACAATGAGAAGAAAATGCTCGTTGAGATATTTAGAGCAACACTAGGAATTTGGCTGCAACTCCTCAGAGTAATGGCTATTTTTTCAGTAGGGATTAGGGAAAGCAAATATTTTAGCATTAATTCTTTTTTCTTACCCATCTTGAATTATTAGTGAGATGTGCTACATCCCCGTATGCATCATCTCCTGACACGTGCAACATCAAAACCACCTATGTCCTAAATTCTGTTAAAATTTTACAGTTTTCTCTTCTTGTCCTGTTCTAACACATCTGCTGGAAGAATTACACCCTGAAGACACTGAAAGAGGGTGTGATTTTTTCCCAGTGTAGAGATCTGTCAGATCTGGATTATGGTAGTCAGGGACACTAGGAGCAATATCCATTCCAGTTCATAGATTGTGTGTTAATCCAAATCCAGGTAGTGCTTAGAACTGGTGTTTAGGAAGTGGCAAGTTGTGAAGAAGCTAAAAATCATAGAAGTGGTGCTTTGATGAAGCTACCAAAGCCCTATGTTACTGATTTATAACTAGTTTGGGGTTTTTTCTGCTTGTTAGTATAAACATTTTCAAGTACTTGGATAGAGAAGTCATCCTTCCTAATCATATACCACTGGCTTGTGACTTTCTGCCAGTAATAACAGGCAAGCAGTCTCCAATCTTGCTGGAGCCTGATTATAGCCATTTTTTTAAAAGGCATGTCCTCAAATCTAGACTAAGTGCAGATGAGAACAGTGTTTCCTTTACCTTTCTGGAGCTGTGATTGCAGAGGTTTTTGTGGGCTATAGTTGCTTACCTTGTGGAGCTTTTGCTGAAGAGCACCGTCAGTGTTGCAGAACTTGTAGCTGTTACTGATTCTCCACTAAAGGACTGCAATGATTTAACATGGACATAGACACCTGTTCTTTTTCTCTAGGTTCCACTGTAATTCCCATTTTCCTAATGTCTGTTCAAGCAATTCAGTCCTGTGTATGCAGACCAGTGCTACCAGGCCTCCACTGATGACAGTGCTGAACAGTAAACACAAATAATTTCAGTACTATTCAGCCAAAGATGATGCTCAGTGTGTCAGGTGTTCATTTTAAATTCCTTTCTTTGTTAGACTCTGCTGTAAAAGCAGCTCAGGATTTTTTATGGCAGTTGTCAGTGCTGTGACCAGCATTTTTGGGGTTCAGTAGAAGACAGGTTTGATGAGACGTGAGGTGTTCATAACAATCCTCTTTCATCAACGCTGTTATCTCGGGTCTTCAGGGACGATCAGCCACTGGCATTGATACAGGTAAAATCCTTTTCACTGCAGTCTGTAGACTTCCTGTCCTTTTCTCTGTGGTTTTTCCATGCATTGCCAGTGTGAATCAGTCTGCAGCTGTCAGAAATACTTGTCTAGTTGATGTTTTCATGATAGTTTGGAGCAGGAACTGAGGCAGACAAACCAGATAGTAGGGGTGAGCATCATCCCTGTGCTGGTGCTCTGGCACAAAGCTGCTGTTCATGTCTCTTGCTTCTGGGAGATGGTACTTTAGGGATGTCCGAATAATTCTTATAATATTTGGATTTTAAAAAGCTCTAATTTTCTATATAATGTGGTTTCTGTAGAAAATGCATGGGGGGGAAAAAAAAGGCAAGCCCATAACAATGCAACATTTTATCAAAATGCAACAAAGTATTAAAAGCCTACAGCTCCTTTTAGAAGTGCTGGACCCAAAACTAAAAACCATTTTACTTACAGCAGCTCCCAGTAAGGAAAGCAGTAGATTAAAAGCCTATGGCCAAAACAGAACAAAACCAGGTTTTACAGATTCTCTACAGGTCAGGTGCCAGTGTAGAGAAAATCACTAATGTATCAAGATTTTGGCATCCCTTCCAACAGTAACCTGTAACTAACTTGATGCTCAGCCGCTGTTCCTGTGAGCACTTTCTGCTTGTGGGTACCTGCTCAGCAAACCCTCACCATCCTTGAGGCACTTCCTCAAGACAATGGCCACCTTCAGTCTCAGACACATGGAGGGGCAGCAGTAACAATAGGTACAAATAATACAAAATAAACTTCCACTGAACCCAGTCTTAGATAACATGCCTATTTTCTTACTGCTTCCCAGAGAGGTACAGACTAATCCTGCTGTGCCCAGTTTACCTGCCAGGCCTGCAGACAGAGACTGCCTTCAGGTTCCTGAAAAGCCCACAGCACACTTTGTACTGACTGTGGTTTAACCCCCACAGGCACCTTAGCACACACAGCCACTCACTCACTCACCCCTCCCATGGTGGGATGAGGGGGAGAACTTTACTGAGGAAAAGTAAAAGTGAGAAAACTCTTGGATCAAGGTAAAGATAATTTAACAGGTAAAACAAAAACTGCACACACAAGCAAATTAAAGTAAACCCAGGAATTCATTCACCACTTCCCCATGGGCTGGCCAGCCATCACCAGGACAGCAAGACTCCATCTCAGCTAATGGTGACCTGGGGAGACAAACACCCTCACTCAGAATGTTTCCCCTGCTTCCCTCAGCTTTATACACCGTATGGCCTGGAATATCCCTTGGGTCAGGAGGGTCACCTGTCCCAGCTGTGTCCCCTCCCAGCTCCTGGTGCACCCCCAGCCTCCTCGCTGGTGAGACACTGAGAGAAGCAGAAAAGGCCTTGACACTGCAAGTCCCACTCAGCAATAACAGAAACATCCCTTGTTATCAACACTGTTCTCAGCACAAACAAGCTGAAACACAGCCTTGCACTGGTCACTGTGATGAAAATTGTCTCTACCCCAGCCAGAACCAGCACATGGAGAAATCTTAAAAGTTTCCTAGTGTGCCTTTGAACACTTGAATTTGTTCCCCTCAGCAATAACATGAATAGTGTATGTTGGATTACTCATGGTCAGCTTTAAACAGGCTTTAAGATAAAGCAGTCATTGCTTAGAATTTTAGGCTTGAAAAATTGAACAAATGCTGACCAGAGAAAGCAGCATGCATCATCAGAAGTCAGTTTACAGCTCCTCTGGGGCTGTGTCTGTCTTGGCTGAGTTGGCATCATGAACCAGTCCCACAGAAATCATCCTTGTGCAGATTTGACCTGAAATCTTGCTGAATTTGCACCTTTCCTGGCTCTATTTCCTAAGCCTGATTGCTGATGTCCCTCAGAGCAGCCATCATGGACAGGCCAGGCCTTCTCCCTTCTCACCATCCAGCCCTTGCAGTGAGATATCACTAGATAAAGCAGGTGACTATGTTTCCTCTCCTGCCTGTTGCTTTTCTTTGTCTTTTGTTATTTCTTAATGCAATCTTGCTCTGGATTTCAGCTTAATTTGTAATTGGAAGTACCTTGTGTACAGCTCTATAGCTTGGCTGGCTGCACTAAATAAGGCAAGAAGGCAGAAGGACTAATAAAACAGCTAAAATCACTCTATAAGAGTGTCAGGAAAGAGGGTTGTGAGCTCACAGTCCACAACAAACCAGTTTTTAGAAGGATTTCAGTCCAAGCACATCAGGTGGCAGGCCCAGGTCAGGAGCAGCCAGAGCAAGTCTGACAGTGCCTGCAGTGATGGGACACAGGTTGGGATGGAGATCTGCACTCATTTCCTGTGAGTTTATTCATGTGTAAAAGCTTTAATGTGCTTCTTTCCCAAGTAGCCTGTAGGCTCTGGGGCAGTATTTGACAGTGGCTCAGCTGCTGCCAGAGCAAACAGCATTCCAGTGCTCTGCACAGTGCAGCAGGTCCTGGTGCCCCATGGCAGGACCAGAGGCACAAACTGAACCATGGGAGGCTCCCTCTGGTCAGCAGGGAGCACTTTTTCACTGAGGGTGACTAAGCACTGGCACAGGGTCTATTTAATTTCTTATTTTTGTAAAATCAGCAGCTGTGCTGGTTCCCAGCATGCTAGCAGCATAATAAAGCAGGATTTCGTTCTGGATAGATTCCAGTCCAGCTGCTGATTACCTTTCAAAAATCACTAATTCAGTCACATGCTATTTGTTAAGGCTTGAACACCTAACTAACTGTTGGTCAATCCAGGGCACTTTGTGGGTAAGTTAATATTATCTAATTAGGATCATCATGCACACCTGGTGCTGGTCTGNGTGAGATATCACTAGATAAAGCAGGTGACTATGTTTCCTCTCCTGCCTGTTGCTTTTCTTTGTCTTTTGTTATTTCTTAATGCAATCTTGCTCTGGATTTCAGCTTAATTTGTAATTGGAAGTACCTTGTGTACAGCTCTATAGCTTGGCTGGCTGCACTAAATAAGGCAAGAAGGCAGAAGGACTAATAAAACAGCTAAAATCACTCTATAAGAGTGTCAGGAAAGAGGGTTGTGAGCTCACAGTCCACAACAAACCAGTTTTTAGAAGGATTTCAGTCCAAGCACATTAGGTGGCAGGCCCAGGTCAGGAGCAGCCAGAGCAAGTCTGACAGTGCCTGCAGTGATGGGACACAGGTTGGGATGGAGATCTGCACTCATTTCCTGTGAGTTTATTCATGTGTAAAAGCTTTAATGTGCTTCTTTCCCAAGTAGCCTGTAGGCTCTGGGGCAGTATTTGACAGTGGCTCAGCTGCTGCCAGAGCAAACAGCATTCCAGTGCTCTGCACAGTGCAGCAGGTCCTGGTGCCCCATGGCAGGACCAGAGGCACAAACTGAACCATGGGAGGCTCCCTCTGGTCAGCAGGGAGCACTTTTTCACTGAGGGTGACTAAGCACTGGCACAGGGTCTATTTAATTTCTTATTTTTGTAAAATCAGCAGCTGTGCTGGTTCCCAGCATGCTAGCAGCATAATAAAGCAGGATTTCGTTCTGGATAGATTCCAGTCCAACTGCTGATTACCTTTCAAAAATCACTAATTCAGTCACATGCTATTTGTTAAGGCTTGAACATCTAGCTAACTGTTGGTCAATCCAGGGCACTTTGTGGGTAAGTTAATATTATCTAATTAGGATCATCATGCACACCTGGTGCTGGTCTGTAGCATTCAAAACTATGGTTTCATTTTCTGTAAGCAATTCTTATATAGCTAATGTAGCATAGAATTATTTTGTGCCACCAAGAAAAAATAAAGTGTGAGCTGTACTACAAAAGTAGAAGGAAATTATACCAAGATGTTGCCTATGTTGACATCATGCATGAATTTTCCTTGCCATATATGACCAATTTCTTTGAAAATCAGCATATATATCTGAAAAGTGTAATCCATGTTTTACAGTGAGTAAAGATTAAGGTTAAAAGTTAATTACTGTGAAAGCAGCACTCAAAGCTAGCTTATTTAGCATATACTTATTCAGAAATCAGAGCTCTTACGATGTTTTTATGGATTCTTTTTGTGTTTTTAAGGTAATCTTGGCTACAAACCCTCTCATAACAAATCTGGTTAAAAGTTAAATATAGTTTGAAGCCAGTGCTGAGTATAAATGTACAGTTGCTGATAGCAATCCTAATTTTGTCTCGTTTCAGAAAGATCTTTACAGCTTAAGGATTCCCTGTTGAAATACCTATTTTGCTAAACTGGGGGAGGAAGGTGATCCTGGTCCAAGGTCAGTGGGAGCGGAGTCGTGCTGAGGCAAAGGGACAGGAGCAGCTGTTTGTCAGAGGAACAAGCCCCCATCCCTGGGGAAGGGATTCTTCTGCATTTGAATTCACGAAAACTGAAGTCAGAAAGAGCTTTCAGAAGCAAGGACTGATTTGTGAAAGGATTGGAGAATCCTGGCCTTCACCTGAGAGCGCCTACTGGTCATGGAGACGAGCGTAACTTCTAAGGAGTGACAAACTGTATTAGACTGCAGCTCCCCCTTAACTCTGCAACTCACATTTCAAATCAAATCACTTCATGTTGGAATATCTCAGCATACAGAGACCAAGGAGCCATGGTTACCTTTGGAGAGTGTGCTCAAAGCCCAGCTTCCAGAGGTTCTGAAGGCATCTCCCGTGCAGGCCATGTCCTGAGCCATGGAGGTTGCCACATCCAGTTATGTTGTTTATAAACAAATAAAACAGGCAACTGTCACCCTTTCTCTGCTTTTTAATACTGTGATTGGTCTATGCAGAACATACAGCTTGCATAAATAAAGAACTGGACTGAAGTAAACGAGATGTATAAATGGCAGGGAGGATCTTCTGAGCTTCAGCTGAAGGTGTCCCAAGATTTCCCTTTGTAGTGCTGGATTAGTTCCTCCCCTTTGCTACATCTTCCAGTGAAATGAATGCAGAAGTATTGCTCACATGAGAATAATAACTGATGTTAAAACCTGGAAACTGGTGTCAAAACTTAGGAAGTGCTCTGGATTTCAAGTACTAAAGATCTTAGAGATTTCACTAGGTGGGTACACTGTAATGAAGTCAGTTTTGATTTGCAAGAGTGAATTATACTGTAAAAGTAGAGTAGCAGTGAGATAGAAAATCCTTGAATTTAAACCACCCTCTCAGGAACACCAAACCCTTGGCTGGCCTTGGCAGCTGTCATCCCCTTGTGTCTCAGTGCATGATCACTACATAAGCAATGGAGAATCATTTTGAACTTGAAGATGAAAGTAATCCTTATTTACAGTTACACCCAGTGACCATTGTGCACAGGAAGTGTATGATTATAAAAGTACAGTTAGGACAAGCCTTACAAGTCTTCCCTACCTGACTGTAGCAAGACAAATACTGCCTTTGTTGGATTAGGGAAACTGCAGAAATGCCCCTGCAGTGATGCAGAGCAGACCATAGCTTTGTAAAGTTTGTGCAGAGCTGTTACTTCTAGGGGCAGAGTCAGGGCTTTGGGGGCTCTGGAGATCCTCCTTAGATTCTCGTAAAGCATGGAATCTCAGAGAAGAATTTTCCTCTCAGTCAGGGCACTTTCAACTGGAACATGAGCAACATCTGTTTTTACACCAAATAGTTTTGACAGACGATATTTTACAGGATTAAAAAAAAAAAAAATCTGTTTTTTTAAAACCATTATTGTTTGAGCCACAGGGCTTGGTTTGCTCAAGTAAACATATGTTATCCCCTGTCATACTCCTGGGTATTCCCACACCAGGCTGACAGATGTGACACACAATCCATGGGAGTGCAGTGCTGGAGGCCAGGCTGGCTGCCCTGGCACTTCTCTCTTGACCCTCTATTTATGTGGTGCCTGTCTGAACATCCACTCCCCATCCTGTTCCCTCTGCCCCGTCCCCTACGAGTGCTGCTGGTGGCAGTGGTGGCTCAGGCACTGCTCCACCTGCATGGCCCTGGAAGGAGAGGGGCTGAGGGCAGGAGCCCACAAGCACAAGGTAAGGGTGAAGAGGACATGGCCTGAGCGTCTGTAATGCCCTCATCACAGGTGGATGTTCAGCTGCAGCCTGAGTTGATGGGCAGATGATCCATCCCATGAGCAGCAGCTACTGGTAAGCAGCGTTCCTTCTCTGCACTGAGCACAGGGCTTTGCTCTAACAACATCTCGCACCAAATTTTGAAGCCTTAAGGCTACATTGCAGCAGAATTCAGAGCACAAAGTGCTCACTTCTTCTGTAGGAAAACATTCCTACAGCCAGCAAAGGACAGCTCTGCATAAGACAAAAGTAGATCCATCGTGGGAGGCAGGACAGTATTTAATCATCAAAACTAGTGCAGAAGATACAATTTCAGAGTTTTTCAGTCAATCTGACAGGCATTGAAGGAAAGGGCTGCAGTGAACTCACCCATTTCTGTCCAGCACTTTTGCACTTATGCACTTGTGTTGGTGCATTCAGATTTTTCTAGTCCCTCCTGCAAAGGCAACATATAATTCTGCAATTCTTTTAAGTAGCATCAAGGACATTGTGTTCCAGTTCCACATCCCTGATGTATCAATTAACTTGAGTGACTTGGAACTCTTACCTTGAAGCTGTGCACATAATGTTGACATTAAAAGAGAAAACGCTGCCAACATTTGTTGAAGTGCCAAAAAGAAAGTGCTCTGTTCAGGCTCACACCAACCACCTCATTGTTCCCATCCTATCTCACAGGATAATCACAAAGTGCCTGGGCGAT
The DNA here is from genome assembly GCA_013400275.1 of Rhadina sibilatrix. Taxonomy (NCBI): domain Eukaryota; kingdom Metazoa; phylum Chordata; class Aves; order Passeriformes; family Phylloscopidae; genus Rhadina; species Rhadina sibilatrix. Next base: position 371,411 of record VWYO01017246.1, on the reverse strand, counting down.
TCTCCACCCTTTCCTCATTTTCTCTACAGGGAAACATGAGATCAGCAGCTTTCTCCTTTTGTTCATTTTTGTCCTTTGCATGACTATTTGTTTTGATTTGTTAGAATTTATTTTCTTAAATAGAAAAAAAAAATCATGAGGTATAATGCAGGGATTCCTGCAGCCCAGGGAAGCTGTCTCAGGAGACCCCGTGTAGCCAAGTCAACTCCCCAGAACTGTTCAGAGCACTTGAATGTTGGGTTTCTGCTCCAGATTTTGCTATAGAGATTTCCTCTTGGCTGTAGAGGCAGCACAGGGAGATTAACCTGTCTGAGCTAAAGAAAGCCTTGGTGAACACCACTGCAGTGATTAGCAGATTTGTAATTGCTCATTTGGTATTCCACTATTTAGTGATGTCTCTGGAAATAGGAGGTGTTAGTGATATAGAAATATCTACAAATAGCTTCCAGCTAGGCAGTAAACAAAGACACAAGTCTATTAGTGCCAGGAAATAAATTTCCTATTCCTAACATGTAAATATAAGAACCAAAAATAGCAACCAAAAGCAAGAAATCTGGAAGATTTAGGAGATATTTTAGCAAAATAGGAAGCACGCTTTACATAATTATGTAATTTATTACTGCAGCTAGTGGGACTGTTACCTCTTTTAGAGAGTTTGGTCACCATGCCAAGCCAACTTATTTTAATATGTGAAGTTTTTGGCAATGTCAGATGACATGTTTAATTAAACCATATTTAATTCCTCGTGTAAAATCAGGAATTACATCTGTACATTACAAATCCACTAGCACTAACCATAAAAAAACCAACCTTTGTTGGTGCAGAATTCTTTTTGGTAAAACTTCCTATGTTTTACTCATATAAACTCAGTATCTGTTACCAATCCCTTCCTTTCCCAGCTGTGTAGCAAATGCCTTAAACTAAATGGGATAAGAGCTTCTGGCTGCAAGCTATTTTGTAGTGTTCAAGGCAAGACAGGCCAACAAGAAAAGTGCCTGAAGTGAAGCCTGGGTAGCCACTCTTCTGGCAGCACAATGTGTACTTTTAACTACTGGCAGAATAACAAAATGAAAGGACTTGAGGTCAAATCAATCCCCAGACATAAATACCAGGCATTGACCTTAACAACACTTCTTTGGTACATCTAATAGCAAAGTTACATAGAAGGTGATCTTTCCATTATGATTCATTTTCTCAGCCTCAGAAGTACCTGTCATTGCTACCCTGTATTGCCTAGTTCCATGGATTCCCATTATTTTTTTATCTAAATTCCAACCATTTTCTGGTGTTGTTTTTCTTATTCTGTCAAAACTGCAAAGGAATATAGCCAGCATATGCAGAGTAATCTGAAGAGAATATCAAAACTGACAAACTTCCAACTGTTGATCTTTTCATCTCTGCCAGATTCTGATGTAGAGTTGCCTTTCATTCTCCCCATGTAATCCTGCTTCCTTCCCTCTCTGTGAGACAGCCACTCTCCTCAAAAAGATTCTGGCAGAAAGGGAAGCAAGGAAAGATGCTCTGGGTGCACCCAGGGTTCCTGTGATGAGCAGGGAAGTTGTGTTCTCCACAGCAGTGCCCAGGACTCTGTGGGTTTAGTGGATTTTATTTGCATGCCATGAGGGATTACTGTAATCTTCAGGTACACGAAGCAGAGGTAATTCACCTTTTAATCCATATTTAGCAAAAGCCTTTCAACACACCTCTGTAGTGCAACTGACTGTCTTTAGCATTTGAGTACCAAATGCTATCATGGATAAAGAATAGAAGTTCTGGAACTCTGGGAAAGCTGGAGCTCACAGCCCAGGCATTCTGCATGGTACTGATTTCTGTCTGTGTGGTACTGCCCTGAGCTAGGAATGGTTCACAGTGCTGCAGGTCAGCCCCTTCTAAGCAGACACACAGCTGTAAATTAAAACAGTTTATATGTTTAAAAAAAAAAAAAAGAATGAGAAGGATTTAATTCTCATGAAATGAAATTAAATAATTTCAATCATTTTTAGGGAGTTTGGTCAAACAAACTAACAACCAACCAACCAACCAAGGTGGGAACAGGAGTCTGAAAGTAAAATGAGCTTCAAGCCCAAGAGGCTGAGGAGAGTCACACAGCCTCAGCAGCAGGGAAAGGGGCAAAAACAGGGGTTTAGCACTCATATCCCCCTCTTGCTGAGGACAGGATGAGCATGGATTGCTAGCAACCCTATGGAAACATCAGCTCATACAGATGTGCAAGGTGATGCTGAGGATGTTCTCCTGCTCTGGAGCAGCCCACAATCAACGTGGCACAAAGGATTCTGCTTCCTGCTACAGCTCTCCTGACTTCTGCTGCACCTCCGTGGCTAAAGATGCAAAGCCCTTTGCCTCTTATGCTGCAAGTAGGATTGGGTTTCTACACCTGAAAAACAGCTAATGTAAGAGGGCTCAGCTAGGACTCTCTAGCAAAGGAACTGCATTGTACAAGAAATTGAAGTAGTTAAAAAAATGGGCACGACTTAAACACTTCAGAGCTACACACATCTAATTAATATGAATTAGTAATAGCAACATAATTTTTTTTTTTAATTGGGATATACTTTGTTTCTGTATTCACAGGTTAAGAACTTCTTGTAATTCTTAGTAATATCTGCAGTGCACTTTGGGAGAAAAAAAAAACTTTTCTGACCTACCTTTCCCCTTCAACTCTCATGGTCTTCAAGCCCCCTGGAATTGTAAATGTTCTTAGTCCTGAAAATTGCTCCATCACTGCTTTTAATTTGCCTCATCTCTTAGTGTGTCGTGCTTGAATCACAGTTGAATAATTGGTCTCAGTACAGAGCATGAAAAACAGAATCTTAGGGAAAGTAAATTAATGCATCCACTACTACAGGTACAGTCCACTAATGAAATTATGGACTAGAAGCTCTTGTCCTTGTAGCTACCCTTAATCAGCAACATAAATGTTCACTGAGAACGAGGCATAATTCAGCTTTTTATTCAGCTGAGTCTGTATCTTTGAACAAATCACTTCTAAAACTAATTCTTTTGACTACTAAAGTGAAAGATAACTGAAGAAAACATTCAGAAAACAAGATATATTTTAGCTGTCAAATTGGGGAGACAATATTTAGTATTTCAAGCTCAGTGGGACATATATTGCTCTTACAGAAATCCATAGTTATTACATTAATTTGGTGAAGTTGCATCTGCCCAGAAAATAGACATTTCCATACAAGTTATAGAAATAAAAAAAAAAGTTTAAATGTAATATTAATATTAAATATATATTTTAAGTTATTAAATTAAAAAAGGAAAGTGTACAACACCAAAGGTATAATAATTTCTGAGCCATTTTAACCACAAGTATGCTTTGCTTGGATGAAGGTTATATCTGTTTTGCATCTGACAGTGACATACTGACCTGGCTGCAGGGTTTGTTTTCATTTAAGGGGAAGATGAGAAGGTCTCTTCAGTGGGTGAACATAGACCCCACTGAAAAACTCAGGGTCCCTTTTATTCTCCCTTCAACCCCTTACAACATAATCACACTATGTTAGGAAATGCCACATTCCCTAGGTCCCAGTGGAAAAGTTCCAGCTGAGCAGGGAGCAGCCCTAGTGCCACCAGAAAGAGAAGGAAGGATTAACTCAGGGGCACAGGCAGTTCAGGTTCAGGCTGCAGTGGGTGCAGAGAAATCTGAACTTCTTGGAGGCAAAAGACAATTTCTCCACCACTGAGTCAAAACCACTCTGGCCACTGTCCCCAAAGCCAATTTCTTGTACTTCTCCAGTGCAATGTGGTTTTTACTGGAACTTCAAATGTGAGTGCTAGCACTGATCTATCTGAGGAGCAGGCCTTTGAAACCGTGGTTCTAAATAATTTTGGCAAGATTTTAAAGTGAATTTCACTGAATGTGTGGTCTAAAATATTAATAGTCTGGCTCTGACTGATGTAATGGAAGTGAAGAACTTCTTAGGTAAAATTAACGCTGGGCAGGACATGAACACAAGGTCCAGGAACCAGAATAATTTTGCTGCCCAAGAAAGTGTTTAGTCTCCATAAAAGCCTGAGATGATGACATACACACAAATGGACTGGCTTCTTGGCAATAGAAACTGGTTCACTAGGTTACCACTTCCTACAGACAGAAACAACCAGCCAAATCCCAGCTTTGCAACATAAACTATCATGGTCCAGTTTCTTGATAGTGTGGTAGATGTGATAGATGTGGTAGCTAGTGAAAGATGCTTTCCAAATTGGCCTTCTGGTTTAATAAGTTTCTGGGATAAAACAGCTTTTATCATCAAAGAATTCAAATTGAAAAAAGAGAGAATTTGTTTAATGTGTTTGATTACATAATGGAGGCTATAGATAAAATGGGTTAAATCACCTGAAAAAATGCACTTCTACATTCAATAGTATTCTCTAAGAACAAAGATGGCATCATCTTAAGAGTAATACTAGTTTTGAGATATGTACATATTTGAGATATGTATTTCATAAGGCTTGAAAGTTTTCATTCTGTTTATAATTGCACAGCTCAGTGTGATAAACCTTTCTCTCAAAGTATGCTTGTGCACAAAGGAAACCAGCCACATCAAAAATCTGGACAGAGATAGTATAGCGTAGATAAATCTGAAGTTTGGCATCTGCTGGGAGTTCAGAGCTTGTTTAGTTCTTTAGATTAAGTAGTTTGTGCTTCATTGATGTAATCAGGAGAACAGGCATAACTTTGAGTTTCAAAAAACGCCTGATTTGAAGCTCAAAGCATATGGCAATAGCTGTTGTTTTAGCCCAGGAGACTGCTACACAGATACTGACTCTGTGGTGTGTTTTGGTGTTTTGTCAGCATTATGATCAAAATGAAGAATTTCAGAAGAAAAACCTTCTGATTTTTGGTTGATTTAACATTTCGCTTGTGCTCCAGAGATAATCGGTATCATTTGTATCTTAGAAAGTAAGGCTCTGGAAGGTTAACAAAGTGTGTCCACCAAGAAATCGTCTACTCCATTCTTCATGTCCATAACCATCCTCCTTATTTGTAAGAGCTGTCAGCAGCAAATGCTTCTGCACTTTTTTGTGGGTGTGCCCCAGCACAGCCTTGCTGGCCGGGATATTCACTGTGCCTTGGGGTCACGGCTGGCCAGAGGGCAGGGTCCTTTCTGCAGGAGGCTTGTGTCACTCTCTGTGGGTTGGGAAGAGGGGTGGGGGGAGAGTATTGCGCAGGAAGAGGAGTCGGATGTGGGTAAACACTGAGCAAACCTGGGGAATGAAAATTAGCAGCCTCCTTTGCAGTTTCCTTGGCGCCGGCGCTTCCTGCTGGAGCAGAGCCTTTGGCAGCTGCTGGGATAAGCAGTTTGTCAGATGCCTGGTCTTGGTGCTTTGGAGGAATGCCTGGCTCTGGCTGCAGACAGCTATCAGGTGCCATCAGCCAAACCCACTTTCAGGCTTTTTTATATCTCATATTTCCATCTGTTTGTCCTTGTTTCTCTCCTGGTGTATGGCTCACAGATCTGTCCTCCCAAGCTGCTCACCAACCACTGACTTTTCTCCTGCTGTTTCTTTAGATTTGGCCACTGCCCCTGGTTGTCTCTTGGCCTTCTGCTTTACCTTATTGTTTCTCTTGATACAGACAACATTGATATATTTAAGTTGTCTGGTTTGGAGACTTCAGAATATTTAAAGGCATTGCAGGAGGGTAACAGGTGCTTGCCCTGAGGGCATTTGTCTGCTTGCAGCACAGGCCAGAGCTCATCAAAGGACATCACATCTTTTAGCTCTTTGGTAGCAAAAAAGTGCACAGTTTGTCTCAAGTCAGGCCCTGACAGACACAGATCATCACAATCATTAAACCAATCACCACAACTGCAATTAATTTGGACGTCTCTAAGCAGACATGAGGTTTGGTGATACAATCTCAGTTCTGAAAAAATGTAAACGTGCTTCAGTGCTCTGGGTTGAAGATCCAGCTTATAACAGAGCCAACAAAGACATGCCAGCTCCCTTTCACTGGGAATCTACATTTTCATTTCCCACCTCAGATTTAGCAGTACTAAAGTAATCCTGCACCTTTGTATCAGGAAGGTGTAGGAAACAAGAATTGTTTTATGTAAGCAAAGGCACCAAAAAGATGGGTTAGATGATACACTGAATCCAGCTATGTAATTATCTCCTTGCTCATGGTCTCAAAAAAAAACCTTCCCTCGGAGTAAGCCAAGTGATGACAAACATTATTTCTCAGGGATTTAATACTTTCTTTCATTCCCTGTAAATCAGGATGACAAGATAATTATATGGAACACTCTATAGAGAAGAAGTAGTAGATTCAGCAAAGATCCACAGAGGCAAGCAACAAGGCAAAGCAGCAAGGAAGATAACATGCACAAAAACTCTACTGGATATTGACATACTAGAAAACCAAATAATCTAATTGGAATTAGGAACCACTTTGCATAAAATGCAATGCTGAAATTATAGCAAGAATTGGAGAAATCTTGCTGACACTTGGGCATCTGACACTGTTGCCTGTGAGGATCCCAGGGTAGATCTGAAAGAGCTCTCAGTAACAAAAACAGTTTGGTTGAAGCTGTTGAATGTCTTCATATACTGCCTTTTCTAACAGGATTCTACATTTCACCTGGAAGTTTCAGGGAGACATCTCATAATCTATCTTTCTATAATACATCCAGCTCTGCCAGATCAGCTGAACAAACAATTTTCAGTGATTACATTATTCATATAAAAACACCATTAAAATTGCACTCACTGAAGTGTGGAAACCTGTCAAGGCTTTGTGCCTTTTTAGATATTGACTGTTTCACCAGAAAAAAATTATGTGATATCTGGCTTCCCTTTCAGTTGCTATGGAGTTTTGTGGATACTTGGAAAATTTACCTTCCACTTATGCTTGGTCTAATAGACATTATAATGAAAATATTTGATTGAATGAGATGCAGAAGATAACCCAGCTGGTGACTTTCCCTCTTGTCAGGAACATTAAGCCCATTCCCTGAAATAAATTGCTAGTTCAGTTTCATTTGTCTGCTGGAGCTAAACAGCCTGTTACTGTAGGGTGGAAAAAGACAGATTGAGCAGCAACCACAGAAACCTGGCCCAAAATAATTTGGCAGAGCTTGGGCTTTGGGTTGGCTCAGTGCCTGGGAGCGAATTACATCCATGCCACTGGACTTAGTGGCCTTTCTCAGCTGATCATTACTCTGTGCTCCTGCAGTGACTTAGCATCTACCTCCATTTAGGTACTTACTTCCTCAAGTATCTTCGAAACACCAATACCCTAACTATCAGAAGATTTCTAGTGATTCCGTGCTTGGCACAGAAGTCTCATCTTTCTAACCTAGTTTGCCTTTCATGCCTCTCTTTGATAGTCATTTGGGATAAATTTTGCTGTTCTCTGTCTTCCCAGTACATTTCCTGGTACAAATTTCTATCAATTCACTGTGAACGTGGCTTTTTGGCCAACCCTCAGGCTTGAGAAAGCTTCAGTGAAAATACAGCAAAGGGAATTCTAGTCAGGAAAGTACAGAGATTAGGGAAAAGAATACCCAGAACAGAAGTCTGACTTTCTGCCAGGAGACTGACTTTTCACTGGCTGGCAGTGGAGCTGCACTGTCTGATAGCAGCTGTCACTGTGGGAAGAAAAGGATTGGCCATCATCAAGGATGTGCAGCAGGCATTCCTGGGCCACCATTCCCTGTGTAGGGAATATCACAAGAGATATCAGGACACTTCAAAGAGAGGAGCTCAGCCTCACCAGTCACAGCCAGCACTAAACTGGGTTGTTTTGCAGTACTGGTGAAACATCACAAGTACCTTTTTTTTAGTTTCATCTTGAATGCTTTTATTCAGGGTATGGCAAATGGGATCATTGTGACCTCATCTCAGCTCCATCTGCTGATAGAGACTTTATTTTTGGTCATAATGTCACAATTGCTTTAAATAATTGAGACTGAAAACCTCCAGGATGATTTCTGCAACGGAAATCATTCCTGCTTCCCGTAGCATCCTGCTCTGAGACAATGTGTAGAAGGAAGTTGAAAATCTGAGCTCAGCCAGCAGGTAGGGAAAGGCTATGCATGGAAACTCAGCTGCTGTCTGCAATGCAGGGAAAGTTCCTGGGCTGGCCCTGGGTTATTGGCCAGGACCCCACTGTTTCTCAGCAGGTAGGTTTGTCCTGGCACAGCAGCTGCTCTGTGCAGTGGTGTGAGACAGAGATCCTGAGGGCATGTGCTCAGGGAAGAGAAAAGCAGAGAGAGGAGGCAGGGCAGCACAGAGGTGCAGAGCTTACAGGAACCAGACCAAGGATCTCTAAATTTGCCTCCTGATTTCGTTAACTTAGAATCAACACATTACATTTTTGAAGGATAGATCTGACCACATACTTCTACTTCCTTAGGCCGAACTCAAGTTAGCAAAAAAATTATGACTGGCTGAAAACAAATAAAATACACATTCATTGTGCCTTTTGGCTCTGAGCCAGTGGGGTGTACATTCAGCAGTTTTTTCAAAGACTTGAGACATGCTTCTTAGCAAGAAAATCCCTGAAAGTGGAAATTCCCACACAACTGTCAGACTGCAGGAACGATGGGTTGGACAAAAAAAATCGGATTTTGCAAATCTTGCTGTGGATTGGAGGCAGTTGAGAACACCCAACTGCAGGAGCACAGGACTCTGTCAAGTCTGGATTATTTTGCTTATTTGAGCTGTGGACACTACAACCAATGTCTATTCCATCTCCATCCGCACACAATATAACACGACTGCTGTTACAAGTCTGTAATGGTGGCTTTCTGTCAGTTTATAGGCAGGTTTCTTGAAAGACAGCTGGTTTTGTCTTTTGAATAACAGTCAGCATTCATTGAAAGAACTGTACAATTTTTTTTTTTTTTTTTTTTTTTTTTTNNNNTTTTTTGTGGCTTAGGTGTCACCTGTCCTGTTCCCAGTGCACATTGCCCCTGCTACAGATGGCAGAGCCACATGGGTGGTATAAATAAGTTTTAACAGAAAAAGACTGAAGGGGCATAGACATTAAATTCACTCTTGGAAATTATTTCTGCCTAGTGAAGCTGGAAATAATAGTTGTGAAGGGTGTTGACAAAGAGGGTTCCACAGATGCCATGAACTCATGACCAAAGAGCTCACGAGCAATTATAAATTAATTAACACAATTCAACACTAAGCAAATGAGGTATATGTCAGTCTAAAAATATCTTTGTGTTAAATTTCAAAAATCCCAGGTGACTCTCCACAGTAACACATCTGGAAAGCTCAGTTTTTGCTCTCTCCAGTGATAGCTCACAGAGCTGGATCCCAGTCCTTGCTCTAGTCACTGTTCCTAAGCAGATGTCCTCACCTCCCCATGCCTTTCTGAAGCCAGCAGGCCTTTGTACAAGAATCAACAACTCTCTTCCCATCCTCAACAGCAGAACTGGGCCAAAGCAAGAAAGAATGAAAGAAAGAAGGGAAGAAAACACCTCATTTCTGATAAATCAAATAGGCTAATCAAATATAGTGAGGAAAGGCCCTGCAGAAATGTATTTATAACACACAGGATGTCAAACAAATCAGTGACAGAGGGAGCATGACTTGAGCAAGTTAAGTGTCCAAATAATCCATCAGGCTTTGAGTTGGCAAGAATGCTACAGGGCCAGATGTAGGCTGTGAATCAGCAGCTTTGGAATGCCAGTACAGAAAGAATGGCAAGAGAGATCCAAGGGGGGGACAGAGGCATGCAGAAACTGCTCCAAGACCATTTTAGCAAAGCACATGTTTCTAACATATATTTATGTCCCTATGATGGTAAAGTAATGGCTCAAATGCTTACTAGCTTAGCTCCCCAAAGCATTAATTGAGGCCAAAAGGCTTCCTGATATCTTGAACAGACAAAATCTACTGCTGACCAGGCACTAGGGCAAAATTTAAAATTTAAAATCAAAAAACATGCTTTAGAAAGACATATTTGCTGGAGAGTGGAAGTAAAATGCTGAATTCCTGCAGCTTAGTTTCCAAAATCTGCATTCTACAGACTGACTTCTGTCTTGGCTGTCAGAGCAGGCTGAAGAACAAGTGAAGGAGAGCTCTCCCATGCTCCTGGCAATGTGGTGCCAAGGGCAGGATTCCTTTCCGTGGGTGGGGATGAGAGACATGCTGAGGGCATTTGTTCCCAGCTAACTTTGGCTGTTTGCTAAACAGCCTCAGGATAGATGTGGTCCAGCAGGAGGGCTTGGCGGGCATCCCTACCCTCACCCTGCCCATTGCTCTCCCTCCTTGGCCATGGGGGCATGCAGGATTATTGCACTACCCAGAATTCATTACTAAAGATCTTTTGGACTCTGAAAAGATACTTCACAGGTCAGTGAGAGTCTTTATGCCATTTTCTTCTTGGCAGTATCACTCCTTTCTTTACCCCTGTGAGAGGTGAGAGATACCAAAATACTTTTTTCCTGTTTGTTCCATTTGAACTCATAGTCCCTGTGCCCTCAGACTATGTTCACTAGAGAAAGCAAATGAAGTGTCTGTTTCTAGAAACAGGAAAGGCACATGATACTGCTGGAATAATTATCTTAATTTTCTTCAATTAAGCCATACTTCAGGATATTTTGCAGCGGATAGAATATATCTATTTGTCTAAAAATGTCTCTTACTGATTTTATGATTAATTTTTCTTTCCTTTTTTATCTTGAATGAGAAAAAAGTAATTAATTTCTAAAATTTTAACAATAGCTTTTTCTCCAACTTTCAACCCAGGAAAAAACTTTAAAATAATTTCTCTATCAGCTGACTGACTGTGAGTATACCCTGGTCTGCTCAACATACAAAGAGACCATTGTCAATAGTCAGAAAACACCTCAGCACTTCAAACAGAAATCACATGAGAGAACCTTCCTGATGCCCAGATGGGTCAGTTGGCAAGAGAAGGATTGATAGCAATGAGAACCCTACTTTGCAATGTGTTTATAATTACCACACAGACCACTTAGGATATTTTTATTTATTTTTTTTCTCGTGACTCTGCTGTCAGCAAAGTCAAACATCTTTATAGCTTCCATAATATACCCGAAGATGCATCTTCCTTGAAATCCATTTCAGCATTACAAGGCAGGAATATTCCTGTCACCAAGGAAGCAGGAACTGTTTTCTTCTTTCAATTAGAAATTAGTTCTAGTTTTGACTAGTTCCTCAAATTACTTTGATCTAGTCCAGAATAGCAATGCTGAGGTCTTTTCAGACAGCAGGATAGCAACACTTCTTTTTCTATGCTAGTGAATTTGAATTTTCTGGATGTAATTTGGATGAAGATAGGACAAGGAAAAAGAAAATGAACAAGAAAATAGTAAGAGAATTTCTGGTGTTTCGTTCTGCTTCTCAGACAAAAAAAAAAAAAAAATCCCATACAGGATGATAAAGCACTGGACCATGGGCTGTGGTCAGGAGGAGATCATTGTTTTCAGAGGACAATTGCAAAGCTCCATTCCTGAGGCTGGAGCTGTGCTGTGCTCTAGGGCATCTGGATCGATGAGATTCCTTTCAGTCCCACTGTGCCCAAACTAAGACCTGGGGAAATTTAGTAACAGTCTCTATGGGCCCTCTGCCCTCACTGCATTTGTAGCTACAGCTGCCTGAATGGAGAAGCAGCAGAAGCATTTCCCCCCACTTCTAATCTATCTCAAACCTAACTTGAAAAGACCACAGCTAGGATGAGAAATTTATGTCACTCTTGTGTTCAGGCTTCATTTGCTGCTGCCCAGGTTGCTGCCATGTGTGACAAAAGTGGCGCTTTGGGTTCTCCGGACACCTCTGGGAACAGGCCCACCGCTCCTCCAGCAAATACCTGGCAGCAATGTGCTGCTGCCAAAGGGAGAATTTATCCAAACTGTTTGTCAGAAGTATAAATTATGCCTCCCATTGCAAAACACCTGGGCATTTAGAAATTTGGAAGTGGTTTTTTTGTACAGTTTAAACATGAAAAGAAGCTCCTCAAACAAATGTAATTTTTTGTTTCAGTTACTTTATGGTGAAACTAATCCTGGCCTTATAAAAAGAAAAGCTGTTTCTGTTCAACGCCTCTCTTCTGATAAAAAAAAAAACTTGAAATAATGTGTATAAAACTAAATAAATCAGAATAAAAAGCCACTATATATATTTCACATGAAGTGAACCTGCTATGTCTGCTAAATACTTAGAGGAAATATGTGATCTGCTTTTGCTTCATCACTTAAGATATTTTGCTCTCCAAAATAATAGGCAGAAAAGACAAAGTAAAAGACAATGTAAAATATCCCAATATTGTTCTATGCCTAATGGCTTGTGTTTGCAGGTCAAATAAAGCAGAACTCTTTGCAACCATTTCTGAAAAGCTTATGGGTTTGGATATTATCTCACCTAGCAGAAAATCACTGAGAAAAGTTAAGTTTAAGAAAGAATTCATCAGCAAAAGTGTGATACCTCAATAAATGGATTAAAATAAGTTGATCTGCATCTTGAACTAGAGATCAGCAGTGTGGCTCCGTGTTTGATCCTTTGCCAGTTGTGCCACTGGGAATTTGTCTTTGCACTTGTAACCCAGGCAGAGAAATGGCATGCAAGGGAGAAAAGTGCTGGAAAGGCTCATTAGTGCCTCTGTAAATAGCAGTTCTTGTCTTGTAAAGGCACTGGGACTGCTTTTTCATGAAGATTGGGTGAATACCCAAGCAGTCTCAACACTGATGGGCCTTGTATTGCTTTACAAACTTTATAAAGACATACAAGGGAAGAGGAAAATACATCTGCAAAGTATCTCAGTTGACCTGCAGGTAGACTTATATTATTAATTAACATTTTGATATTGAAAGGTTTCTTTACCTGAATCCCGAGGTAGCCACTAGCTAAAGTAAAAAGCCAGCTCTTGGGTTTGCTGGTGGAAAACAGAGTGGATGCAGGGCACACAGAATGATTATGAGTTTGGCTGAGTCTACACATCCTTTCTGTTACATTCCAAACCTGAATTGCAGTGTCAGAGATGGCAATCATAATTTCACCTTGAGAAGCTAAAATACATGCCCTAAGAAAAGAAAACAAAACAGTGTGTACATTCCAAATTGAATGAAATTATTTCCTTCACTGACTCATGGCAGTTTGTGCAGAATTGCCACGGTAATTGTCAGACAGCTGGCAATCAGCATATTGCCAAAGCAATATAATACAGTCAGTTGTACAGACCTGATGTTTGTGACTTGAAATTATATGGCTTGCTAGAGCAAATGCTTCAAGTTTTGTCAGTGATATAATTGTTCTTCTGACAAAATAATTAAGCATTCTGTTAAAAAGAGTATTTTATTGTGGCAACCTCAGAAATAACAAAACATCTATGACACACATCCGTCGCATTCACTTGCGCAGTTGGAAGGCAAATCATCTGTCATCTGATTGATTATCTCTGTGACACAGAGCTCCATTAGCATTATTTGAAAACATAAGTTATTGTAATGCAATCAAGGAGTTTGAATTTTGGCAGTGTCATCATATGCCCGTAATGTTAAGAGATGATATTTATTAATCAATCATCAATTTGACTCATCTAAAAACACCATATGCCAAAGCAGAAAAAAATCAAAAGGAAATCCATCCAATCAAAATAAATCTTTTATCTTTTGATTTCATTAAATAAAACTTTCATAGTCTTATTCATCAACTTTCTTTGATTCTTTAGGAAATCAAAAGCATTGCTGCAGGGTTAAAATTGGACAAAAAATTCACGGAGATGGTTTGAATGAGGACTATTGCGTTTAGATGAATCAGACTGTGAGCGCTTGCTTAGGGAGTCTGGAATAAGAATACTAAACCATTTCCTATCTTCAAATCTTGGATCTTGAATGATGTGGAATTCATTATTTTCACTTACAACTCAGTAGTGAAAACATCCTCTTACTGGGAAAAATGAACTTTAAAAGACTGCAGAAATTTCAAAAATAGTGATATTGATTGCCCTTCTGTTTAAACTTAATTTTGATTGCATATGCTAAGAATTTGATGATTTGGTTCTAAATTATTGAAATACTTTATATTATAGTAAGGACCATTTTATAAGCTCAATTTTATGAAAATGAACTGTGTATTTAAAGACAAAGAAAAGTGCAAAAATACCCTCTAACATAAGATGTGGTAGCTTATTTTTCATGCAATTATCTTTATTATCCCTTCCAAAAAAGCTGATCACTTTGATAATCACATAAAACATTATATAAATGAAAAGGAAAAGTGCATGCTGTGCTCTGCCAGTGGAATGTCTGATTTTGATCATAGCAAAGTGTCAGTTAAATACTTATAATACACTGGCAGATCAATTTTTTTTTTTTTAATGCTGTGTGGGTAGATAACTTCCCCACACTATTCTGTCCTTAGGGTTGTTTCCAGTCAATCAGACATGCATTCATTGATATTGATGTTTCTGTTCCCACCTGGTGGGGAAAGCACAAAGTAGCCCATTACTGGCAGGCTGGTTAGTCAATCTTTAAAGGATTCCATTTTGAATCTGATTGCTCCTTACTTTTCTTTCAAATACACCATAGGCACCTGCCAAATTTGTCTCTTTGACATAAAAGTAGAAGTTTTCTTTAAAATATTTAAAAATCTAGTTAGAGTTGGGCTTTTTTTTTTTTTTTTTTTTTTTTTTTTTTTTTTTTTTTTTTTTTTTTTTTAGAGAAAATGCAATAATAGGGTGGGCAAAGCAATTGAGAATTTAGCCATGGGGAAGAGGGGATGTACATGAATGCCAGAAGTGCAGTTATCCCATAATCATGGAATTGCTGAGGTTGGAAGTGAGCTCTGGAGAGGATCTACTCCTGCCCCCTGCTAATGCCCAGTGCCTTTCACTATGCACACTAATACCATTTGGTAGTTTCTCTCTGCTCATAACTCATGTCAGAGTCTAATGAGCTCTTTCAGAGAGCTAATGACAGAACTCTCACAGACAGTACTTCAGTACAAAGTTTGAATCAATAATGTTTTAATGGATTCTATTTGATCTTTGCAAGATACAGAGAACCAATCTGATTCTACGTCATTGGAATGCTTTCCTTCAAGTGAGTGCCAAATACAGCCTCTGCTTTGGGAAAAACTGCTCTGAGGAGTATATTAAATGTGTGCAGCAAATCTGAGACTCTCATGTGATTAGAAATGTTGTTCTGAGACTGATGCATTGCTGTTGTCAATATATTGCACATTGCTGCGTATCTTATTGCAGTTTTCTGGAAGTCTACTTAAGGTGAGTCCAAATTCACATTTAAGGGTTCTGTGGGTAAACTTAAGCACCTGACTAAAATTACCCCACTTAGGAGTCCAGTTCAGTCTTCATCCTATCTAAGCTTTAGGAATCTAAGACTTGGATATCCAAAGCTAAGTTGGATTACTTGGGCCCTTTCACAGTCAATAGAAGGTACATGGGCCTCTCCAGAAGAAAATTTATCTGACCTACCTTGCAGTGACATAAATCACCTTCTGGGCTACCTCAATTTGTTCATAGACTACAAGAGGAGACTAGGAACATTAGACTATGTGCTAGCTAATAGATGCTTAAACAGGTTAGGTGAAATCTGCTCTAGATTTTAACTGTTCTGGTTGTTTAACACTCTAGAAGTACTTCTGCCCAAGGCAAGGTCAAAAAAAAGAACATAACACCTCTCTGGCAGACAGACTTTCAGCTTTATTTGGTCAGGATGCTGAAGAGACTTTCCTGGACACCAACCAGACTACAGAACATGAATACCAAGGTTCCTATATACTGTGGTATATGATGTTTCCTTAAACAATCTGTTTTCCCTTGCTATTTCTTAAAACAATCTGTTTTCCCTTGCTAGTTCTTAAAAAAAAAAGTTATTAGCAGAAGACCACTGTTTCCACAGATAAAAGATTACTATTTTGTTTGTTTTTATTTTGTAGGAGCAAAGTAATCTCAAAAAATTAATAATCAATTAACCAGTTGACAGCAACTTTAAAGTCTTGTTTATATGATTTTTCCTCTTTTAATGTTGAACCTTGAGGAAAGATCAAAGCAATAAATATTGGTAATCTCACAGAGCCTGTGTGAAGCAAACCAAACCTTTGCTCCTTTTTCTGTGTTCTCATTAAATTACATAAATATCCTTGCTAGCAATGCACTAAATTCTGTTGGCCATGTATAAAAAGGAACAGAATTCAGCTTATTACCTAAGACATAATTACCCTGTCTAGCAGGAATTTAAAAAAGCAAAATTAGTTTTGTTGCTTGTGTGTGCAGATAAAATACTTACAGAACAAAGAAATGGGTTTACTAAGTAAAAATCTGTCAGTCATATAGGTTTTTTTCTCAGAGAAGAAATGCTCTTCAAAATAAAAATCTTCTACACATCAGAACACACTGGTGAGGCACTCTGCTGTACTTTCACTAATGCACACGAGATTTTCTAAAAGAGTTTCCTTTACAATCTTGTATATCTCATAAAACCTTCAGTGATCTTAATGATGACTTATATCACGTGGTACTTTTTAGTTAATTCTAACGTGATGTGACCAACATGCCAGTACTTGTCTTTTTTAAAGACAAGTCATGCTGCTGAGCTGGGAAGCACAAGAAAGAGAATGCCTGTCTTTCAGAGAAAGAGCTGTGCCATTACCTATATCTAGATACAGAGAAGAGAAAGGAAAAATGTACTTTGCATTCAAAGCCAAAAACAGCTCTTGTGACATATTCAACATCCACAAAACACCCAGTAGGGATTTCTGGAGAAATCTTTAATTTGGACAAGAAAAAGAGCCCTAAGCAGGTCAGAGGCACAACTCACAGCCTTCCAAGCTTACAAGCAGTGTTATTCTCTGGGTTCAGGTCTCAGCACAGTCTAGAACATAGTTACAGAGGATTGAAAAAGACTACTTAAGTCACTGAAAGATGTCCCAGGCAATCCAAGAACAACTGCAACAGATATTCAGTCTTAAAAGATCCATACAACTGCTCCATGAACAGCCCCATACCTCAGCTTGAATGCTATTCCTGATTCCCCGTGGGCCTGAGACACAAAGAAAAAGGAATAAAGCTGTACATCTGAGGTACCTTGAGAAGAAGGCAGGAGTGGTCAAACACCCTTATAGCAGTTAGGATTGGAAGTAAATTGACCAAAAGATCTTAAGATGCTCCAAGAACATGTAACACCAGAAACAACAGCAGTGCCTCTCACTGAGCACTCGGCCCAGGACCCACTTGATTGCCAGCGCTAAGAACAGAAGTCCTGTAATGGGAGGCTAAAGCATTGCAAACACACAGAATCTCCTCTCTAACAAGCATTTGGTACCAGCCCTCCCTACCAGTAAATTGATACAAAAGAACAGTGACCTAAAGCCTTAATTCTAACTGCACAGTCACTCTTATCTTGTTTTGGGATCCCCAGCTATAAACTTATCAACCTCCATCTTAAAACACTTTGAGTTTCTTATAACAATGTACCATTGTTGTCTACCTTTTCCCAGGGAAAGCTAGCCTTGGGGAATACAACAGGAATGCGATGCATATTTTTTTTTTTTATTTAAACAGCATGAACTACTATGTTAACCCTTACATCATTCTGCTAGATATTATACATCTAAAATATTACTGGCCACTGCTGTTTTCTGTAGACCAGGCTGTACCTTGGAGCAATGGAAGTAGGGCTGATGTATCTGTAATCAGTGTGATCTGTAATCCTTACACAGAAAGGACAGCTGCTCCAAATAATAAATCCATGCATAGAACACTGCTACAATTGAATTCATAAGTCTTAGATTAAATGCAGAACACATACAAGCATAACTTTTTTCAAGACATACTAGGTACCCGTCTAAGGCACTGTGACCCATGAGATAATGATAATGTTCAAAAGGGAAGATGCTTAGAAACAGTGACAGGATTAAACAGATATTCCTTCCTCTTCCATTTTTAAATGAATTTGGGGAACTATATCTGCTCTGGATACTTGATCATCAATTTTAGTAACTGTGAGAAATTTATATATGATTTTAATATCACACATAAAATCATATATACTAGTGATAGTATATTTACAAAGTAAATAAATACAGTTTATTTTTTGTATTTACAAAAATACAAAATACACATAATAGTAAAAGTGGAAATTTACTGTACTAAAATTACTTCAGCATATGGTTAATGTGGTTGATGATATCTCTGAAAACAGGAGTTGATCTGTTGAAAATGCAAAACACCAATACTATTGATTTGTAAGTAGAAAGAGAGATTATGTTGATGAGGCTTAGAATTATCAGGTAAACAAAGATGGAATTCTATAACAGAAAAATAGAAGGGCCTATTCCAGGGAAAACACTTGAAAATGGACTCTGATCCATAAAGATAGCTGTTTCAAGGCTGTTAACTCTGACCAGCGTCAGGTAAAATGTAAATGGGGCCACAACATACAAGGACCACTGATGTTTCACACTACAGGTTTGACTTTAAGTAAAATAATTTCAAATAATTTTCACTTTAGAAAATTTTCAAGTCTACCTATAAAATTATTTTACAGGTTATTCTAAAAGTTCTTCACTGATTATGAGGTCCATGTGCAGTAACCACTCTGTAGAGCTGTGACTGGTAGAGGACTGGGCGATGAGGTAAGGAGAACTAAAGGACACACAAGGCTTCAAATCTACAGTGCCCTTCACAACCTTCTACAGGTTCTGCCAAATTGCAACAACCAATGAGCCACATGCTAAAGCTGCAGCTGCCTCACTCTAAGCTCCCAACCCTCTTCTTACATCCTAACCCTCACAAACTCTGCAAAGTAAACCTTCAATCCCACATCACTGAACCAGATTCAGAGGAATGCAGTGATCTATCACCCTTGTGTGCTGCCTGTTAAATGCTTGGCCAGAGCAAAGGGCACAAAGAAAATTTTAGTTTTACTCACACTATGCTATGTTAGTTCCAGCTATTGCAAGGGGCACTGTTCTCTATTCTAATGGACATAAACCTTACTGAAAAGTTTATTATTAATTCTTCCCTTTTAGCTGGTGACAAGACTAATGCTTCTGGGGGCCTTCCTACACCAGTGGAGGAATCCATTTCCTTGTTTTTCTATCCAAGTACAAGCCCTCTCTTCAGAACTGTAACCATGGAAGGAAGTATTCTTTGCCAGGAATGATGATATTATTGTTTCTGAAAGAGATGTATATGGAGAAATCAGAATACAATTATTCAAGAAGAGTGGGAATCACAATGGCAATTTCAGTTTCACTATTCCATTTTTTCTCTTAACTTCTGGCAATGCCTTAAAATGTTCTATAAAAAAAAAAAAAAAAAAAAAAAAAAAAAAAAAAAAAAAAAAAAAAAAAAAACCCACCCAAACCAAACAAAACAAAAACCCCCAAACAAACAAATAAAAAAACCCCTAAAAAACAAAACAGGAAAACAACAAGGCTGTTGATGTCTGTGGAAAAAGAACTCAAGAGTACCACAGTCAAAAGGATTAATGGCTTTTAAGATGAACCCATGTTTTCTTAATATCAGAAATAAAAGGGTTTCATAAATTGTTCTCACTGTTCTTTTGTCTTTGCCCATATTATTCACCATTTTGGTAGGCATCATGACAGAAGTCATTCTTCCAGGTTATTTAATAGCTAGGGTGATGCAGTAGAAAGTATTGCTGCAACTCTGGGAAACAAACTGTACCCTATGCTCAACATCAAAAAAAGAGAACAGGAAATCATGAGCAGAGACAGGGATAGATAAAAAAAGAGCAGCAAAGTCATACAAATCATGAAACAGAAAATCAATGATTTTTAATGTTGTGACGGTACTTGAGAAAGAGAGAATTAAATGCATGGGGACAAGAAAGATTTTATTAGCAGTTATACTTTTTTTAATTGTTTGAGATGCTTGATGGACACTGGGGAAGCAACAAAGGTATCACCGAAAACCATTACAGGGCTGGATAGGCAGAGTAGAGCTGTATTAATGCTGAAAAGTGACCACCCACATGAATGAAATAGGGATGAGACAGAAGATTACTTAGGATGACAAAAGCTCTTTAGACATTGCCAAAAAAAAGTGATTAGTACCTGTCTCATCCCTTACCTGATTTTCTTTGCTTTACTCAGCCACTCCTTATTGTGCTAAATCAGCACTTGAGCACCAAAGTTCCCGAATAACCTCTAAGAACTGCTGCTTTCCCACATACTAAACCCATGTTGTAAGAGCTGGCAAACTTTCAGAGTAGAAAAAAAAAAAAAAAAAAGAGAGATTTTTACTAAATGGCTTGAAAATCTGGTGTAACCTCTCTACTGTTTCCTGTGGCCAGCATGGTAAATAAGCTTGATGAAAATGTGACTGAGCTGGAGAAAACAGCATGAATTCACAATGACACACGTGCATGCAAGCACACACTCCCCCACGCCCCCTCGTTCCCTCCACCTAGGGCAGCACACATCCATTTATGGGAGGATTGGAAGCCAGGATGATGAGTCTGTTTGAGGTCAGCAGGAACTTCACAGGAAAGGTTGATTTTTCAGGTGCAGTTGTCCCGCCCTCTCACCCCTAATGAATGGTGTGTTTACCATTGCCAGAGAAGTTTCTTCAGCATGCAACCTGAAAAAGCACTTTCAGCCTGACAGTTTTAAACTGAATTTTGAAAGTCAGCTCTGTTCAGCCTATCTCATGTACTGTCACCAATGATAAATGTCAGAATTGAGAAAATTCTGTTGATAAAAGAACTACAAAAAAGGCTAGATTCTTCTCTTCCAACATTATTTCTGCAAAGCTTTAAAGTAGAGATTCATAAAATATAATTTTGCCTAGAGATTTTAGACATGAATTTGAATATAAGCATATTTCAAACTTGCTGAGTAAAAAGCTGTGTATGGTCATCTTTTTAAACACAAAAGGCACTACAAAATAAATATGGATTTTAGTCACCTTGTGTGTGTGTGTGTGTGTGTGTGTAATGTGTTTGTGTATAATGACTGTGAAAAAACACATTTTACTTCAACAGTCACAGCCTCTGATGTTTGATGTTTTTTGATGCATGAATTGGACAAAAAGATCTAGATATAATAAAAATATCAGCTATAATTTTTCAGAACAGTATCAGTGGGAGACAAACCCCATTTATCTTAAACTGATTTTGACTTTAATTTTCACTAGCTAATAGAAGCATGACAAGCTTGGCTGGTTAGCTGCAAGAATTAAGAAACATAAAGAAAGGCAAGATGAGACCTCTGCTCAAGCAAGATTTTTAGGTCCTCCCCTAAGAAATAAACAGGCCTTCCCAAATATTACTGGCTTTTGAGCTTTAGATTTTAAAGAAACATATGAAGAGATGGGGCTTTAATTGCTACATTTAGGAGCTTTTTATTCCTTTGATACTTCTAAATTCAAATTCAGAAAACATGAATTTAATTTTTTTGCAAGTGCTCAATAAAATACCCTTGACAGTGGAGGAAAAAGTGTCAGAAAAGACTCCTTAAACTCCTTTTAAACTCCTTAAAAGCCTTTTTTCAACTACTCAAAATAAGATCTTGCTGAATTACCTGCACAATCTCAAGACAGAAACTTTCCAGAAAAAAAAAAAAATAGCTAGGGGCCTTGGGGATGTTTTTCCACACTCAAGGTGGGACATGGCATATCATTTCTGACACCCTTATAGCCAGCTATATAAGACCCCTGGACAGACTCTGATCTGCTTGGAAGTACATAGGATATATGACTGATGGATTTTGATAGATAATACATGTCATACAGATTTATAGTCATAAAATGCATAGCTTGACATTTCCTTATCATTCAACCTACTTTTTGTGCTTTTCTTTCTCCAAGTTTGGGGTCTAAAGGACTGCAAATTAGCCATGACCTAACCCAAATTATATTAGAGTGATGGGGGGATTTTGGCAAGTGAAAGCACTTATATTAATAAAGCAAGGTTATCTATAGACCATACCAATGAGGAGCTGTGACTGGCACTTTACAATGCACAAAGACTGGGCATCCTTTAAAGCTCACAATGCAACTTATGCTCCCTAAATTTTTGTTTGCCATTTATAAGTTGAGAAAAATGCAAGGCTGCATTTTGAAGATATAAGCAAGGTTTCAGTTTCAAATGTAGACCTTTTTATCCATAATTTTGCTGCTTCCAGGCAAGGTTATCAGGATATGCTCCTTCAGAAGAAAAACGCTGCAGTGAAGAGAAGGAGAAAACAAAATTGAGAACAAACAGGTGGGAAAAAAAAGGTGTAATCCAAAATGGAGTCAAAGAAAAGTGTTGCATTCAGAATACACAGGTATTATATAGTTAGAGCTGACTTTCATTTCACATCTCAGATAAGGCTACAGTAGCTGCTCCCTATGAAATGGTAGTTTCACTACCAGCTAAGTATGTAACAGAATAATCATCTCAGTGGGTCTTCTTGCTATTTCTGTATGCAACCTGAGGTGCAAAGCAATGATGTTCAGCCACCAGTGGTTTGAAATCAGGTTATTGTGAGATCACCGCTCCTGTCAATACCAGATCTTTACAGGTGGATCAGCCAAGAACAATTTTATGTTCTTTTGAACCCTTTGGATGCTAATTTTTGCAAAGCTTGTTCAGTGTGTAATTTCTTTATCCTTTAAAAAGCTTGGAAATGTCTCTCTATTTCTATATATTGCTGTATTCTCGTACTGGCATGAATTTTGTTCTGCAGCACCTGAGCCAGCTCTTTTCTGGAGTACTTCAATAACCTACACAGACACTCTCATGATCACACTTTGCACCTGTCCCTTACACTAACAAAGCCTATGGCAGCTATAGGATGGTGTCCCTCCGAATGTGCAAAGCTTCACTTGCTTGTTCCATATTTCTTTGCTGGCAGTAGAAAATGAGGGATCGTATTCCTGATGCTGAAAGACCTCCTGCAGAAATCACAAGCTTTTTTGCATGGTTCTTCTGTGTTCCCAAACTTCTGTTTTCTGCTTTGCCTCTTCTATCCCAATTACCTTTGCTCATTTCCTCCTAAATAAAGCATTTTCTTCCTGAATTCAAGACAGTCCTGTTCCTTGCCTTCAGCTCTGGCTCCTGGATCAAAC
Organism: Rhadina sibilatrix; assembly: GCA_013400275.1. Lineage (NCBI taxonomy): Eukaryota > Metazoa > Chordata > Aves > Passeriformes > Phylloscopidae > Rhadina > Rhadina sibilatrix. Next base: position 348,361 of record VWYO01017246.1, on the reverse strand, counting down.
AGACGAACTGAAAAAGGTTGCTAAACCCCCATTGACAAGACACGGAGCAAGATCATTTGTTCAGAGATTCACACACAAGCACAGACAGCAGCAGGCATGGGCTGGGGGTTTTAGTTTCAGTAAAAGATTCTGCAGGACTCTGAAGAATATGCTAATATGAGAATTTTTTCCCCAACGTCAGCTTTCAGTGGTTTTTTGGGACAATCAAAAGCAGATCCCTACAAAAGTCTTCCCACTAAATTTCAGTCTTTAGGTTGTCTTTTATGATTGCCACATGAAAAGATTCTAAGAGTTTTCCTTTAGCAGAGATGGAAAACAAGGCATTTATAATTTCATTTTTAAAAAAATAAATAAATTATCAATTTTTTCACAAAAAAAACCCCAAAACAAAACAAAACAAACTTGCTTCAGGCAGGCACCCAGCAAGTTAAGATACAATCCAGAGGTGAATTTAGTAAGGGTTATAAACAATGAAAAGCAACTGAGAGTAGAGATTTACTACAGGATGTTTCAGATAACATATGCTGGATGCTTTTAATGGTTAAGAATATAAACAAAGTCCAAAAGTATGTTTCTACTTCAAAGAGAATTGGAGTCAATGCTTTAGGAAATGAGCAGACAGATTTTTTTGCATGAATTTGCACAAATTAGCTGAAATAAATATCTAAAATATGACATTATCCCCAGAGCTTGCTTTTGCTTTTAATTAGTCCATCACTATCAGAATATTAAATATGATCTTGCTGATTAGGAACAAATTAGAGGGTTTTCGGGTTTTATGCATTTCCAGCTAAAAAGTGAAATAAAATTGACTTTTAAATTAATTACATTTTTTCCAAGAAGTTACTATGTATCAGCAGAAGAACTCTCAACACATGTTTCATCCTTCTAGCTCACATAAAATCCAAAACTTGATTTGGACAGGAGATACATTCCATGTCATATTGTTTGCTGGAATGAAAAGAAGCTTTAGTGTTTTGAAACTAGATAAGAGCTTCAAATGATCTAGTTGGACTCCAACAGTATCTTAGGTCATTGAACTTCATACACCAACTTTCTAATCTCAATAAATCAGTTAGTGACTTCTCAAGCTGAGTCGACCAGACACAGTCTCTTGGTAAAGAAACTTAAAATATATTTATATTATTTAAAATATATTTGCACAAGCTGTTTGAACCATAACACTTTGTTAATTTTAATTACACTGTTCCAAGTGTCAGGCGATATTGCTAGACTTAATAAGTCATCTTAATAGCCTTTATTTACAGAGTGTGCTACAAGCAACAAAGAATTTTGTTTGAGGTACACTATATCTGGCAAATTAATCACTCTTTTGTCTTGCAAATTGACTTGTAAATTTGGAATAAATTTGACCTGGAATGCACCTCAAATTCTCAGAAGTCATGTCATATATTTTCCCAGCACACTCCAAATTAAAATGAGACGAGTACTTGTGTTTGCATTAGGTACACTGAATGTCAACAAGTGCTGTCAACCGATGAATCTCAGAATTTAATTCTTGAAAGGGCAGGAAGAAGCAGCTTCAATTTGCTTCTCCACAAACACCTGGTATAAAGATTTATTCAAATATGTAATGTTCTTTTAAAACCAAATCAAGATCACTTTTGCGCTGCTGGAACAATTTTGATGGTTAATTACATCATTATCCCAATATAGCTTCCCTGTAAGGCTTAGGTTTGCCAATTCCCTTTGCTTTACATGTTTTTATTGCTGGAAAAGACCAAAGATCTAAGAGAGCCATAAATCATAAAAGAATTTGTAGGGGTTTATTGCACAGATCATAAAGGGAAAGAAACATGATTAGTGAGTAACAACACAAATTACTTTAATAAAATATATTGGCCTTTACTGAGAAACTTTACTAAATTTATTGTCAGCTACATGGGGCATACTAGGCTTAAACACCAAATAGAACTATTCACTTGTTATGACTACTGATACATATATTTTCTCATTACAATATATTACTTTTAAACAGTCTCTTATCCTAAGTGTCAAAAAATGTATGCTCCAGACATTACATAACAACACAGAAGACAGCAAATATATTCTCAATTGGCAAAGAGAGCACATTCTGTTATTGCCACAAAATGGGAAACTTTCCAGGATGTTTGGTCTCTGCCCTGTTCTCATGAGACCACATCTTTAAACACAAGTCCTCAAGGCTGCTCTTTGGACACATCTTGGCGCCAGTAGAGATAACACAGTGCCCTCTTTGAGTACACAGCTTTGTTGTGTCAGCCTTTAAGTAGGTCATGCCAAGGAGCGGTTGCTATTTTGAACAACAGATCAGAGAAGAAAAACTTCATAACAGAGTCCCTGACAGGGATCTGAGAGCACACGTGTGGTTCAGCAGAGCTCTTTCACCGAGGGCTCGCACAGCTGGGATGCAACACCATCAGCCAGGTCTCCTATGAGCTCGCACAGAACCAACAGCTTCAGAGTGACCAGTTCCTACCTCAGAGTTCACACACACTGAAAAGTTTTTGTTTCAAATAGTTAAAATGAGTAATTATCTACTCATGTGTCAGTGTTGTCTTTGTGGAGTGTCTGCTCTATCAAATATTCAACAGGTAAGCAAGGCCAAGCACCTATTTTCTTGGGAATCATGTCATTATTAGGTTTCTTCTTTGACTGAGATGTTCTTACATCAGGCACTACATGTCAGTAAACATGGCTAAAGATACATCCCCTTTGCTTATGGATAATAAGAACTAGAAGTTTCTTCAACATATTAGGGTAAAGGATGTTCAGCAGGTGAAACATGTAGTTCTGTGAGTAATAATCACAAAGTTGTTTATTATGCAGCTAACATTTCTTTTCCCTTATGTACAAAAGTAAATTAATTGAAATAATTCACACTCTTTTCATAAAAGTAATAACCTTCTGTCACAGGAAATCTTTGAGGATGCGAATCCTGCAGCTGCATAAGAACATTCCTAGCCATAAGCTTGTGAATAATCTCAGATGAGATAGAAGCATTAATACATTTTGCTGCTTGAGATACAATGTAATAATGCCCTTTCAAGAATTAAATTCTGAGATTCATCGGTTGACAGCACTTGTTGACATTCAGTGTACCTAATGCAAACACAAGTACTCGTCTCATTTTAATTTGGAGTGTGCTGGGAAAATATATGACATGACTTCTGAGAATTTGAGGTGCATTCCAGGTCAAAACAGCAACCAACTAAAACAGGTTTTCTGACATGTAAAAAATAATAACAAATATTTTATATAATAACAATTATATTTAACCCATTTTCTTGAAAACTGTAGACAGATGCCCATGTATATCTCATATGCCAGATGTTGTGGACTAGCACTGCACCTTCTACAGACCGAGCCTATATCTTGGCTTTTCCAGAGAACTATTTCCACATGTGCTCATAGGCGTGGACATGTCATTGTTGCTGCTCTGCATAAGACAGCACAGTCCTGCCGCAATTTTAATCACAGCGGAAAAATAAACTTGTTACAACACGAACTCAGTTTAGAAGACTTAGCTTACCTCATAAGATAAACTAGACAAAGAAATATTTTTTGCATTACTCTGTGAAAAGAACTTATAAATGCAACTAGATTATTAGGTTATTCTTCTGTCATGTGGAGCAGTTTTGAAGTGTTTGGCTTGCGCAAACTGAGAAGTCTTAAAAATGGGGGATGTCTGATTACAGATGGTCCCTGTTCAAATTCACATTAGTTCCCCCATTTTCATAATGAAAAAGGAGTACTTTTAAGGGAAGCATACTGCTCTTCTGAGTCATTCTGTCCTACTAAAATATACTAACTTAAGGGAAAGGATCCCTATAGTTTCTTCTGGTTTTTTTATTAACTTCAAGGCTATTTGAAAAATTCCCAGTACAAATCATGATTTCTGTCAGGAAAATATTTGTTCCAATATGAAAGTTCATGCCTGAATATAAGAGACACAGTTGTAAAAGTATGAGACTCTTGGGGCTCTCTATCAGAATGGTTTACCTGATGTTTTTATCTAGATACAGTCCCTAGGTTTTGGTCAACTAGATTTAGAGTACCTGTATAAATATAAAAACAAAACTTGCAATAAATTAAGCTTAAAAAATTGCTGTCCAGATTTTCTTTTTTTTCCCCCTTCATTTGGGATGAAGAGGTGGTGAGAGTTTCCATCCCAGGGGCGACACCAGGGGCTGTGAGCTGTGTGTGCTCTGATCACACTCGCTGGGTTCCAGCTCCAGGATGCACCCAGGCAATGAGGCACACGGGCACACTGGCATCTCCCTGGCATCTGTGAACACTTCACAGACATGGATTTTCCCCCTTTTAGCTAGCAGAATAAATGTAAACAAACAAACTAAAAATCCCAAATACAGTAGGCTCCTATCTCAACAACTTCCTTTAAGCCTGAACTTCACACTTGCCTCCTCAGTTTTGTTGCACATACAGTGCTGTCCCCAGCACTGCCATGACCGGTGTCCTGCTGGCGACAGGGCCATGTTGTGACACCTCTCCGACACCAGCTGCCAGCGGGGCTGAGGTGGCAGCGCAGATCGGTGCCCAATGCTCCTCACCAGGGTGGCTGGTGAGGCCTCATCCCTGCAGCCCTTGGCTGATAAATTGCCTGAGGGAGCTGGGGGTGCTTAGCCTGGAGAATAAGAGGCTCAGGGGTGATTTTATCCCTCTCTACAACTGCCTGAAAGGAGGTCACAGACAAGTGGAGGTCGGCCTCTTCTCCCAGGCAACCAGTGACAGGGCAAGAGGACTTAGCCTTAAGATGGCCCAAGGGAGGTTCAGGTTGGACAGCAGAAAGAATTTCTTCACAGAAATGGATATTAGTCACTGGAATGGGCTGCTCAGGGAAGCTGTGGTAGCTGTTCCTGGATGTGTTTAAGGAATGACTGGATGTGGCATGTAGTTGACATGATGGTGTTTAGTTGTATGCTGTACTCGATGACCTCAGGGCTTTTCCAACCTAAGTGATTCTGTGATCCTGTGTGGATGATGCCAGGTTGCCCAGGCACCTGGTGGAGTCACCCTCCCTGGAAGTGTTTAAGAGGCATCTGGATCTGGTGCTGGGTGATATGGTTTAGTGCTTTAGGAGCCACAGGGGTAGTGCTGGATTAACGGTTGGACTTGATGATCTTAAGGGTCTCTTCCAATCTTGATGATTCCATGATTGTATAATTCTATGATTGTATAATTCTACAATTCCACGGTTCCAGGACTCCAGGTGCCGCCCAACACGACCGAGGACGTCCTGCAGTGCCCGGGCAGCCCCGCCCGCCTGAGGCAGCCCCGCCCCTGTCAGCGCCCCCGGCGGCCCCGCGGGCAGCGCCCCCGTCCGCCTGGGGGCGGTGCCGCGCCTGCGCACAGGGCGGGGATGGGGCGGGGCGGGTGCTGCGGTGGGTGACGTCACCCGCCCGCCCTACCGGTGGGGCGGGGCGGGACCCGCGGCCGCAGCCGCCATGGCCGGTGCCATGTTGGGGAGGAAGTGAGAGCGGGAGGCGGCGGCGGCGGCCAGGAAGGAGCCCTTCCCTTTTCCCTCCTGCCGGGGCGAGCGCGGGTTTCCCGGCCACGGCGGCTTGCGAGACCTCCGGCGCGGGCGGTGCGGCGGCGGCAGCTGGCAGCGGCGGAGCTGAGCGCCCCGGAGGCGGCGGTGGCCTAAGATGGCGGACCCGGCGGAGTGTAACATCAAAGTGATGTGTCGCTTCAGGCCCCTCAACGAGTCCGAAGTGGCCCGAGGCGACAAGTACATCGCTAAGTTCCAGGGCGAAGACACTGTCGTCATCGCGGTGAGGGGCCGCC
>VWYO01017246.1:304511-342539 GCA_013400275.1 Rhadina sibilatrix | reverse complement strand
GGTGGGGGCTGTGGGGACAGGGCGGTGGGGGACAGGGCGGTGGGGGCAGGTCAGGAGAGTTTTGACAAAGGCTCCGGCGAAAGGCCGAAGTGCGGAGTGAGGGCGAGTCCCGCACTGTGTCCGCCGGCCGGGCGCTTCCCGGGCCGACCGGCCATGCTGTGTGACTGCTCAATACGCGCTCGAAATGCACCCGTGGGAGCTGTCGCCCGGTAATTGTCTGCGGAGAGTTTTGGGGAAGAAATGCGGAACGACAGTGCAGGCATCAGAGAACTGGTGCTCAAGATCTATACATCAGTTTTTGGCTGACAGCTTCTTTTTGTTGTTGTTAAATCAGATTAAACAGACCATTTGCCTTACTACATGTTCGTAGAAGTATTTTAACTCAAGTCTCCTTGCAAGTATAAGGCCTGTTAAAAACAATATAGATGTTGCAGGGGGAAAGATAATCCTTTCCTTTTTCTTCAGTGAATCATATTTAGCTACAAAGAGGAGCTGGAATATAAAAATAAAGTAGAGTAGTTTATTGCCTGGTTTGGGTGGTGATGTACAAACACACCTTAGCCTCAATGTTTGTTTTATTTTTGTTAACTTTTAATTTGTGTTTTCATGTAAATATATTTCTTGACAGACTGCTGATTCTTGCAGAAAGTAACTTAGATGCCAGTTATCTGTCTAAAAATTTGGGGGAGTTATTTTTTGTTTTTTGAGGCTACCAATATTAGCTTTTTTGCACAGTATCTGAATTTGCAGGCGTTTTAATAAAATACTTTTTTTAGGAGAAGATGCTGAATACTTGTGCTTTAGTCTGTTAATATTCAGCTGAACTTGTCAATAAAATATGGAATTCCGTGAGTCTGGAGTGGCAAGAACAATAGCATGCTTGTGAAATGAGGTAATTTGGGCTTATTTCAGCTGGCAAGTTACTATCTTGGAGTACATCACTTCTTCCTGAGGTAGTAGAGGTAAACTCAGAGTAAGGAACCAATCCTGGAAAGTGGAAAATTTAACTAGAGTGAATAATCTCACTTTCATCAGTGAATATCCATTCATTGTGACAGTGCATAGTCTGTTTATAATCCATAGTTTAGTGCAGAAATCTTGATGTGTTCTAACTTAAAAAATGAATTTTCTAAATTTTCTTTCAGTAGCCCTAGTATAAATGAAAGCTTATTTTTTTTAAATAGTATTTAAGTGCACTTTAAAACTATCTAAAATGCAGATTGTGCTGAGGTGGTTCTGTATCCGAGTAGAATAGTTTGATGCTGTGCTCCTGGGGGATCATGTTGGGCTTTCTGCTTAGTGTTGCCAGCTGTACTTTGGTGATTTCTGCTGAAACAATTTCCCAGTTGTCCTGGATCCAGGATTTGCCATATCTGACTTGGGGGAAAATGCCCCAAAAGTTATTAAATTGAGTAGTAGTGACAGTAGTTGTCTTGTTTCACCAAATTTGAATAAAGACTTGATACTCTCTGATTTTGTCTTCTTAATGGTGGATAAAGGACAAGATTAATATCCTCAAATTTATGACTTGAATCTTTAAAACTGTTGTTGACGATAACTTGTGTTTGCTGGTTTTGTTTTAATAGCTTGACCGAGTTTTTACAAACTTAGGGGCCCTCTAACCTGAGCCTGTAGCCAGGCACCACTTGTTTCCATGTGTTGCAGAATTGCCCAAGGGAGGATAACAAAAGCAGTGCTCATGAAACAGTGTCTAAAAGGCTTCCTCCCTAAGCTGTGTGTTTGGTTACTTCAGCTCTTTGGTTTCTGTCCTTGTTGGTGCCTGTCACATGTGCTGCCTCTTGAGCAGTAATTGAGCCACTTTTGGTTTTTTATAGCTACTTTCCTCAGCTGCCTGAAGGACTTGCACCTCCTGTGGGCACCCGGCTCGGTGCTGGAGCAGTGGAGGCTGCGTTAATAATGCTTGGGAGTTGCCTGTAATGGTCGGTGGGAGGTGAAGACTGGGAGGAACCGGAGGCAGAGCTGATCCCAGACTGCAGATTTGACTCCTCTGGAGGAGGGTGGGGACTAAAATCAGTGACTGTAACCAAACCCTCCTCCTTCCTTGACTCTCCTGTCATCTCTGAGCTAGCTATCTTCCCTTCTTTTCCTAGCTCCCATGTAATTAATGTCATTGTTGTCTTTCTGGACAAGTGAGTCATTTTGATTTGTGTTAGATAAAATCATAGTTTTAACTGTAGCTAGTGTGTAACAGCAGTTTGAGGGGACGTATGGTGTTGGTCTGCTTTAAAGAGCAGACTCTGAAATAAAGTATTTTCTTTCCACAGGATGGAACTTTTTAACTAGTAAAGAGATTTTAATTTTTTAATTACAGGTGGCTTCTTTCCATCTTAAAGTTCTATTAATTATCTTTTCCTAATGGCTTCTCCTGTTAATTAAATAAAAGGATTTTGTTAAAAGAGATGATGGGATGACTCGTTATATGACTTTTATGTGAAACATTAGAAATGTACCTGTGTGTGAAAATTGATAGCAATTAGCTTGGGGATTTCAGGCTTTTGAGTAAGATAGAACAGGGAGGAATAGCAGTTTGATATGGGATTATATCCTTTGTTTTATCAAATATAAAATGACTTGTAACTGAGTAGCTTTATAGTTCTGCATAATGTATCTATACATCTTCTTTAAAAACCTTTCTATACCTAGTCCTGTTTGTATTAAAACTGCCCAAAAGATCCATTGCTGAATACAGTGACAGGGGTTTGGAACTGCAGCCTGAACCAAAACCAGCACTACCCAGTGGCTGAAGTGGTGAGACCTTGTGGGTGTGCACAGAAATGGGCAGTATGCCTCTGTTGTCCAAATAGTTTTTAGTAACCAGCTTTGTCTATTCCTTATCTTTATGACTTACAGGAAAGAATCATGGCTACTTATCTGTATTTTCGTATTTGTTTAAGTACTGTTTTTATTTAGTGTAAGATGTACCCCTGTGATCCTGGAAAGAGCTTGAGACATTTGGCTCTCTTTTTTGTGATTTTTTTTAAACTAGTGTTGGATTGTAAATGAGACAAGGCTTGGTTAGAAAGTTGTAGAATCAGGAAATGAAGGTCACTTGCTACTACTGCAGCTGTTAGTAGTAGGTTTTTCAAAAGAAAAATGCTGAAGGCTGTACTGGACTGTGTATGTTCAAGGAATGAGATATATTCTTCAAAAACCTTTATTATTATTATTGTTGTTGTTGTTGTTGTTATTATTACTACTTGCTAATGTGAAAAAAGTAGTGTTTAATTAGAGACACAAAAAAAGGCATCAGGTCTACGGTGGAACTTTAAATACAAGTCAGGAATTGCAATCTGTTGCTGAAATAATACTATTCTTCCAGTAATCTTCTTACTCTCTATTTCTTTTCTTACTTTATTCTATTAAATGCTGAGTAACAAAGATGCTTTGCAGGTGACAGTGGTGTGATGATTTAACAGAAGGGAAATATTCTGGTTTACAGGACTTTATAAAGGGAGAGCATTTCTCCCTGGCTGCAGTGCCACTTGCCTAGAAACACCTCACTCATATTTGCTGTGGTTTTTTTTTCTGAAATTCAGTGGCTTTTTATAAACAGCAGTGCTTGCTTTTCTCTTTCGAAGAACCTTTCTACTAAAGTTTGGCTGAAACATTTATTCAGAAGTATTCTGTTTCCATTCTGGAAATTGAGTTTCTAGTCAGTGTTTTAAATCAGATATTTTAGTCATTCTGTAGCAATAAATAACTGTTGTAAAAGTTAATGTTTGAGTTGCAGTATTTGCACAGAAATAAGAAAAAAAGGACAAAAAAGCTGAGATTCACTGACTGTTCTATATCAGCTGCACTTTTGTGTTCACGGGGCTAAGACAAGAAGAAAATCCTCTTTCTTTATCCTAAAATTAAATTTGTAGCTGTGCCTTTTCACCCATTGGCAGTGTTGGACTCTATTAGGTGTGTCAAAGCAGCAATACCTTAGCTTAGTAATAGGAAGAAGTGAGTCAGGTATCTGACATCATACTTTCCAGAAATTATTCCATTTTGGATTATTCTTTTAACATATTTTGTGCTGATGGGAAGAACATTCTTTAATATAGTTGCAGATCTTAAAGGCAAAGTAAGCCCATTATGTACTGCTTTAACCTTTTACCAAGAATAGACTAATCGTGGGTAGTATTGTAGCACTGTTTTAACTGTTCATTCTAGCAAAAAACAACTAAAGAGCTTCTGGATGTGTTGTGGTAGAAAAATATGCTACTGATTTTTTCAAGTGAATTTTCACTACTGACTGCTTCAGATATCACTGCATAAAAGGTAAGGTGAGCTCAGGTGATCATATGAGTAACCAATTCTGTACTTTATGGAAAGTTGCAATAGTAATAGTAAGGATTTATTTAAAATTACATCTGTGGAGATAACCTTAAGTATTTCTTGGACTTCTGATGTAAGTTTTCAGTGTAGTTGTGATTGCAGATTTTTCTGTAGTCCTTGTTGGATATATTGATAAAAAATCAATATGACCAACAGAAACTCAAGTCGTCCAAATTTTGTACAATTTAGATTGGCTGAGCATCCTTTTGTATAATGGGTCTTTCAGGTAGCTGTGGAACTGTACTTCATCATCATCCCTTTGTTAAGATTCAGTTTAACACTGCTAAATCATGTTGGCAGCTGCATCTTTCTGAAGGCTGTGAGAGCACTTGGAAAGTTTTGCTGTGGTACCACATCCCTTCAAGTACAAGGCAACTGTGGTAGCTGAAGTTGTCTTGTGGTTGACTACAAACAAAAGAAATGCTAGGCAAGGAACTAAAAGATCCTGAGAGAGGAAGTCAGAAGTTCTGCTTGTTTGCTTGGTGTTTTATGTCTTGCGTTGAAGGCAAATTTTAAATTTTAAATTTTTAGTAGAGATTTTAATTCAAAATTTAATTTTGAGCACCAGTTTCTGAAAATTTCTGGAGTGTGTCAGAGCAGTCTGATGCTGTGTTAGTGACACTGCTGCTACCCCTGTTAGGGGCACCACACGGTAATGCTGCTTGGGCCTTTCGTGTCTTTGGTTCAGAATTAGATCTGATTGTTTACTTCTAGGGGAAGAAAAGGCATCTGGTGCAGAAAAAATATCTGACACTTTAATCTTTCTTGATTAATCTCTTAAAGGTAATGGGGAGACTTTCTAGGGCATGGTAATCTGTGTAATACTGTTTTAGCTTTGTTTACTGCAGAAAGAAGACTGTAAAGAGAAGTGATAAGACATAGCATTGTATATGTCAAAGATGTGAAACCATACTGAGTGGGAGTAATTTGCATTTTTAAAACATAATTATCCTGGAACCTGCTTGTCTAAACCTACTTGATTAGATACTGATTCAGTGATGATGGAGCAGGGACATGCCACTAATATGGATTTTCGTGGGTGTGATAAAAAATGAGGACATGTAAGCAAATATTCCACTTTCCATCTGCAAAGGATGGAGATGTGGCAATTTACAACAGAACCCCATGTGAGAATTCTCTGAGCCAAATTAAGTTTTGTAAATTGGTAGCAATTGTTAACCTGAGGGAAATTGAAATTGGTCATGTGCTTAGCACCTTTCACTGTAAAAATAAACAAGATCAATTAAAGGCAATACTGCCCAAGTGAAGGCCTTGCAGCTTAATTTTCTGTTCCACAATGGAATTCTTTCAGTGCATATTAATATGGACTTGAGCACGAAACAGAGCTAATTAATGTTTTGTGATGTAGCGCTGATTTGCAGTGTGTAGTGTAGCTGATTGATATCTGTGAAATTTGAGGCTTTTTGAAACTACAGCTGCTAGTGAGAAAGATGGTGTCATCTTTTCTACAGGATCTTCCTTTTTGTGTGATGTGTTCTCAGTCTTCATTTTCTTACCTCAGGGTTACTTAACTTGTTGTCTCCCTCCTGGTGTATCTAATGGCCTCAATTCTACCTGTGGAACGTAGGGATTTGAGGTGTCTTTGAAGCTGAAATGAGTAATGGAGAAGGGTGGTGTTTCCCTGCTGTGTTCTGACAAACTTCAGCCCCTTAGGGATAGTTTCTGCATACTGAGTCTTGTGGTTTCTTGGACATATTTATACAGTGAACAGTCTAATTATTTTTCCAAGAGGGCGCTCATCCACTTGATTTAAAGGCCTGAGATAAATGTGTTTAGTCTAAAAAAGTTTTGTTTGGTATGGTGCTACATATTATTAAAAGCCAAATGGAAGGTCAGGCCAGGGAAGGGAAATATGGGTGGGTGAAAAATGGAAGCCATGCTTGTTTCTTTGCCAGAGAGGCAACTCCAGAATATCTTTATGGGAGGATAATAATTAAATTTAGGCAGAATGGAACACTTAACAGTTGCAGGGAGTTTAACAATATTAACTGACCTAGGTTCTTTGTAAACTTCACCATCTGCTTGGCTATGTACAAAATCGAGCTCTGAAAGTGTTACAAAAAATTTGAGCTTTGTAAGATGAGCATAATCATTTATATCTGAATGGATTGTCAGCTGCTTAGAGCTGTTAAGAAAATCTCTAAAACAAAGCACTATCCAGCATTTTTGTCAAAATTCTATGACATCTTCCTTATGTAGTCCTTTCCAAAATGAGTCTTGTGAAGGGTTCCTTTCCCCAGTATCATCTTTGCTTCTACTTGGGGAACTTTATTTTAAGGATATCTTATATGGCACAATGGGTTGTGTTTAATGGTTCTTTTTGGTTTGATTTTTTTCAAAAAATACTACCACAGATAACTCTGTGTCATGGGGTATATATTTTTAATAATTCAAGTTTACCAGAGTAAGCCTACTATCAGGGTAGATGAGAACAAGGGGTTCTCAGATGTACAGACCAGGCATTGGCTTACCTTGTAAATCAAGTAACTTGAGGTCATGTGGCAGAGTAGTTTTGCAGAACTATTTAGATAACACTTTGAAACCAAATATATTTAATTCAGGGCCTTCCTGGTAAGCAAGCGTGTGAAGATTTAGGCAGCACTGTTTAAGCTGATTTCCTTGCTACAGTCTTCAAGTGCTTAAAATAGAAGATTGGGCTGAAATAGTGTAGAATACTTCTAAACTGTTAACAAACACCTTCCAGTTCCACTTCCAGCATTTTTGATAAGTCTTTTCTTTTTTTTTTTCTTTTTTTACAGTCCAAGCCATATATATTTGACCGTGTATTCCAGTCAAATACATCACAAGAACAAGTATACAATGACTGTGCTAAAAAGATTGTCAAAGGTAAGGTGGAAGAGCATATTTACCATAAGAAAATCTCATATTTCTCTGGATTTCAGTGTTTGAAACTGATACTTCCATTGGTGCCTTTTATCTTTGGAATGTTTAATAAGTGCCAACATGGATTGTAGCACAGTCATCCTGTAGTTAAGCTAATAAATTATTTCAGTGCTTAACCTGCTGTTTCATTTGGGTTTTTTTGCAACATTTGGTAACATTTACCTGTTACGTTTTAGGAGTTTTTTTACAGTTCTCTGCAATGTTAGTTTAAAACAATCTGTCAGAAATTAATCATAATAACTATTACTAATAAGTTTGAGGAGTGTCATTTACCCTTCCATGTCCCCAAAAATTTACTGGTGAAAAAACATCATACAGAAATTTGTTTGGAGGAGTGCAAGAGGAAATGAAAATTGTGAAATACGAGTTATTGCCGTGCATGCCAGGGTGTACAGTTTCTCCAAAACTGAATTCTCAGATTTGGTGTAGTAACTTCAGAAAATCAAGTCTTTTTCACAAAGAAGGATATGCCACATTAAGTTTTTGTAGTAAGCAGTTGGCTAGTTCCCTGAAAATAAAATTGATTCGTTTCTTGAGGGCATCAATAAGTTCTAATTGACTCAACTTTCTAAACAGTTTTACAAAGCCTTGTCACAAATCCCTGAAATACCAACTATTAGTGACAACAGAATATAGGATAAACATACCGTTTTTCATCCTTAGAAAAGTGAATTGCTGTGGCAAATTCATGCTGCTGCAAGTATTTAACCCTTTAATGAGTTAAATAATTATCAGGTTCAGATCAGAAGTTCGCTTCTTGAAAACTGAATTAAGACTTGTAATGCTGCCCCTTTTCTCCATGTAAAACTCTGAGCTCTGTGTGCCATTTCTCAACTGTGCTGCATCATGTGGCAAATGAGCTCTAGTGGTGAGACAAATGGATTTAAGAGTACGATGGAGTGGCAAAGACCTCTCCATCTGGAGTATCTCCTCGTGTTTGTTTTTGGAAAATAGAATGTGATTACTTGCAGGATGTGATTCTACAGTAACTTAATAAGCCGACCTAGCACCCCTCATCCCTCAATCTAAAACTTTACTTGGTTTATTCATGATTTGAAATTGAAATTTATGGCCTAAAAGTAAGATGCTTGACACTTAGGGCATTGCCCATGCTCACCACAATTGGACAATTAAACTTCCCTGAAAGCAGAAAGTATGATGGTGTTCACATACTTGGTTTCTTCTGAGATATCAAAGACCTTCTGTTCAGCCTGGCAATTGTATCAGTTTCCTTTTTGTTCCTAACTGTGAAATCCTGATTTTTCTGGTTGAAGAAACAGGTACTTCTAATCAGCCAACTTCTAAGACACAGTCGGTGATCGCAAAATGCATTAAAAGATGAAGGGAGGAACACCCTCCCTCCCCTGAACTCTAGCACAAGGTTCCCAAACATTGAGTGATTTAACTTGCAGGACATTTTTGGACCTGCCTGCTTGCATGAAGGAAATGAACACTAATGAAAATACTCTTTCTCTTTAGATGTACTTGAAGGATACAATGGTACAATATTTGCTTATGGGCAAACGTCATCTGGAAAGACACACACTATGGAAGTAAGAAATGTTAAAATAATTTTCTCTTGCTTTTCATCACAGTAGTCTTTGCTTTGTAGAAATAAGATGTCTGCTTGTTTTCTTCTTGCAACATTTTATACTGCATTATTTTTTTTAGGACTGAGAATGGCAATTAGTGTGGGGTTTTTTCACCCTCAGTAGCTGGATGAGAAACACAAGAATATCAACAGCATTTTCACTTGTAGTAGTTTGGGAATGTTCTGAGGCTGTTCTTTTCACTTCTGGGGAATTATGGGCTAAATAGATGGTTCACTTTACTTCATAGAGTAAGCACATCATATCTGTCAGCATTTTGTCTGTCAACCTGAACCAGATGTTTTGTGTTTGTAATGCTGGATTGAGTATGAATTTTTTGTTATATTACATATTTTTCTGTTAAGGGGAAGCTCCATGACCCAGATGGAATGGGCATTATTCCAAGAATAGTGCAAGATATTTTTAATTACATTTACTCCATGGATGAGAATCTTGAGTTTCATATTAAGGTAAAACTTTTCTTAATTTTTACTTTAATCTGTATTAAAACTTGAAGGTAGTGTGTGGGTAAAATAGATATTCTGTATCTGTTTCAAATGCCTGTAACTTGGAAACCTGATAACATGAGTTATTGCTGAAGTAAATGATTTTTCCTAAAGAAGAATTATGTTAACACTTTAATTTTGTTCCATTGAACATTGATGGAAACTGTGCTGATAACCTGAGGCAGTGCTGATAGTGATTGAAACTTCTGATCAAAACAGTTTCTTCTTAAAGGTGTATTTTAGTTCAGCCTTAAGAACTTGAGCTGGATGTAGTGTTAATGTGGGAGGTCACAGTAATCATGCTGAATCCTTGTGGTCAAGAAGCAAAGCATTTTTGCCTTCTGATGTATCTCTTTTCCTCCTCTTACTTCTAGGTGTCATATTTTGAAATATACTTGGATAAAATAAGGGACCTTTTGGATGGTAAGACTTTTACTTGTATTGAACATACAAAATAAATTATTCTGGAGGGTCATTTTAAAATTGCCCCGTATGTTACTTAGGTATTCATATTCATTATGCTAATAACCTTTGCGTGATAAAGGTACATCATAATGGGGAAGCATGGAGCTCATCTATATGATATTCCTAAAACTGCAGTGGTGGTGCTTTCTTTTATATTAAGTTTTGGTCAAGTGTTGCTGAGAGGTAACATTTATGACTTGGATGTGCATTGTATGCAGTGCTTTCATTCAGTTTTGCTTCAGCTTTGGAATGTTTTCTCTTCCAGTTTCAAAGACCAATCTTTCTGTTCATGAGGACAAAAATAGAGTTCCCTATGTAAAGGTGAGCATCAGTCTGATGTATTTTCATCTTGCATTCCTCTAGTGTGCTCTATTTACTTGTGCCTTGTTGATGTGGTGTTATTTTTCACACCCCCCCTTTCTTTTTCCAAAGGGTTGCACTGAGCGTTTTGTATGTAGTCCAGAAGAAGTTATGGATACTATAGATGAAGGAAAATCAAATCGTCACGTAGCAGTTACAAGTAAGTATCATTTTCTGTTTCCTTTTAGTGATTTATCTGTTTGCTTCTGGTGTACCTTAAAAAAGTAGAGAAGCACAGATAGTGAGCTAAATCGTTCAGGTGTTTGAATGCCTCTGGCGTAAGCAGTTTCAGTATGTCTTTCAGAAACAAGTATTTCTGTTCATTTCTGGTTAGATCATGTTTCTTAGACTGAGATTGAAAGGAGAAGGTAAATCATCAGTGAGGAACTATGCATCACTGGAGAAAAAGGTGTAGTTCTGCTTTAGGATTAGTGCAAAATCCCAGTTTGTGGAATTTTTTTCAATTAACCTAGAAATCTGTAAGTGTGACTTGTCCACACTTGGATCATTTTGTTGCATATTCTAAGAGCAGCTGATCAGAATTCAGGCCTGCTGCAGATTTAAGCAGCATCCCCAGACCCCAAGAGTTTTGGCTGTAGCATACAACTGAGCCATGCCATAAGTCTCCAAATCCCCACAAGAACCAGGATTTGGAGTTGACAGAGGGGTTAGAGAAGGCAAGAGAAGTTGTAGGTGCATGCAAAGTAAGACTTTGAGATCTTAGCAACTGAGGTGATTGTGAGAAGTCTCAGAGCCAGTTTGAGGATGTTTCACAATCTTCCTGTGTTTAGTTCTTTATTCAAAAAGAGAGATTATACAGTCCTTAAAAAATATAAGCATTTTCTTCTAATTTCTTTGGTTAAGGATCAAAAATAAAAATGTTATATTCCTTTTAAGGAATGTTTCAGTCTTGCAGTTTTGCTTCATTGCTCCCAAGTAAGAAGGTTCAAGTGGGGGATGCACTAAGGAAATTTGGATGGAATATTATTTTGTGTTCTTTGCGTCTTTAACATCAGTAAGCTGGTACTTCTAGTATTGTGAGAGAGTTCTAGTTCAAAGGAGGAAGAAATGGGCAGATGTTCTCATTCAGATTGCAGTCTGGTTAAATTTTGTTACTGAATAAAATAATATTTTAAATTCAACGAATCATGTTTTCTCTTAATGTCTCACAGCAGAGGGGGAAAGTACAAGACAGGGATGAAAGGCTGTAGCCAGTTAAAATTTTCACAGAAGGATAAAATGAGGTACACTGGAAGTCTACAAAAAACACTCCTGTCTAGACCTAAATATACTTTCTGTTCTAAAAAAGTAAAATAATGTGTTAAATCCATGATTGACAAGCTAGCAAACCTGATGAGTGAACTCTATGTGATATTAATAGGAGCCCAAGGGAAAACTACATCTTTCTTACCCAGTTAGATACCATTGATTTTGCTGCTTCTAGGTCTGCTGTCATTGAGAGATTGCACTGTACAGCTTCATTAGCTGTGGATCTCTTGCTGCACTGTGGGAAGGTGTTGTTTTAAGTGAGATTGGTTGTACAAATCTTTTTGACAACGTGTTTGTTTTGAATTATAGATATGAATGAACACAGCTCCCGAAGTCATAGTATTTTTCTTATTAATGTAAAACAAGAGAATACTCAAACAGAACAGAAACTAAGTGGAAAACTTTACCTTGTGGACTTGGCAGGTAGTGAGAAGGTAATTATAAGTTTCTTTTTCTGCTCTGAAACTGTGTTTTTTCTTTACAGTCAGGTATTTTACATTAGTGTAATACTGATGGTTCAGTTATCATCTCTGAGATGTGTTAATTTTGAGTTTGAAACATGGTTTTTGAATCCTTGGCTGTTAGATACTATCGCCTTAAGCTGATCTGTGTTTCTGCAAGTGAGGGTTTGTAAATCTGGACTAGGGTGGGGAAAGAGGGTAGAGTTCAGTTTCAGTATCTGAGAGTACAAAAATAAAAACATTACAGATGTGTGGGTTAGCCAGGTATAGGAATAAAGCTTCATGGTTGCAGAATATCTGGGTTTTCTTATGTAGCAATACCAAGTTTCTTAATTTGAAATTCTGATTAACATTAGTTGACAGCTTGCTTTCCTATATCAATAGCTTAAAACGGGAAGGAAATACATACTGTAATTAGTCTTCTAAGAGCTAGATTTCTGACATTCTTTTTATCTTTGCTTCTGGGTTTATCCCTGTCTTTGCCTCCAGTTTTTTCAGTTGTTTCTGCTTGCTGTTGTTTTTCTTACATCATTGTTCTGTGACCTTGTTGTTGTTGTCTCTGATCCTATGTTTATTCTGAAATGTGTTTCTTTAGTCAGTCTTTTTTCTTTTAAAGAAAAGGACTGGGTTGCAGATCTCCTTTCTCTGTAGTTCATTTCAGTGTTTGTATCAAACTTTACATTGTTGCATTTCCCCAGCCCCTTTGAAAATACATGGAGTTTTCTAATGTGTGGGTTTAAACACAGGAAAGTAGAATTGTTTAATTGTAGTCATGGTCACAGCTTGGTGGAAACAGTAAAGGGAGGATTATAGAACTGTAAGTCAAATTCAGCCCTTGAGGCAAAAGAGGTAAAGTAAATAGAATAGCATCAGGTCAGATTTTTTCATGTTTCTGCTGATACCTACTTAAGTTCCTGGAGCACTCATGTAGGTCAGATTCAGACTCTAAAATCTGTTCTCACAGATTTCTGCTTGTGAAGATTTTCTGCTGTATTTTCCAGGGGTAGTAGTGGCACGTGGTTTGGATTTTATGGTTTGTTTTGTTAAGGTTTTTAAAGGGAAGAGGTAGTTTGGTTTTAAGGATGGTCTCTGGACAAGCTATTAATAATGCTTATTTATTTTTGAGGAATTCAATCTTTTTTACAGACTTCAAAACACTTTTCAAGTTATTAATTTGGCAGAAGTTATTAACCGTACGTTTATCTGCTACAAAAAGGTTTACTTTACAGGGAGAATATTTACTTCAGTTAAAAACATGAGAAATGTCTTCAGACACTGAGTTTTGAATGAGACATTGATAATGAATCAGGGAAAGAGTCTGAGAAAGAGTTTGCTTATGTGTACCTTGTAAAGTTAGGGGGACTGACTTATAATTGAGGAAATTACATAAGTTTTCTCTTTAATGTTGAAGGTATTTTTTGAAGATGCATTTAGTAATGTCTTGAAATATTGTATAGGTTAGTAAAACTGGAGCAGAAGGTGCTGTGCTGGATGAGGCCAAGAACATCAACAAGTCTTTGTCTGCTCTTGGAAATGTCATCTCAGCATTGGCTGAAAGCAGTGTAAGTGTTCTCTTTAGTTTTTTTAGACTTAAAGGTTAAAAGTTTGCATCTCTGAGTGTGTCATGCAGAAATTGTTACCAACCTCAGTGGTATGAGCCAGTGCATTGCAGGTGGCCATTACTCTTGTACTGTATCGACAGTAAAGATTAATAAGGTACATTTAATGCTGAGGGACCCAGGCATCATACTGAAAGTTTCCTTGTGCTCTAAAGGTTACCGAACATAGAAATACAATTTTGTCATCTCATGCATCTTCAGTCTTATGATTTATGAATTAAAGTAGAATTTAATGTCTTTCTAATAAGGTCATACCTAGCAAAATGTAGTTCATATTTCAACAAACTAAATGTCTGAAAACCTGTGACTGACCATTTAACCTTTTTCTTGGTAGACATATGTTCCATATCGTGATAGCAAAATGACCAGAATCCTTCAAGATTCACTAGGGGGTAATTGCAGAACCACTATTGTTATTTGCTGTTCTCCATCTTCTTACAATGAATCTGAAACTAAATCTACTCTTCTGTTTGGCCAAAGGTGAGTAAAGGACTAAGAGCAGCTGATCAGAGAATGCAGAAGTATGAGAAGGAAAAAGAGAAAAGTATGTTGCTCTATTAAGATTACTGAACGAAATTAATTAGAATGTTTTACTTCCTTTCTGTAATTCTTCAGTGTATATAAGTGTTGTGATCTATCTTATATCATAATATAGGTCCTTATGAAAAATTAAAAATCATAAACCAGTCAGGATCCCAAAGATTGTGTTTTTGGGAGAAATGTATAATTTCGTTCAAAATGTGGTTTAATGTATAGGCTTGGAGGGCTATAAGTACTTCCCTGTCCCCTGCTCTCCCTAAAGTGGAGGAAGGTAGGAAGGAGCTCTCCCCTGCTAAGAATCCTTTATTTGCCAGGAGAGCCTGTCCTCTGGTCTGTATCTAACAGTCCAGTAAACTTTGGAATGATGCTTGTAAATTCCTGTGTCGTTTGTAACTGAATTTATACATACTCATTTTCAATTAGGTATTTCGTTAGGTAGTTCTTCTTTACCCTTCTGTTATTGTGACTGCTTTGTTGTACTGCAGTTCCTGACCACTAGATTGAATCACACCATTTAGTGGAGTATGTTACAAAAACAGTCAGTGTTTTGTTTGTCCATCTGGTCTTTGATGTTAGTGTACTTCTTCCACTTCAGTTTAACAAGATAGTTTCCTACTGATCTTCTCTGAGAAGTTTTGTATTATGAAAACTAGACCAGATTAGAAATCTGGCAGAATATGAATCGTTAGTGAGCGTGGAGTAATGACTGCATTCTCCAACTGTGGAGGTTTTGGATTTCCTTTTAGAAGACAGGAGGACTTTTCCTTTCGTTATTTAGTCACCAAATTACTGGAAAGTGTCTTCCAACTGTAGCTATGTAGTTTCACTGCCTTGATGTCTTCAGGAGTTAACAGAGTGCCTTCCTTTCTCAGCTACCACAGCTAGTCCAGTATAATAATTCAGCTTTCTAAGGATGTCAAATTTTTGCTGAAGCCCTCAGCTGTAGTAACTGAAGGCATGTAATAGCCATGTAATATGGTAGGAAATCATATCTCTTTTAATAGTAATGTCTCACTGAGATTTTGCAGAGGGGTACTTATAGGAGTCAGTGCAGGGCAAGGAAGATGTTTAACTGCCAGTAAGCTTTTTTCCTGTTCTGAATTTTGGAGTGGGATATTCAGTAGTAGAAGACCAGACAGGAAAACTACTGAGATAAGTGAGGTATGGCACTATAGTGGAAACCATACATCTTACTTCATGAATACGTTATCAGTGCCTGTAGTTTTGTCTCCAAACCTAATTTAATAGATTTCATCTGAATGTAGAGACTCACATCTGCTTTTATCTAAGTAGCTTGCAACACCTTTTTGATTAGTGGAGATCTAGTAACTGGACTTCTTGGTTGAAATGAGCTGTTTGTTTGATAAGCCAGATGGTTTGCACACTAGAAGTGTTATGCTCTCCATTGGACAGTGTTTGCTAGATGTGGAATAGTTGGATTTGTTCAAAACTGTGCACAGCTGTCCTGACCTCAGTTCTTTCATATGAAGGTATGCAGCCTAATTTTTCCAACTCAATCAGTTTGAGATATCTGAGGTTTCCAAAGGTTATGTTGCTCTGTCCTTTGACAGTTGCATCAATCCAACTAAAAGATTAGCAACTTGGCAAAGAATAGAAATAAGGTTTTGGAAGAGATTGGAATGTTTATGCTTTCACTAGTGATATGGGAACATACTATTTAGTAACCTTTAATTCCGTTCTTTAAAAATGAAGTTTCAGAGCTTTTTGCTTTCTCTGTGTAGAGCAAAGACCATTAAGAACACAGTCTGTGTCAACGTGGAGCTCACTGCAGAACAATGGAAGAAGAAGTATGAGAAGGAAAAAGAGAAAAACAAGACTCTGCGTAACACCATACAGTGGCTGGAAAATGAGCTCAACAGATGGAGGAACGGTGAGAAGCAGTTATTTTATTATTTTGCAAACTTTAGGCAAGGCTGAGTCTTTAGGCTACCAGAAATAGCTAAGAGCACTATGCAAGGCAGTAATAAGGATATTAAAACTATGGTATTAATAGTATCAACTTTGGACCATGCTATTTTCCACTTTATTGCAACTGACATAACCTCTAATAATCACATTGTGACAAAAATGTCTGAAAGTATGTCCTAGATTGTTCAGCACTTGGTTTTCTAGCAGGACTAGAGTTACATACATTGTAAAAAATGAATTTTGGGGGAGAAAAAATTGGTATTTTTTTTAAGTGCAGAAATTAAGTAAAATGTTTCCTCTGCTTTGGTTTTCTGATTCAAAACAATATCACAAGATCTTGCCCTTATTTAAAACTCAAACATACGAATAGGCAAAAAACACACCCAAATCACAAAGTTGCTGACAGTACCAAATGTGTGCCTGTTAATTTTTCCTGAATGATGAACTTCTTATCAGTTCAAGCTACTGGCAAAATGCAAGTTAATAGTGAAGCCATAAATTCAGGAAAAGAGAACATAGGTCATACAGATATATTGTGGAGTTTGGCAGCTGTAGAAGATAATTTTGCAATCTTGTAGACAACTGCACCACATCCTGATACAAATCTGAAAAAAATGGATTTGCTGAAATAGGTTTGGTAGGATGTGGGATTTTTTCATAGAGCTGGTATGAGGCCACACCTGTAATGTCAATATTCTGAAAGAACTATACTTTATGTGAGATATTGGAGTATTGGAGAGAGACTGTACGTCCCAAGGACTACATAAAATGTTTTGAATAAAGCACTAAGAAATTTAATTTCATTTACCAGAGAAGTGCCTTGGCATGTGGTGTCTTCTCTGTGAAGTTAAAGTGTTCTCATCAGAAAAAACTTTATGAACATAAAAGGATAAATGTAACTGAAAATACTTCAAATTAGAAGCAAAGCAATGTAAGAGTAAATATGACTACCTAGTAAAACAGTGCCAAGGGAAAGAGAGATTTTTCTGTCTTCTGGAAAGTTAGGTGACTTTCTAGAAGATAAGATTTGATGTGTAATTTGGAGCTCATAGCAGAGTAACTGGGTGAAATACAATGTTTTGTGGTAAGCAGGAAATAGTTTGGATGATCTAGTGGTCTTTTTTTTTTTTTTTTTGCCAAGTAATCAGCTGAACTCAATGCTTATTAACTGTTTAGTACTGTTAGTAGGAAATATGTAATACTTCTCAAGGGTAATTTTGTGGGAAATAGGTCATGGCTAACTATACTAAAATTAAGTGTACTTTTAAGGGGAGACTGTACCAGTTGATGAACAGTTCGACAAGGAGAAGGCCAATTTAGAAGCTTTTGCAGTGGACAAGGATATTACTGTTATTAATGATAAACCAGCTACCACAATTGGAGTAACTGGCAATTTCACTGATGCTGAGAGGAGGAAATGTGAGGAAGAAATAGCCAAACTTTACAAACAACTGGATGACAAGGTATGCCATTCTTACTTAATGTAAGATCTCTTGAAAATATGACTTGAACTATATTATTGTGTAATATGTGTTCAGCATTCTCAGGAGGAGAAGCCAAGGGGTAAATACAGCTCTCTTCACTCTTGTTACCCAAGGGAATGGCCTGAAGTTGTGTTGGGAGGTTTAGGTTGGATATTAGAAAAGATTCTTTGTCCAGAGGGAGATTGAGCACTGGAACAGGCTCCCCAGGGAAGTGGTCACAGCACCAGACCTGACAGAGTTCCAAAAGCCTTTGGACCATACTCTCAGGCACAGGGTGGTGTGACTCTTGGGATGTCCTGCACCTGAGGCAGGGCTGAGAGTTAGAGTTGATGATCCTGACGGGTCCCTTCCAACTCAGCTTATGATTCTGTATTTAATTTGCCAGTATTCATTTGTTAGCTTAGCTTGTTGAAGTATTTGCTGCGCTTCCTCTTAATTCTGATTAAGAGAAGTCAAAGCTGCCTTATCTGGTGATAAGGGAGTATCATTTGTTAGCTGGAAAAAAATGGATTTGGGAAAATGAGTAATTGGAAGACAAATTTTTTTTTCTTTCCATGTTTTGGATATTATATTTGAAATAAGTAATCTCAAATTTAAGCAGTAGTACTGTATTTGAATCAAAAATTCTTTTAATTAAATACTAATTGTTTCTTAGAACAACTTGGAAAAGACTTGAAAAAGCACAGGTATAAATCTTTTGATCTGAAGCATGGTGTATTACACAAACATGCCAGGTTAAGAGCCTAATGAATCAACCAGTGAAATAAAAAAGGTTTGTTTTTTACTTTCTTTGCTTTGTTGTGTAATTATCTTGGAATAGGGAGAAGTCAGATACCTAACATCTGCTGTCTCTTAGATTATTTTTTGAGTGGTATTTGTCAGTTTTGTGAACACGGTCATAATTTCAACTGCAGGATGAAGAAATTAATCAGCAGAGTCAACTAGTAGAAAAACTGAAGACACAGATGTTGGATCAGGAAGAGGTGAGTTTTACTCTTGCCATCTTTATTTTATTTTAGTTTGTCTTTCCTTTAAAGAAATTGGAGATACTTGGAATAGGTCACAGTTTATGACCAGGGAGTAGAATGACAGCATACTACTGCACAGTAGTTCTCTTCTATGCCTTACCTAAATGCTCTGCCTGTTCGTTTCTCCCACTTACACTGTGCTGATGGCCAAATTTAAACCAGTTTACTTGGATCTTAAGTATCTGTGAAGATTGAAAGAATTGAAGTATTTTATGCAAAGACAGCCACAATTGTCTTCCTTATGCAAAATTAGCTGGTTGTCAAAACAGGAGGTAACTCAGTTTAATGTAAAAAATCTGTTTTAAGGTTTACTTCCGGTCAGTTGCTGTACAGAGAGAGAGAAGGGAGAGGAAGGAAATGTATTGGCCCATAATGAAAAAGGAAGTATCTGTGTGTTATTTTAGACCATACTTGCTAGAATATTCAAATTATTTGTATGCACATTGTTTTCCAGGGATATAAATTAATAGGGGAAAATTCCTATTAATGAAAATTTTATTTAGCCAAAATATTAGAGAAATTATCTCTGTATAGCACAGGGATTAAAAAAAATGGTAATCCTTGTGTACATGTTCAGAAGGAAATGGGTGAAGGACTAGGGAAGTTGGAGCTACTGTTGAATCGAATTCAAATAAATAAATCGACTTTTTTATAACTGTGCCCTTTGTCTAGTTATTCTTTAGCAGCTAACAGTTAAAATGCTGGAAGTTTAGTCCCTAGACTATTGACAATTTCAGACTCATGAGTAGTATTGTGGCTTTTTTGTGAACTTGAAATATTCCATGTGCATTTCTAATGGCTATCCCTATATGTCTTCATTTGTAATTACTTCTATTTTTAAGATACTTAAAAACTTAAAAGAACTGTAAATATAGATGGTAAATTTAGTTCATTATATTTTGTTCTTGGTATCCTTATTGCATGAAGCTAGCCACTAGGAATGTAGATATAAGCTATTGTGGTAGCTAAAAGCATTAATAAAATTCAAGATATGCATGTAATTTTCTTCATGATTATTTGTTATGTTTTTATCAAATCTTTATCAATATTGCAGCTTCTGGCATCAACCAGACGGGACCAAGACAACCTGCAAGCAGAGTTGAATCGCCTTCAGGCTGAAAATGATGCTTCTAAAGAGGAAGTGAAAGAGGTGTTACAAGCTCTTGAAGAATTAGCTGTCAACTATGATCAGAAGTCTCAGGAAGTGGAAGATAAGGCAAAGGAATATGAACTGCTTAGTGACGAACTCAATCAAAAATCGGTATGAAATTGGGATAAGAAATTACTTACAATCCTTCAGTGTGACTTTGCCTTACCCATATTTCTTAGTCATTTGAAAGTATTTCACAAGAGAAAATGAGAGCCTAAGTCTAAAATTTACTTTGTTTTTTGGGAAATGATTTTCTAAAACCTGTAAACTTAAGGAAAAATGTTGATAGCACTTGTCTTTTTAGTGCATGTGGCACTTTTTACTACCTGGAGAGTGTTCAGAAATATCCTAGGTGTCAAAATATAGCACTTTCATTACCTGCTGGGTTTTCTTGTCTTTCTGGTGCGTTTAGGGAAATCCTGGCTTAAGAATCGCTTCTTCCAGTCTTGGAAGTTGCAGTGAGCATGCTGCACCTTTTCTTGAAAGGAATGTGTATTTGCCTGCTGCGTGTATGGAATGTGAGATAACTGACCTTGATGCCTTCAATAATAAGCAGTTTGGTTTACTTTCTGAAAGGAGTAGTTGAGGATGTATTCCAAAAGTTAACCCTGGTTAAAATATAGATGCAGCATCCATCTCACAGAATACTGTGCACCTCCTTACATACCTGCCAAGTTTCTGAACTGACTGACAGTTTTGGTGGCTGGTTACTTGGCAGACATCAATCAGTTTTAAGCAGTTAATACTTTACCTACTATCCTAAAATTCAAGGTACTAGAAAAGGATCAGCATGTTTGCTGGCATTGCAGACAATATTAATGGCACAAGTCTCACTGTTCTCTGTTCTTAAAGATGGTAAGAGGGTCTGGATCTTCTAGTGACTGTGACTTTGTTTTCAGTTACTAAAATTTGACTTGGTAGAACACTAGTGATGTAATTGAAGTTCACAAGATCGTGAAACTTCTCTTTAAACTTCTGAGTATTCTGAGCTGAGTAGTCTTTACTGGTAATTTACATCACTTGAAGATTGGCCAAAAGTCAGGGAATGTATGGTCTTATAAGCAGGATTTAAAATCTGTTGGAGTAGGCTTGCTCTGTGTGTATGATTCTGAAGTGTATGGTTTGTTTTTTGCTGGTTTTATTTATTTGCTTTTTTGATGTAGTTTTTTTAATTATAGGTGGTGATTCTAGGTATAACCAGCATCCATTGAGTGTCATTGAATAACTCAATCTGTGAGAAAGCAGCTGTTTAGAGGTGTCATAAAATTAAGGCATCTCAATCTGGCACTGCTGACCCATGCAGTAACCATCCTTTGGGATCTCTGCCTGAAACTTTCCTGCTATAAAACTTCTGTTTTTTTTTTTTAAACTGGACAATAAATAGCAGATTCTTGAGCATGTGAGCTGCTGAGCTGCAGCCACTACAACTACAGGAGCTCAAACCAGCTGAAAAAGTGCTCAAGAATAACTGTTGTGCTTATGAGATATCAGTACTAGGAGGGTGCTCTGATTTAGTGATTTGCAAGTATGGAAGAGTTAAGAGCTCTGCAGACAAAGTTGAAATTGTTTTCATTTACCAAAATATGGTGAGAAGTATTGGACTTGCCATCCATTTACCCTTTTTCTATAAATGTGATTCCCTGCAATATTTAATTATATATAACTCTAAATGCTGTTTAATAAGGTTAACACTAATCTTGCTGCAGAGGTTTAAGATTATATTTTGTGAGTTGAAGATCTCTATCCCCAGTACTTTTTAGTTCTTTCAGAAGAAATGCTGGTGCTCTGTAAATAGTGTGAAACTAGTTCCAAGAACAAGAGTGTGTTTTGTTTAATCAAGGGTAACTTCTTTTACTATAGGTCACTTTAGCCAGTATAGATGCAGAGCTTCAGAAACTTAAAGAAATGACCAACCATCAGAAGAAAAGAGCAACAGAAATGATGGCCTCCTTACTAAAAGATCTTGCAGAGATTGGAATTGCAGTAGGAAATAATGATGTCAAGGTAAGAGTTAATCACTGCTGTCTTCAGTGCCATGTGTTAAACACATATATTGTGAATAGGTGGGGGCATTTTCTTAGTATGGTAAAAATTACCACCATAGGGAGCTTTATGTATATTAATAATTCAGACATAAGCTTCTCCATTGCTTATATTGTGACTTAATCAAGTCCCAGACAGAATTTGATTATGCATAGACAAGGAAGAGCAGGCATGTTTTTTTCTGAAGCAGTGTTCTCATTCACGTTACCAAACTGCTGTATGAAGTGGTCTTAATCAACAGCATTGTCTTGGAAATCTAATACTGACCCACAGTGATGATCAGGATTATACTTGTATTAAAAACAGGATGAGGGCATGAAATAAAAGCTAAGTCGAGAAGATGGCTATAGGGCAACAATGTAAGCAGTATTAGAAATCAATTGTATTTCCTTCTTCAAGCAACTCATTGTCCTTGTGTAAACTTCTAAATAATTAATCAGAAAACTTAAATACCAAAATATAAGGGAGTTTTATGGTGTTTTGTTTTTTTTTTTTAAGTTCTGTGGTTATCAGTTGAGGCTGGGGATATGTCCTGGGCATTAAGATGCTCCAGTGCACTGTTAGTTCACTTTTGTTATCTGAGCTTTCTAAATGTGCCATTTTACCTTTTTCAGCAGCCTGAGGGAACTGGCATGATAGATGAAGAATTCACAGTTGCAAGACTGTACATTAGCAAAATGAAATCAGAAGTAAAAACAATGGTGAAACGTTGCAAACAGTTAGAAGGCACACAAGCTGAAAGCAATAAGAAAATGGAAGAAAATGAAAAGGAATTGGCTGCTTGCCAGCTCCGGATCTCACAGGTAAATATTTCTCTACAGTGTACAGTGTTCTTTATAAATCAAATTCATTAACCTATTGGGGAAAAAAGTTGCAGGGTTTTTCTGGCACTAAACAAAGCACACTGTGAGTGAACAGTCATAAGACTCAGCTGTTTCCTTAGTACTCTCATCAGACTGGATGCTTCTAAGTAATTCAATGTGACAGGATGTCAGAATTTCTGCAATATATCTGTAGCCTGCTAATGCTTTTGTAGCACTTGTATTTAATACTGGAGTCTGTGTGTTCTCCATCACAGAATTCTTTGCAAATACAAGTCTTACAGAAGCAGTGGCTAGTGGGCACTCTGCCTGTCAATGCCCCAAGCTGGAAGTGGGAGAGGTAATAGCAGAGTAAAATTCCAGGAGGTTTGCATAGCAGATTAAATTTATTTCTAATGTGAGAAAGGCCATTTTAATGTGATTGTTAGAACAGATAAGTAATGTGACTTCTAACACTTCTGAAAACTGTAATCTAGATATGCAGTTTAATATTTCTGTATTTTGTTTTTCATACAGATAATCATCTTTTTTTTAAATCAGGAGATGCACATTTCAGGCCAATCTTGTAAATACAGTAGGCCTCTCTCACCTCTGTTAGTATTTAACATTGAAAACTATCTCCCAGCCAAAAATGTATTTCATTCCAATCCAGTATAAAGACATTGTCTCAAAGCCTACGTTACAGTTCTTGAGTAGTCATATTCTTCTAAGAGTCTAGTTGGCACCATTTTTGTTTTGAGATGAGGTTACTTGTTGTGTAAAAAATAAGTATGAACTGTTTGTGCAGATGTAATTCCATGGTACCTAGTAACAAAGCAAATGAATCTTTTCATTCCACAAGCATGAAGCCAAGATCAAGTCACTGACTGAATATCTTCAGAATGTGGAACAGAAAAAGAGGCAGCTGGAAGAATCTGTGGATTCCCTTAATGAGGAATTAGTTCAACTCCGAGCACAGGGTAGGACTTGTATCCCTACGCCCCACCCACCACCACCATTTAACAACATAGTGGTAAATAGGGTATTGCTCTGTTTAGGTTGAAAGGCAGAGCTATAGAAAGGCTTTTTGCTACTAAACATGTAGAATTAATCCATGGTAAAATATGCTTGCTGTTTGAAAGAACTTCTATTGATAGGATTAAAGATGTTACTAATTTTATTAATTTTTTCAAATTGTAAGGTGTTGGCAAGGGAGGGGAAAATTAGTGCCATCGTGCATGTGATTGCGTAGATACTTGGCTGAAATGTGTTTTTTGTTCTCTATCTCTTCTAGAAAAGGTCCATGAGATGGAGAAAGAGCACTTAAATAAGGTTCAAACTGCAAATGAAGTAAAGGTAAGTCAATTTCATTGTTTAAAAATAAAGAAAACCCTAACAACCCAAATCCCTACAGATTGAAGCCTGGTGGTAACTCAGAGTATTTAATGTGTTCTGTTTTTTTCTAATAGCAAGCTGTGGAGCAGCAAATTCAGAGCCATCGTGAGACACATCAGAAACAAATCAGTAGCCTGAGAGATGAAGTTGATGCAAAGGAGAAGCTCATCACTGAGCTTCAAGAGTAAGTATTTGTCATTAGTTTAATGGCACCAAATGTCTCTGGACTGTGCAAGTACAGAAGCACAGTACAGTGGAAGGAAGTGATGATAGTTTCCTCCAGAACTGTCCTTCTGTCTTCCAGTTTGTTACTCAATGTGCTGAGGGTTTGAGCTGATAAAATACTTTCTGTGTTTAGCCAAAATCAGAAGATGATGCTTGAACAGGAACGTCTGAGAGTTGAGCATGAGAAGCTGAAAGCGACTGATCAGGAAAAAAGCAGAAAACTTCATGAGCTTACGTAAGTGATAATGATGCTGTCCTGGTTTAGGGCAAATTTGGAGAAAACCCCTGAACAGGGTCCCTCTGGGAAGCAGACCCTCCCCCAAGCGGTCCAGGAAAAAACTTCCTTGGAGAAAACTGGAAAAAACAATTCATTTAACAAAGTACCCACAAGCATGAAGAATTAATTATATGAAACAATAAAACCTTTCGTTGCTCTGCAGTGAGATGGTAAATTCAGAGAGTCCTTGCTGTGAGTAGCTCAGCTTTCCCAGTCTCCCGCCAGTCTCTCCAGAGGTCCAGGCCCCAGTGGGCTGCGGGTGCAAGCTCCCGGTGCTCCTCTGGGTTTTTCAGTCCGGAGCAGGTTGAAACAGTCTCAAGAAAAAGAGGAAAAAAACAGTCCAGGGAACTTCTCTGCCCTAGCTAGCTAAAAGTAACTGAAAGCAAAAAAAAATCTCTGTCCTGCAGTCCATCCAAGCCTCAGCTGAACCCAGTCCCCGAGAAAGAATGCAGAGGAGTGAGTGCTGTTTTCAAAACAAACCGCGCTGCTTCTCCCTGCTTCACTCTCAAAACTAGTCTTAAAGGCACAGAACTCAATATACAAACAGACAATTGGGGATACAAGCATCAGAAAGTCACTCTAGGACAGATGCAAAAAAACAAGTGTGTGTGGGGACACTTACTCTATAAACTAGTGACCTAATACGAGCAGTGTCTCTCACTTTATAGTATGCTTACTCTGAAGAGGCCTTCTTGAACCTTTTTTAAAACCTTTGCACTGCGTGAATACTTAAGATAGGAAGCAAAATTATGGAAGATATGAAGGCCACAACTGGTTTTTTTATTATGCTGTGGATCAGAGTAATTAACTTTTCAATTTGCAGTGAAGTATTGCATTCTATAACACTGCAAGAGTCTTAACAATTCCCATTACTCTTTTTCTGGTTCTTGTGTGGCCTTATTCGTTCTATGGTTCTTATGTGATTTAACTTGTTAGGTGGCTCTAATTGGTTTATTCTTAAAATTAAATAGTTGCATGCTTCATTGATTAACTAAGTATAATGTCTTAGTGAATTAGAGACTCAAAAGTTAGTTTAAAAATGGAATTACCTTCTGCTTGCAGGTAAGTATCCAAGTCAAGCTCAAAAATAGTTCTCAGCTTCTAGGAATCTGACCTTAATCTCCTGAAGTCTTTCAAAGTGTATCAGTTGTAACCCCTTCCTGGCACATACAAATTTATTTTACAGAAGCTAAAAATAGGTTTTACTTAAAAGTATTTCTTGAAAAGTGCTTTTTGGTTGTGTTTAAAACACCCACAGTGGTTTTCAGGCATTTTTATCATGGAATTTGAAGTAATCAGAGGGACCTGTCTGATCTGTGTACAAGACTAAGAAGTAGTGCTTGCCCCTTTTTTTTTCCTTTTTTTTTTTAACTTTTTTTGTTTATCCTGTTTAACTGACTAAAATTTTAACAGTATTCTGGTCTCTTGAATCCATCTCTACTTTGATTTATTTATATGGCACAATGATTACAAAGCTTACATTAACTACAATAGATACAAATAAATACTTAAATACCATTGTCCTGTTTTGTAAGATTAGCTATATGTAGCACACTATTGCTTTCTATTTCAGTTTGCAGGCTCAGCTACATCTAGCATTGACTACTTTAAAGCACTTTAAAGAACATTGCTCTTCAAAAAATTTGCAAAGAAGTTTTAAAATTTAAAAATTAGTTTTGTATTCTGTGTCATCGCCCAGCCTTTTTGCATCCAGTTATTTTCCACTAAATATCATAAATGTGCATGGCCACAGACCAAGAACAATGTAGATTATTCACTTTTTTTCAGTTTGAAGTTGTATAAGATGCCTGGAACTACTTATCCAGAGACATCTGGAAAATGGATAGGATAGTGACATTATTTAGAGTATTTTATTAGATCAAATGCTTGCTCATTTAACTGTGAACTAGTAGTGAAACTGACTGAGGAGAAATTTCAACAGGAAAAGCAGCTTTTTTAACTACTTAATAGGAACAGTTCATTTTCGTGCAGTCCTTGGCCTTTCTATTGTAATCTCGGGTCATAAAAAGAAAGTCCATGTTCCTTTCCTGTATTCTGTCATTTTGATAACTGCACTGACTTACAGTTCCGAGAAAGAGCATTTCCTGTGCAGAAAATGCTTTCACATTAACTGGCAAGACAGCGGCTCTGTACACTGATAATCATCAGGTTATATTCCTGTACATTGACATTGGCAAAACCAGTATCATAAACAATGTGTTGAGGGTGAGGTGTTAAAGAAAACGAAGAGAATATTTTTAATGTGGCACATGATACTTACCACCTCAGCTGGTCAGAGCTAAGAACATTTGTAGGATAAGATCTCCCCCAATATTCACTCTGAAGCTGACTCTGAGACTCTTGTCTTTTGCTGTTCTAGAAACTTTTATATTTTATGCATCTGAATGTACTTGTTTGTATTCAATATTAAAAGTACGTTCCTCTTTTCCTTTTGCTACTCCCCTAATCCCACCACCCCCATGCCATACAGATTTCTGAGTGTTGTCTGTTGGTTACATCTTTAATTTAAGACTTCAACCAAAAGACTTTTTTTCATTTGTACCATACAGTGTTTATTACGCTAGTCCTCCAAAACAAAATTTCTAATTTTTATAGGATATTTCAGGAATAATTTTTTCTTTTTTAGGGTTATGCAGGACAGACGGGAACAAGCGAGGCAAGATCTAAAGGGTTTGGAAGAGACTGTGGTAAGATAATCAGAATATATTCCAAACCAAATGTCAATATTTGTCTCTTTTTTTTTCTTTCAGAGTTTGTTTGGGTTGTTTTGTTAATTTCTTGTCTTAACTGTAGGCAAAAGAACTTCAGACTCTTCACAATCTTCGGAAGCTGTTTGTTCAAGATCTGGCTACTAGAGTGAAAAAGGTAATGTGATGCTGTATTTAAACTTGTTGTTTCTGAGGATACTGCATGAATTCCAGTTTAGAACTAAATTAGGAACTGATGTTTCTTTGGTTTAATTTTTCTGGCTTGATCGTAATTTGCGAGTTCACATTTGTACTCAACCTCCTGTCTCCCTCCCCCTGCCTTTGTTGCTGTAGAGTGCTGAGATCGACTCAGATGATACAGGAGGCAGTGCTGCACAGAAACAGAAGATTTCTTTCCTTGAGAATAACCTTGAACAACTTACAAAAGTTCACAAGCAGGTACAATGAGACTTCATTTCAAATTTTAATAAAACTACTCCAGATCCATCATTACAGAAGCAACTGCCTGTTGGTCATAAACTAACTCTTACAAGTAAATACTTCTACATCTTAAGTGTGTCTTTTGATACAGGAAAACTTTAGTCTATTATTTTGTACTATAAATTAATTATCTATTTTAAGTATGTGTGGGTGTATAACAAAATAGCTGCATTTAAATTCAAAGGGACCCAAGTTCATGTTTAGACTTCATATATGAGTCTAGGGTCTGCTTGCCTGTCTCCAACGGAAGAGGTGCCTCGTTTAGGTAGTAGGTTCTTCCACAGTAACTGATTTTTCAAATTACAGTCTCCATGTCACTGACCTCCATAGATTTACTAAAAGCTCAAGTGAAGTTATTATAGTGACCCTACTGCTTTGCCTCTTTAGGGGTGGGGAGGGTACTATGAAGGGAGATAGCAAAAAAATAATCACTTCTGGTTTTTTAGCTGGTACGTGATAATGCTGATCTTCGCTGCGAACTTCCTAAACTGGAGAAGCGACTTAGAGCTACAGCTGAAAGAGTTAAAGCTTTGGAATCTGCACTGAAGGAAGCCAAAGAGAACGCTTCTCGTGATCGTAAGCGGTATCAGCAAGAAGTGGATCGTATAAAGGAAGCTGTAAGATCCAAGAATATGGCCAGAAGAGGACATTCGGCACAAATTGGTGAGTAAAGGCTCCCTTGCCCCCGGAAGCTTCATCTGTCTCCTGCTTTCTGTGGTTTTGTATATATGTGCATCTTTCAGCCCTCATTGAAACTGCACATATCAATGTGATTTGTTTTCTACTGTGAGTTATATTTTAGTTAACAGACTGTGTGTGGAGGTGATACTTAATGGTTGTTTGGCTTTTTATTTATTTTAAATGGCTTTGGAAAAGGCTTACCAGCCTAGAATTCTAGCCTGAATATGTTACATTTCCTAGAAGAAGCGGTACACTGCATATGAGTCTTAATCTCTTAGATCATTCCAATTCCATTCCAATTTCTAAGACTAAATAGGTATCTCAAGGCAACAAGAAAGATTAAGCTATCACCTTCAACAACAAAATAGACCTGATCTTAATGGAGCAGAGGGGCAGATAGAAACCCACAATATCCAAAGATCCTTTAATTACCTTTTCAGTTCTTTGTTCTAAAACATAAATATCCACAGCCCTCTCTAGAGGAAAATAACAGAAAAACAGAGGTGGGAAGGTGGAGGCAAAATAGTCATATTCCTTTGCTTCTCCACCTGCCATTACTCTGTCAAGTGCTGAGGACCAAGAAGGTGGGTGACCTGTGGAGGACTGTGACTTGTGGAGAACTTAACTGTGCACATTACACTATAGCTGTAGAATTAAAGGACTTCAGTCATCAATACATTTTTCTTAAATGTTAATGCCTGAAATGAGCATTGCAGGTAAATTTCGCAGGCCTGCAAAGAGCTGTTGCAAAATAGTTACAATTTCTTGGTCACATGAAGTGCCAGCTGGCAGACATGTGCTTTTCTGTCTTAATTTTCTATCAAGTGGTCTCCAAGAAAACAAACTATTCTCTAGTGATCTCACCTGAGGTGTACAGCCTCTTGTGATTAAATGTCTAGATGAACTAGTCATGTCTTCCTGGAGATCAGCTTCCTATAAGGCAGTAATGGAGAAATGTTTCTCTGCTGCAGCTGCTGCCTGTAGGTACTTTGTTGCCTGCTGAAATATTAAGTGCTTCTCTTTAATATTACAAAACTTTGTGAAGTCCTACACATACATTATGTATGTCCTGTTAAGAGCTAAGTGCAAAACTGATTGAAAATACAGTTTATTAAGTGTATGCAGCTTATGAATGACCTGTCAAAACTTACAGATTTTCACTTTGGCTATAGAGCAAGTTTTATTTTTCTGTGGTGGTAGATTGATGGAGCAGTGTATCTGTGGAATATTGGTACACAGAACCACCTGCAGAGAGAGTAACTAGTGACTTCATCAATCAGGTAGATGTGGGAAGGACAGCAAGTATAATGATTCCTTACTAATACATAACTCTCAGGAAACTGTCCAGTGTTATATTTCAGTTCTTATTGCCAAAGAGTAGGATTCATAGAAGGTACTACATTAGGTGGGACGGATAATTGTTGTGAAGATAATCTTTAGCAGAAGCTTTGCAAGCTTTAACAGGGAACAATAAAAGGAAAAACCTTGTCTATTTTCCAGGGTTTGTTGTAGTTGACACTAATCTGTTATGTTCTCAGAATGCCATCCTCTAAACTTGTTTTCTTATTCAAAGCGCTTTCAATTGTGATGATTACATTTGGGTAATGATATCAGTAAATTGGAATAATCCATTGTTGTGTATATATTTGTAAGTCACATTTCTTGTCATGCAGCTAAGCCTATCCGCCCTGGCCAGCATCCAGCAGCTTCTCCAACTCATCCAAGTGCAATTCGTGGTGGAGGTGCGTTCACTCAGAACAGCCAGCCAGTTGCGCTGCGCGGAGGCGGACGGCAAGACAAAGTGTAAGTTTGGCTTGTAGCGTTTTTACAAATGTGTGCTCAAACTACTTTGTGTTAGGTTTATTACAGTTCATTCTGTGGCATAAAGTCGCTTGAATAATCAGATTAACTCCTTTTTACGGAATTTTATAGCCAGTGGAATGGTATAATGTACACCGGACTAAAGATGCTGCTGCTGCTGCTTTTCTTCTAAAACATGTTTGCTGTAAAATGGTCATTCTGATGGTGTTCTGTGGGAGTAGAACAACATGTGGAAACAATCAATTGGAGATGGTTACCAATCAAAGACACTAGCCACTGTTTGGGAAAGGAGTGAACATTTTAAATTCTTTTGGCTTGTTAGTATCTTTTTAAATTTGGATTTCTTCAGGAAAACATTCAGTGATGAAATAAAGTTCACCATATTTTTACATGTTGTTTACTTTTCTTACTGTGTTTGCACACTGCTTCATGTGTCAGTGATTGGGAATTATTTAACAGAAGAATTTGTGTCCTTAGCCGCAGTTATAGTAATTGAAATTAAGTGTGCACTTACTTTAAGACATCTCTAATCTCTGAAGTAATTGCATGTTGCATGGTATTTAATATGTTTAAGTTGTTTTACTGAACCATCTCTCTTTTTAATTAATATCTGCTTTATAGTGGGTTGATCTGTTGTTTACCTGAAAATAATGTTATAAGTTCACCTAAAGTATATTCTGTTGTCAGCTTCACTTTTGAATGTGTCTATAAATGTCTTCTGGACACTCCCTTAGTTAATTATCTGCATCTTCAGTTTGAAATACATCTAAAATGGAGTGAGGTGCTTGAAATCTGGGTGGTCCTCTTCTGAAGGACTCCAGAACAGCTTATGTGAATCTTGTTTCTGTTTGTTTCTTTTTGTTAGCTGACTGACTTTTCCAAGCTTTTTCTCCAATTCAGAGAAAACTGGGCTGTAGTACTAGTTAAGGCCTGGTTCTGTTCAGTAATGTCTCTTAGTAAATAAGAGGTTGTGAACTGATGGGTACTTCAACCTTGAATAACGTTTGCCTTGAATGACCAAGGGGTTGCCACTAGCCAGGAAAAGCAGCAGCAGTCATGGGAAATGGAGCTGGGCTATAAGTGGTTTCTGTCTGTAATGTTTACTCCATTATTGCAGTCAAGATTGCATACCCAGTCCGTTGGTCGTGCTGTAAATTCGTTGGTAGCAGACAGCATTGCTTAAATGCTTTGTGTTGTGTGATTTCTTATTTTAAACTGGGTTTTTTATTAGCACTTATCTGAGTGGTTTAAGAACTGGGCTCTTAAAGGCCGTGTAAATAGTGATATGGTCTACTCTAAATGTAAATAAGTTTGCGTTTTTGGCTTAACTCTGTGATTTTTTTTCATTTACAGTTGCTGAAAAGTAAATGCAGCATGAGGAGGATTGGATGTTGTGTAGAGGGAGTCATTCCATGACAATAATCTCTCCTTTTGGGGACTGTAGGATTATTTTTTGAAAATTGTATAAATTATACCTGGCCTGTACAGCTCTTCCCCCTTCTACAAATTCTGCTAACTGATTCCCAAAAAAAAAACAACTAGAGTGCAATTTTGGCGTCTTGAAAAATGACATGTTACTTAAAGTGTAGCTCTGCTTATTACACAGTTTGTCTTTCATGTCTTAAATTTAGTCTGCACTGTGCCAAGCTGAATGTACGTTGAGAAAATCTTAGTTCAAATTTTCTAGCTTAATTTGTGTACATCTTATTGTCTTAGGGAATGTGCAACAGTGTTCAAGTATACTTTCATTTTTATCACTTCACATAACACTACATGTCCCACTGAATTAGGGCAGCACTCTGCATTACGGTTTCCTTCTGGAATGCTGCATAGAGCATTGGAACTAACTGTGTTTGTACAGTGTGAGGATCCTGAAGTGCTGACGGCAGCTGCCACGAGCGCTGACACCACCGACCCGAAGAGTTCCGTATGAACAAGGCTCTGTAACTGTTATCGAACGCCCGGCCGCCGGGTGACTTAGAATTAAATACTGTACAGTAATAAGAGTAAACCTGAGTTTACAAAAAAGACTTTGGCAATGGATTATCCCATCTGTCCTGTTCCTGGTTCTGCACACAGTACAGTCTGGTGGAGTGAAAACATTCTGCTTCATTCTGATGAGCCTGTCTGTCCATTTGTCTGTGTCTGTGACGGTTCACTTTCGCTATTTTGTAATAGTGAAATGAGGGCAATCTAAACTGTAACTTTATATTCCACTACATACAGTACTGGAGGTTTTGGCTAAAATTTTAATTTTCAATTTAAAAAGCCTTTTTCAGCAACAGGCCAGTGAATTCAGATACGTAAATAAAGGACACAACTTTTTAAAACTGATGTATCCAGAAATGCCAGAGGCATGTGTTTAAAATAACAATAAAATAAAGTGCTACCCTGAATTGTATTTGTAATCCATTTGTAAGTAGGTATATGAAATGTCCAAAGTAGTAGTTGTTGAATATTTTTCTTCTCTTTGCAATAAAGTCCTGTAAAGTGGCTAACAAAACGAAACATGGGGTTTTGATTTTTTTTTTTTTTTTAATTGTTTTGTTTTGTTTTGAGCTCCGGTACTCTCACTAAATTGAATCCGGGGTTTAAAGTTTTATAGTATAATTTACTTAACTTATTTGTAGGGTTTAGCCACTATAATTTTTAGAACAGCCTTCTTTTGTATAGAAACTAGTTACCAGGTCTTTAAGAAAGAAAAAACTTAGTATTTCTGGAGGAATTCAGTGAGTTTCTCAGACCTGGTTGATACAGCTTTTTGTTCTGGCTTGAGTTTTTTCCTGGGTATTCAGTTATTGTGGAAACAGTAGAAACTCTGTGACTGTTCAGACAGCAAATCACTTTCAATTTTTCTATTTTAAAATAGACAAAATATTTATATTATGATGGAGTATAGTCAAATTTTAGACCTTGAACCACTTTTTTTCTATATCTACAGTAGTTTGAATTTTTAATAGTTTGATTTTTAAAGGTTGAGTGTATTAGTTGGAAATCCCACTATTTTGGAGTTTTCAGCTTCTAAGACCATTTTCTTCACTAAGGCCGCCAAACACTCCAAACTTGCAGTTATTTTAGAGCAAAGTTGAAGGCAGCATACTGAGGAAAAAAAAAAAAAGAAACAACAAATATTTTGAATTAAATTTCTCATCATGGAATCAGCACTGTCATCTTAATGTTAACTACAGGTTTTCAGGCCTTCATTTGTCAATGTGCAATCATAAAAACAAAACAACACACTCAAATGAAGCAGGATTTTTTTCTCATGCCTGTGAATGGGGGTTTCATTCCTGTAGGTAATTGTCATGGGTTTTGGTGCTGAAAATTGCTGTGTTTAAAAAATTAGATTAAATAGTAACTAGTGTGTAGCTCAGTGTACATCACCTCTTTTTATATTTAAACTTTTTTTTTTATTTTATTTTATGAAGTTTACCAAGAACTGCCTCTTAAAATGTAAAAAAGGAAAAAACCACACAACTTTCTTTGCTCTCTGGTTTGGCTGTCATAGGTCAGCCAGACAGGACAATTACTGTATTTTGTAAATGAAAATACTCAGTATATACGGGGAATGTTCAACACTGCTATTTCAACTTGCAGTCTTTGAATGGTTCTTATTTTTATGTTCCTCTAGATCATATTTTTAAAAGATGGTTTAGGGTAGGAACTTGGTGAAATAATATTTATTTCTGGTGAACAACTAAATTATTTACATAACTTAAATGCTGACTCACTACTGTGTGTAACTCTAAATTTGACATGAGGACAAGTCTACCTGTGGAATCTGATTTAATTTCAGTACACTTAAGATGCATTAAAACAATTGGTTTGGGGAAGACGCCATATAGTTTTAACTTACCTGCATGCTGTAAATGTATTTGTGTTTAAATAAAGAGGAGAAAAATCTTTGAACTTCTTTGTGCATTTATCCCACTTATTATCTCTACATGTGATCAAATGTGATGATGCAACAATCTTCTCTAGGTGTGTTGTGTTGTGCCTGGGGCACTCCTGCGTGTGGTGTCAGTTGTCTGTATGGTGGTGCTCAAAGTTCTCCTTTTATCCACATGCTTCAACAGTTGTTTCCAGAATCCATGAAAACTTGGTTGGAAAGGAATTACCATGAGTTGTCACTTGCTTTGTGAACCTTTTTTTTAAAAAAAAACAAACTTGTTATCTACTCATTTGGTGACGCCTCATTCTGGTTGAGACAGACCAATCTATTTCCAGTATTTCTGTGCCATCTAGATTTTGTAGGCTTCTTTTCCTTTCCAGGGACTCATTTTCCTTTACTAGTATCTGTAATAGCTGATTCTACTTCTTATTAGTGCTATTGAACTGATGTTTTTTATGGAGCAGTGTAGTTATTCAAGGCTGCAATCAACTTCTGGATAATATCCACAGAAAAATATTTAGCTAGATGTATAGAGCTTTGGTATATAAATATATATATATAAAAAGCATAAAGGAGGTCATGATTTAAGTCTGCCAGTACAGTTATGTAAAAGCAAGGATCTCAGGAGGGAGAAATTGCATCTGTAAAACTGTTCAGCAGTGAGCTGATCTATACTGTAAAATATTCCTTAGTGTATGCTGTTAACAGAAGATGGCTCAGTCACAGAGCTCCCTTTTGAATACATCTCTGTGTCTGCTAGGGGATGATCAAGTCAGACCTCTTTTGCAGGCAGTCACTAAGGGATGCTCAGAAAGGAAAGGAAATATTTCACTCTGAAGTTTCTTATGAGCAATGGAATGGTATAAAATCACTTTCAAAAGTGAGCAGAAAATATTACTGTGTCTC
Organism: Rhadina sibilatrix; assembly: GCA_013400275.1. NCBI lineage: Eukaryota > Metazoa > Chordata > Aves > Passeriformes > Phylloscopidae > Rhadina > Rhadina sibilatrix. The sequence continues at coordinate 307,621 of VWYO01017246.1, read as the reverse complement.
TGCCAGGGAAAAGCTGTGGCTTCCTGCACTGTGAAACCGATAAGGAGTTCACTGGCTGGCCTAGGTGCCTTCCCCTTGAGTGCACCAGGACTTGTAACACCCATTCAGGAAGTGTCAAAATTAATCACTGTTTAACATGTGCCATGTGCAAAACTGACACTTCAGGTATTAAGGACGTAATAAAACCTCGCTAAATGACAAAGCACCTCTGGAAGATGATTACTGAGGACTGATGGGTACGTCAGAATTTTTTCCTGAGGAGTTTTGAGTTCATGAGTCTTCCTGAACTCCGCACAGGGGTGTTCATTGTTTTACCTTTAACCAGCCCTTGCTGGGGACAATGCGGGGAGAGCAATTTGAGCCGCTGACTCCTTCGAGTATTTCGCTGCGAAAGCTGAAGGGGCAGAGGGTACCAGTCAGTCAGCTGCGCTCTCCAGTGTAATGGGCAGAAGAGTTACGTGAAGAACGAAAATACAGTACAAAAGAGCCTATTTAGCCTATTTGCATTTGGAAAGGAAAGTAAGAGGCTAATTATTATAAAGGGAAAACTGAGGCGTTGCATAGCATGGTGTGGCACATCTGCACCGTGGGATGTCTTGCAGGCTGCGCTCTGCACGGTGTGGAACGGAGCTAAATCCATCGACTGTCTCCACCTCCAGCGCGGAGGGAAGTGTTGATATGTACCTGCAGCAAGGAGAGCAGCATAACCCACATTCTATGCGTTCCTGAATCCACAAAACTGGGCGTGGAAATGACTCGGAGGTGCCTCTGGGTGTGCGTTAAAGAGCTATTTCCACAGCTCCTGTTGTGAGGAGCTGATGCCTGGAAACCCCTGTCCTGTAAGTCAGCTAAATTGTCCACTATAGAGACACATACACTTCACAGCTATAACAGCGTATTGAAGATACCTGTAAAGCCGCTTGTTTCAGTGGATTCTTGATTTTGCTTTTGTCAAGAGCGACATTAAGAAGTAAAGAGAAATAAATTAGCTGAACCAAATTGTAAAATGTCGGCGTTATCCTGTCTGCTTATCACCTTCATCAACAGGCCCAGTTCCATCAGCCAGGGGTGTTGTGCTGCTGGCAGAGATGTTTTAAGTGATCACTCATCATCCTATATACAAGCGAGTATTTGGATGGTATTTTGTGATGATCTTCCCTGAGAGGGTGTAAATGATTCTCTAAATGCTTTTACTACAGGAAATACCCTTCAGCAGAAACCAGGGCAGAGCTTAGTCTGCCACAGCTCACTGTGCCTGCAGCAGCCTGGTGACCGTAGTGCCCGGGGCTGGTTTGCAGCGGGCCGGCAGCAGGGTGGCCTCTTTCCTGCTGCTGGGGGAAGAGGGAATCTGCAGGAGAGAGTATCCTCTCACACGTGCTTGCTGGATTGTCTTGCGGAGGCAGCGCAGCTCCTGCTGCTCACACGCGGTCAGAGCGAGTCCTGTCACCACCAGGCTCTGCCCCTGCCGCCCTTCCCCTTCAGGCTGCAGAGCTCCCCTTTGCCCACCTCGGCTGTGAGTGACTTGGCCCTGTGCTTGGGGGAGGGACGAGCTGCCTGCTTTCCCTGAAAGATACTGCTATTGCTGCTCCTACAGGTCTGCTCTCCTCTCCAACGTGAGGCCGTGTGCTCAGGGTTACACAACAGGAGAGGAGCTGAGCCACAGGTCATGGAGAGGAAGGAATGCAGGCCAGGCTGTGGTAGAGTAATAAAAGTTTTGAGTTTCTTTGAGACACTTTCTAGGTCTGAGATTCAGCTTGACTTCAGGCCGAATGATGAGTTCCTCCACTGCCAGGGCTGAGGTCAGCCTCCCTGCCCAGCAAGGGACTGCTTTGTTGATGAGCCTGTAAGGTAGTGATGAAGTGTAAGCGGCTCTTGTTATCCCACTGCTCGGGGCACTAAAACCAGAATTGTTCGCCCAGGGCTGAAGTTCCAGCAGTGCTGAGCTAGTGAGGGACAGCCAGCGCTAACCCGGCCCGTGCAGGAATCTGCCCGAGACCTCCACGAGGGGCACGGGGCCATGAGAGAGCACGGGGGCAATGGGGCCCGGTGCGCCGAGCACCGCTGGGTCAGTGGTCCAAGGATCTCTGCTCCCTCCCTGGGCCGGGCCTCTGTTCTGCCTTCAGTCCGGAATCGCGGGGGGCAGCCGGGCCCCGGATCCGCTCGGGACGTGGCCCCGGCGCTGTGCCCGTGCAGCGCCAGGGGGCGCCCGGGGCTCCCCGTGCCATCCCGGGGGATCGCCCCCGGTTCCCGGCATTCGGCACCGCTCGGACCGGCCGCTCACGCCCGGGGCTCCCCGTGCCATCCCGGGGGATCGCCGCGGTTCCCGGCGTGCGGCACCGCTCGGACCGGCCGCTCACGCCCGGGGCTCCCCGTGCCATCCCGGGGGATCGCCGCGGTTCCCGGCATTCGGCACCGCTCGGACCGGCCGCTCACGCCCGGGGCTCCCCGTGCCATCCCGGGGGATCGCCGCGGTTCCCGGCATTCGGCACCGCTCGGACCGGCCGCTCACGCCCGGGGCTCCCCGTGCCATCCCGGGGGATCGCCGCGGTTCCCGGCATTCGGCACCGCTCGGACCGGCCGCTCACGCCCGGGGCTCCCCGTGCCATCCCGGGGGATCGCCGCGGTTCCCGGCATTCGGCACCGCTCGGACCGGCCGCTCACGCCCGGGGCTCCCCGTGCCATCCCGGGGGATCGCCGCGGTTCCCGGCATTCGGCACCGCTCGGACCGGCCGCTCACGCCCGGGGCCCCCCGTGCCATCCCGGGGGATCGCCGCGGTTCCCGGCGTGCGGCACCGCTCGGACCGGCCGCTCACGGCCGGGGCTCCCCGTGCCATCCCGGGGGATCGCCGCGGTTCCCGGCATTCGGCACCGCTCGGACCGGCCGCTCACGCTCGGGGCTCCCGGCACCGCTGCCCACCCGCCTGTGCTGCCGGGTCCCTCTCGTTCTGCCGGGACCCGCGGCCGTGCTGCTCCTTCCCTGAGCTGCACGGGGTTGAGTCCTGGCGTTCAAATACTGGGAAAAGATGTTGGGTTTCTGAATAAGTACCAAAATATTCTGCTAGGCATTTTCCATTCTTTGTTTAAACCACTTTTTTTTCTTCTTCTTCTTT
>VWYO01017246.1:280065-304466 GCA_013400275.1 Rhadina sibilatrix | reverse complement strand
TTTTTTTTTTTTTTTTTTTTTTTAACAGGAAGATACTTGGGAATGTCGCAAAATTTGTTTTCTTTATTTGAACTGCAAGATGAATGGTATGAATTAATGGCAGAAAGTCAGACCTGTGCAGTGGGTGAATCATTATCAAATCCACTCATAGGTGAAGCTTGAGACATTTTTGTATTTTTCTCTCATTTCCAGCTGTCTTGTCTCCATTGATCCACAGACACTTGAGCAGCACGAGAGGGGTGGGAAGAGTCATTCCTGATGAGAAATGGATTTTTTCCCCCCACGCTCATTATTGTAGAGGACTGTCAGTTTCCCTTGGCAGCCTGTACAATGGGTTTGCTCTCTAATAAATGCAGATAGCATTAAATTAATGTTTCATTCCTGCTGTGACAAACAGTGGCATCCAGTTCCAGCGCAGGATAATTCAATGACAATATGGCAGCAGACATGTACCTTGCCTGTTACGGGCTAATCAGAGATGCAGTGTTCAAAATGGACTCAAAGCATCCACAGAACTTGGAGTGAGTTTATTAACCTTTATTAGCTGGTGAGAATGAGCTGGGAACTGGGAAATGATAGAATATGAATAATAATAATAAAAAAAGAGAGTCAAAATGCATAAAAATAAGCATAAAAACATGAGTCAAATCTAATAAAAATTTCTACTCTTCATCTAACCCTAACTGGAACCTATGCAGGAGCTGTCAGGGGAGGAGAACTGTATCCACAACTGACTGCAGGAGTGTAAGCACATGTGAACATGAAGAACAGGATCCTTGGTTCATATGCTTGGCTGATAAAGGAAATAGAAATTGTGCTGCCAGCCTGGGAAAGGATGGAGTTTGGCTTTGTTGTGTTCTTGGTCAGAGTTTGGAAACCTAGGACAAAACAAGGCTGTGGAGAAGGAGACCCAGATGTATCTGGAAACCAAAGAGCTCCAGTGGAGAAGAGCAGATACCCACTGCAGGGAGACTCCAAGGGGCAATGAAGGGTGAGCAGAGCCCCCCAGCACCCTGCCATGGTGCTGGGAAGGGAGCTGCTGGCCCTCAGGCAAGACCTGACTCTGAGGCTCCTCTCTGCTCCTCCTCTGCTGCCTTTGTTCCTTCCTGCTGATGCTTTGCTGGTGGGCCTTCATTGGGCCCAACTCTGAGTGCATCTTTCTTTTGCAGTTACAGCACATATGTGAAAAAACTCCAGAGGGAAGTGGATACTGAGCTTTTTGAGACAACTTGCAAAGAAAAAGAGATTTTGCAAGGGCAGGAAATTCAGCCTTCACTTCTACAGTATGCTCCAGGGTTTTGTTCTGCACACCAGCAGTTCTGCAGGAGCAAAAGGACCGGTGGCAGCCATGGAAAACACAGGGTTCCCCTTTCATTTGTGCTCAGTTTCTGGGCTGTGTGTTTCTGGAAGGGCTATTTTGGTGCATGTATTCTCAGTGAGAGCAATGCTTCAGTTAGTGCTTGGCATAAAAATCTTAGGGGTGCTAGCTGCTTTTTACTTTTCATCAGATGAGACATTTAAAAGCATCTCATTTGTGTCCCCTAGAATTAGTCTGAAGATTCTCATCACACTTGGTTTTTTATTAATGAAAGCTCTTGGAGACACATCTGGTATATTTTATTGATCATAATCTCATGGCTGGAAGCTCATCTTGGTAACTATAGCAACAGAACGTTTTTTTTCCCCCAAATGTCAACATAGCTCCACAAAAAGTGAAGTAAGGGGGAGCAGATCATTTAAATTACTAGGCAGCTAATAACTCTTTCTTCTGTAATAACTCCTTCTTCCATGACCAGTTCTGAGAGTTCTGATTTGATACAGTAAATAATGGGAGCAGGCTGCAGGCACAGACCACGGAGGAGCAACAGTACAGAGCAGGTATTTGCAGCCCTCCCTCTCTACCCAGTCAGGCAGGGGTCCCAAACACTGCCCACAGCAGCAGGGCTTGCTCCCACTCTCGGGGGCAAGAGGCACTCCCAAAATGTGCCTGGGAGTTCAGATAAAATGATGCAGACTGAAATTATAACCTTCTGTAAGTATGCTCTGATGCCTAAAGACTCCTATGAAGTTGGCACCACCAAGTTTTCCCTTATCAGAGATTTTCTCAGGTGTGTCTACTCAGGCACAAGTGGGACCTGCAGGTAACCTGGCCTGCACTGTGGGATGGCTCTTTCTTCTGCTTCCAGCTCCAGTGTTTGGCTCAGAGAGCATTCCTAGCTGTGTTTCTTCATCCTGCCTTACAGCAGCATCCTGCTAGCACTTGAAAATGGTGATGCTGGGACAGCCCAATAAAGCAGTGGGTGGATGCTGTTGCCTCCCTTGCTCTCCCTTAGGGCTTTTCAGCAAGGCAAGTGGAGAGCCACCCTCGGCCTCCAGCCAGAGCAGAAAGTCAGATCCAACTGTGGCTGCCTGACTTCTTCAGGTCTGCAAGAAGCTGCATATGGGTATAACTAGTATTTCCAAAAGATTTCTAGACATTCAAATCTTCACATCATCTTCTCAGCAACTGAAAAAAATAGGCCTTTGGAAGTGCTGCAGAGCACAGCCCTGAGAAAATGGCAGAGAGTGAAGGGCAGACTCCTTCCCTGGGGGCTGCAAATGCTCCTGGGCAGGGGCTGGAAAACCTTCCCACCAGCTCCATGGCTGGTGAGTAGGGCAAAACACTTTTGTGTCCCTAACTTGTTCCCCCAATTGGTGATTGCATTCCCCAAGTCCCGCTCCAGGTGGGGGAAATTTCTTTGGGCCACACAGCCTCAGGCAGGGCTGAGGTTCTTGGCAGCACCCTACTAAGGGCCTAGATAATAATGACAATTATGATAATGATGATGATGATAGTGATGGAAGCCAAACTCACAGCTGGCAGCAAGTCATTCAGGGGCTCTGCTGCTCTAAATATCAGCGGTTTGACCCTCCCCTTCTGTGCAGTCCTGTCCTTGCAACAACGCAGCATGAGGCTGTCGCTGCAGATGCCCTTTCCACCCAAGGAACCGCACAGATCACCCTCTCAAAACCCAGGCTGGGTGGAGTTTGGCTTATGCTGAACCTCCCCGCAGCCCGGAGCGGCGGGCGGGGGCAGCTGGCCGGGCACGGGCAGGGGCAGCTGGCCGGGCACAGACGGGGGCAGCTGGCCGGGCACAGGCGGGGGCAGCTGGCCGGGCACGGGCGGGGGCAGCNCACACAGCCTCAGGCAGGGCTGAGGTTCTTGGCAGCACCCTACTAAGGGCCTAGATAATAATGACAATTATGATAATGATGATGATGATAGTGATGGAAGCCAAACTCACAGCTGGCAGCAAGTCATTCAGGGGCTCTGCTGCTCTAAATATCAGCGGTTTGACCCTCCCCTTCTGTGCAGTCCTGTCCTTGCAACAACGCAGCATGAGGCTGTCGCTGCAGATGCCCTTTCCACCCAAGGAACCGCACAGATCACCCTCTCAAAACCCAGGCTGGGTGGAGTTTGGCTTATGCTGAACCTCCCCGCAGCCCCGAGCGGCGGGCGGGGGCAGCTGGCCGGGCACGGGCAGGGGCAGCTGGCCGGGCACAGACGGGGGCAGCTGGCCGGGCACAGGCGGGGGCAGCTGGCCGGGCACGGGCGGGGGCAGCTGGCCGGGCACGGGCGGTGCCGCTGACGCCCCGGCAGCCCCGGCGTTTTCCCGGCGCAGACCATGCAGGCGCTCATGCGTGTTAATCCCAGCGCCAGGTCACTGAGCGGGAACAAGGCGAGGATTGTTCCCCTGGAGCTGGGGAAAAGCAGGAAGGCGAGGCAGGAGAGGGCAGAGAAAAGCCGCGCCGCCCCAGCGCGGACACGGCAGAGGGTGAAGCGCGTTTCCCTCTGCCGTGGGGAGTGCCAAGGGCTGGTTGCTGCAAGGGAGGCTGGAATCGATGCTGGGACCTCGCCGCTGCTGAATCAAAGGGTGGCTTGGCGCAGGTTGGCGCTGACTTGGTGAAACACGTCTCCCCTGAGCTGCACCCATGGAGCACCCTGGGAGAGGAGATAACCATCGGGAAAATATGCAGCTACGATGCTGCCAGGGATTTGACACAGCAAAATACTTGTGCTGTGATGGGTTTCTGCTGGTTGGAGTGCACCTCCCTGCCGGGACAGGTCCCTCACTGCTTTAACACTTAGAAATTTGGGGAGGTGAGGCCGGGGGAAGCACCGATCTGCCACATGGTTGAGGATGGGCCCCATGGGGCTTTGCTTCCTGCGCAGTCAGCCAAGTGTATCACTGTGAAGAGTCTGTGTTTTCATATGGTGAGAGCAAACATGGAAGAATGAAGTAGGTCCATAAGAGCAGACAAAACCAATGTGCCTGAAGAGAATTTCAAGGACAAAATGGCTCATATGGTTGGGGAAAGTCAAGGGGACTTCTTCAGAAAATGAGTGTGGTGTTGTACTTGAAAGGAATAAAGGTGTACAGAGTATTTATCTGCTCAATTTAATTTCTTCTCCTGCCTTTATATTTCCTGAATGCTATCCCAGGAAAAGTCTTTCACCTTAAGCAAAGGTTTTGCTACATTAATACAGCTGAGGGCCTCTCACAGATCAGTCCTGGAAGAGTTTGTCTGGTGCTGCTACTAGCAGTGGGCAGCATCACTGACAGGATCATCAACAGAGAACTGAGCACTCACTGGGAAGTTTTGAACTCATACAGACCTCAGACATGATAGAAAAGATTAATGAGACCAGCCTTTGTTTTAATTCCTATTGTGTCTTTATAGCTGTGCAGATTGCACACCATCCACATCAAAGAGAAGCCTCAGACAGAATCATAACCCAAAATTTAGGTGCATCACAGCAACCTGCCCTGACCCAGCAGGGATCTAGTTCTGTCATCTCCTCCTTTTCTGCACTTGCAGACATCGAAGTCCCTACGTGTCTGATCTCCCAGGACACCACAGCTGGGGAGAGGGGAGGTGCTGACCCCTCACACCCAGATTAGGGCTTGGTGTCTGGGAATGTGCTGCAGGTGATATTTCAGGTTACATTATTTGGTATTCAGCATTTTCAGGAGTGAGGAATGGAAAGGGCTTTTCAACTTCTGCTGATGAGTGGTGACCCCTAGAGACTCACACTGACTTGACCCAAGAAATATTTATGGACTCCATAAAAGAGTGGAGAACTTCCACCAGTGGAGCTGAGAGGGTAACAAGAGCTTGCCACTGCCCTTGGGCAGAGGAAGGGCCAGACCAGGAGTTCCCATGTCTTGGCTGGTTTAATCACAAAAGACTCCTAAACCAGAGGGTGAATGTAGCAGCAATGAAAACCAAACCCAGAAGCTAAATGAACAGAAACAGAAAGTCATGACTCATGTAGGTGTATGAGTCTGCACAGTTTCCTACTTGCACTTCCCATATACCTTCAAAGAGCTGTAAAAACCCTCCCCGTGCCCCCTCCCCTTTATTTTTAAGCTGAGTTTAGAAAGAATATTTGCAAAAAACTGTTTTTTAAGCTCTCATGAAGAGCAAGGCTGGGCTCTACCCTTCTCAGCAGCTATTTCAGCTCCTGCCTGAGGCATACTGCACTCCCTGCACTGGCTTTTCATCTTGTGGGTACATACCTACTCTTCTGCATCCCCTGTGTAGTTGTGATATTATGAATGCTAGTCAAAAGTTAAATATCACAGGGTGCTATTGCAGCCTAAATCATCCCTGTGGCTCTGGTCTGTGCTTGTAACTAGTTGTGTGTGATTATTGCAACAGGATTGTTTTCTAGGCTTGGAGCTTGTAAATGCCAGCTAGAGAAGGAGAGCAGGGAAATTAATTTAGCTGAGGAGTTAGGTTTATCTTCTGTACATGTTACTGATAGAATCATTTGTATTTGACTCAGTCAGCAGTCATTTAGTACACAGGCATTAACAAACGCTCATTAAAATCAGGTAGAAGCTGACTGCTGCTTAATACAGCAAATACCTCAGGCTTCTCATAGCACTAGAAAATGATTACACTATTTTATCAGGTATGTGTGTGTGTATACATACACATATATATATATATAAACCTCACATGTATATACACAAAGATGTGTGTAGATGCATGCATGTGCATGTATGTTTGGAGACTGTTATGTTCTGCTGATCCTTCAGTACAGAGTCATTCATCCCTGTGGATGCTCTCCAGTTGAAATGACCTCACTCAGTTTACACCACGAGTGTGAAGTGAGGCAGGGCTGTTCTCACTGCCAGTGCAGCCCCAGCCCACGCAGCCTGAAGTCAGCAGCAGCCCCACCAGTGCCCGGGTGACTGTGGCTGGAGTTCCAACCACTGCGGGGAGCAGAGCAGCTGTGGATGAGTATCCCTCTGGAAGGTGGGAAAGGAGCAGCTACTCTGCCCCAGCAGGGCATTAGCTGCATAAACCAACTTGGGGCAGACTGGGCCCAGTACCAAATGTCAGAAGAGCTCACATTCTATTTAGTTTGTCTGTTTTCAAGGCAGAGCCTGAGCTGGCTGCAGTCCTGCACTGAGAGCTCTTTGCTGCCTACCCCACGGGGCACAGTGAGCATTCACCAAGGAGCAAAACAGCCCTGAAAATGCAGTGTGTCTCCTAAAACTGTGGTCACACCACAGTGCTGGCAGCAGCCACCCACCAGCTGCTCCTGCCAGGGCAGACCAAGGGGGTACCTTGCTGTCGGGGACCAGCAGTGGCTGCTGCACTTCTGCACCAGGGCATGGGGATAGGCAGCTGTTCTGTGCCACCTCTCTTCTGCACAAGCACCCTCAGAGCATCAGTAAAGTGGAAGATTTTGTCCTGCACTCTGATTTACTTGGAAAAAGATATGTCACTAAATATTGACTCATTCTGCAATGAGACTAATACTTTCCAAACAGCTGCAGGTCTCTCCTACCCTCTGAAATATTCTTGTGGGGAAGTGACGTGGAATATGTTCCCCTCTGAAATATTATTTTCATTTGATGTGTGTTCTAATGCGTGTGCAATACTGTCAGTGAGATTACCCCAAGCTGTCACGTGTTGAAGACTATGCACAATTTGTTTCTATAATGGCATTTCTTACTGCTGTTTTAAACATTTTTTTTTATAAGCAGACAAATAAGAATTGGGAAAGTCTTGCTTGAAATTGGGAAAACAGCTCCCAAGGGGATAACAATTTTTTTTGTTCTTGGTTTATGAAACACTTCACAGAGGTCAGACTTCTTTTCTGTGTAGAGATTGCACATAGGGGTACAGAATGCTTTTTTTGAGTCTCACAGTATGTCAGTAGCAGAGGTATAATGTTATTATTTAGCATTAAATAATTAATGTTAACAACTAAGATGCTGATGGAAGGGATGAGGTAGTAGGACTGTGTTTAGACTAAAGCTCCCTGCTCCTGCTCTGCCTCTCAAACTGCTCCAAAGCAGGTGCACACAGCATCTTGCCTCTGCCTGTGCACTTCAGCTGCCCTGACTGAGCTCTGCCCTGACCTCCCCTTGCAAAGGAGGACAGGCTTTTGCCCATAGGGAAAGGCATATTAAATGGAAACAAACCAAAACAAAACCAAAACCACCCCCCAAACCTCAGCACAGGGCGTTGTGCTTGGAGGGGAAGCAGCCCGCTGACCCCTGCCCGGTGACTCACATCCTCGGTGGCTGCGAGCAGCAGCTGGGCACCACCCGGAACCGGGATGCTGATGGTGCCACGGGCAGCCCTGGGCACGTTCAGAGGGAATGGGAAGCTCGGGTAGCACGGCGGTGGCACACATGGCCCTTCCTGTCACGAACAGGCACAGCCAGGCTCAGCACGGGCAGGGGCTGCCTGTGCCTTGCAGGCACGCTGAGAGCGCCTCTGGCTGTCTGCAGCAGTGCCCAGGGAGCCGCCGGTGCTGGAGCCGTGCCCTCAGTGCTTGGACGGCTCGGGAGGTGCAGGAGGAGTTCAGCAGGGAGCACTCGGGTGCCCAAGGCACAGTGACTCCCTGGTGGGTCCTGCTGCTTCCCGGGGCCCTGGAGCTGCTCCGGGCAGGCGCGGGCACCCCAGCTGCCACCTTCCTTCCTGGAAGGGGCCTCTGCTGCTGCTCCTCCTTAAAAATTAGGAAATTAGCTTGTGTGAATAAGTATTATTTATACTCATATGTCGCTAGATACACCTCCAAGCCGGCTGTGATGCCAGGAAAGATGTGAGGTTAACAAATCAGGGAGTCCAAATCTGCTCTTCCCACTTGATGAGAGTGCATGATTTTCACCCTCTCACTGTGACTCAGGGATGTACCTCCAGCTGGCCCTCAGCCTTTTGCTGCCACTGCTTACCTAAGATTCATCACAATTTTATACTTCTTGAACGACTGGCTTGGGTAGAGCACATCTCTGATTTGTATCTGATTTCTCTGATGTATTCCTACCAACCCTGTGTATGTGAACAAGATGAAGTATAGAATCTCTCACCAGGACAACAGTAATTAGCTGCAATTTGTGAATCAAAATGCATAATTAATGCTGTGTCACATACTGAGTATTAGTCATGCAATGAGAGGGTTGTGATGGCAATTAGAAATTCCTGAGTTTTAGGGCCATTGCTGTGTCAAAAATCCTGCTTCACTTGTACAAGTTGTCTGGGCAGTATCAAGCCTTTGTGCAGCATCAGGCTGAGGGACTGCTTGCACCTCACAGGAGCCCTGTTGCAGCTCCATCTCCAAAGAAATGGTAGTTTCTCTGTCCTGGAGCACATCTCTGAGTGACAGAGTAATTCTAAGACCAGGCAAGAGCCAGCTCTCCCCCTGCAAAAGGGGAATATTGAAGGTCCTCCTACTCACTTTTCTTTCCTTGAAGCCACCTCCTACACAAACACCAAGAGCTCCCCCCCTCTCTTATGATCTTCGCCCATTCCTTGGAGCCTGGGGAATGGTCATGCCACAGCCCAGGGCTTCAGGCTGGTGTGTAGACAAAACTGATCTGTGCCTGCCTCAGTGCCCATGGCACAGCAGTGTTGGGTTCTGAAACCAGTGGGTGATGCACCTACTCCATGGGTGTCCTACCCGCAGTGTTACACATCCAAAATACCTGTCCAAGAGCTGAGACACCTTTGCAATGACTCAGCTCACGTGTTGCCTGGCAGTAACACTTGCTGTTTCAAAAGACATCCTGGGCTGATGCCACCCTGTTTGTTCTCTGCTCTTGTCAAATGCTTCCAGCATCACAGAGGCACTGCCAGACTGGTTTGGTTTGGGAACTCAGCCTAGGATTTCCCAGTCCTTGGGTTTTCTCAGTTGAGATGAATGTTGGGGCATTTTTATGGTCACATCTGAATATAAGGAAAGGAAGGGTTGCCTGCCAGCAGAGGGGACAAAGGGTTGGTGACCCCCTGAGGCTGAAATCTAAAATCACGCTGCTTGCGATTTGCTAAGGCTCCTGTTAAAAGAGGGAGGTTGGTGCTGGGGCAGACAGCGCAGTGTCCAGAGCCTGCCAGAAGGAGGAGAGGAATGGTGATCTCCCCAGCTTCCCCGTTAGCACCACTCCCACTCTTTCTTAGTGATTTTTAGGAAGCAAACTTCGTTTTGCATCAAATGCCTCCCACCTCTATACCCCACAATCTTCATGGCCTGTTAGTGTTTTTCCTAAAGCATTTTAAACTAAATACTACTTCCAAACCTGTCCCCGAGCCCTCCTGGTACTGCTGGCTCATCTTTTGTAGCCTTCCACCCCTTAATGGCCTTCTTACAATATTAATGGTTCACACTTCTAATAATATGAGATTAATCTAACTCTTCATTTTTTACATCGTAATTGTTATTAAATCTCTGAATCCTGATGAAATATTATCAAGTGGCTTCTACCAGCTGCCACTGTGGTAAGGCTGGACACACAGACCACTGATTTCTGATGGGTTTTGTTGGTGTTGGTTTTTTTGTTTGTTTATTTGTTTTGGGGGTTTTTTGTTGTGGTGTGTTTTTTTTTGTTTGTTTTTTTGGTGTTTTTGCTTTTGTTTTTGTTTTTTTGTGTGTGTGTGTAAGCTGTATAGGACTGAAGAAGAACCACATGTTATTTTTACTGCAGACTTTCCACAGGTCACTAAACTGACACCTACAGTAAGCAGACCACTATTATTATTCTGAATAGGAAGGCAGCCTCATCCCAGCATTATGAACTGGTTTGAGAATATTACTGATTTTTTTTCAGTTCAGCTGCTGAACCAAAATGTTGATAAAAGGAACAAAGAAGCAATTACCAGAGTGAGCAGTATGTAAAATTTGCAGGTGTTTCTTCTAGCTAAAAAAAAAGCCTTGTCCACAAAAACCATTCCATCTGATCCACATCAAAACATTTTATTTCCTTGCATTTGTTAAAAAGAAAAAAGGAAAAAGAGAAAAGAGAAAAAAGAAAAAAGAAAAAGAAAAAAGAAAAAAGAAAAAAAAAGGAGAAGCTCCATACACAGGTCTATTCCTGCACATTCAAGATGCCAGATGCCAGCCAGCATCATGCTGAGAAATCCTCCCTCAGAAGGCAGCTGTGCCCCCACTGCACTGGGTGAATGACAAGGACCTCACACTGACCCAAAACGCTGCTGCTGTGTCCAATTGACCAATAAATAATGTCTTGTTCAGGGATGATCTCCTGAATAGCCAGGCAATTGCTGCTCCTTGGCTAAATGCTCCCTGATGGGTGGGGATTCATTCGGAGTGGATGTCAGTCTCTGATGCTTTATGGGTGAGAGTTTTTCAGTGCCAACTGAGTCTCCAAGCATGTGGGGCCAGAGGCATCCTTCAGTAACCTCTCTCTGTAGTGGGGAGAATTGTCACCAACAATTAATCACATTTTTGTTTGTTTGTTTGTCACTTTTCCCCACAAATTTGGGTCAAATTGGCAAATAGTTTTGGGATAACTGAATTACATTTTAGGGAGAATTTGTAGCTTCCTTCTAAGAAACTGCTGAGATCTACCTCAGCAGATTATTTCTATTAGAAGCTCTGAGGATCTTTTGGGCAGCTGGAGACCACGTAGAAGAGACAGAAGTGAGACTAAACATTTTCCAAGCAAAGATATAATTAGGGATTAGGGAGACTGATCCTACTGCATAGTGTAATTAGGAGATTATGGCATGGCATTGGCTGGGATTAGATTTGACAGAAAAATCTGTGCCCTGCTACATAAAACCTTCCAGGTTTTGAAATAGAAACCTATTAACAAAAAAATCTTCACTGTCTTAAATGTGTGTTCTGCAGCAGCCCAGCTGTGTGTTGAGGACTGAAGGGAAAGTTGTGTGGTCTCCTGGGCAGAAGTAAAGAAACCCCTGACAGGAGGTGACCACACCTCTGCCTGCTGCTTCCCCTTCCCTGCACAGAAGCTGGTCCCAGCTGAGCCTCCTCTGGTGTCCCCAGCACTCCCCCAGCTGAGCCTTTCCTTGAGCACCTCCTGGGTGCCAGCACCAGGGCAGTGACTAGAGGAGCCCTGCTTCTCCCATGGCTTCTGGGCAGGCTCCTGCTGGGATCCCCCCTAGGGTTTGGGAAGAGGCTTGAAGTGCACCTGCCACCTCCCCAGCTCTGAGCACTGCATGGGAGGACAGAACCACTCTTTCACTCAGTGAGGCCAGTGAGGGCACCCTGCGGGCTGCTGGGCAGGGAGAGAGGGAGAAACTCACCCAAGCACAGTTGCAGTGTTCTGTTCAAATGTTTGCTACATTACCATTTATTCCTGACTGTACATTGCAGTCATTTTATATCCCCAGAGAGATGCTTTTATAGAAGCATACAGATTACTTTTTATAGTTCTAAATCTTTTACTTCTTNAAAAAAAAAAAAATCCCTACATTATGCCTCTAAATGAACCACCATCAGGACAGGCTTGGTGTGCTCTCAGTAAATTAATTCTTGTTAAAAGTCAATAAAACACTCCAGTGAAGCATCCCCCAAAACAAGCAGTAAGACCAGTTCTTGCCATTCTGCTGCAGTAATTTCTGTGTTGCCGGAGATGGAGATTCCCTGGGGAAAAGAGGGAGATTGGGAGCTGTAGTGCTCCGCTGCAACTCCAAGAACTTTGCCATGGGTTTCTTTGTCACACACTACAGTGGCAGCACCAAGGCTGTCGAGTTCCCACAGCATCTTCTTGTCTCTTTTATGCAGTATTAATTCTTCAGCACAGGAGCCACCTTTTTACAGTGTTATATCTATTATGAGCCATTCCTGGCAAAGTAGGCTGTAAACATGAACAACTATGAGTACTCCACTTCCCTCATTATACTCCTCAGCACAGGAGCTGGATAATAAAATAACAACTTCATCCTATGGCAAATTAAGAGGAATAAATCTGGGGATGAAATACACATGACAAACCCCCAGTGTGAGAAGGCAATTCAACTTCTGCAGATCCGTTTTTTAGTTATCAAAAATCAATGTATTGTAAAGTTTCAACAGCCTTCACAAGAAGATTTTAACCAAATCAAAGGCTTCTTTTACTTTGGGGAGCATTGATTTTAGCAAGGTCATTTGTTTTTCTCTTGCTGTGCAATCACAGAATGAAAAATTGCAGAATTTACAGAAAATGGAGAGTCATCAGCACATCATCTTGTCAGAGTATGATTTGTCTGGAGACAAGTGACTGTCAGATTTCCTCAGTCTAGGAAGTTAATCTGAACACTATCTGTCATCTAGTAATTGTGCTAAACTTCCCAACACTCACATCAAGCCAAATATTCAGGATACTAAAATGAAGATTAAACATGTGATTTTAAGTAAAAATTATTCCAGAGCAAGTGCTTGGATTTTCAAATATTTTATATTATTTTTTTAAATTTTTTGCAATTTTATTTCCCATATGAACCAAATTTTTTGATACACTGTAGGCTTGTCCAGTAAATATAGTTGTTTCTCTTCTACATTGTATTTTGCTTGGTTGGGATTATTACCCACTGGAGTACCTTACTTAGTCTTTTTGCTATCTGACAAGCTAATTAAAAAGTTACTTGAAATTGCAAATAAAGAAGTAAAAGATTTAGAACTATAAAAAGTAATCTGTATGCTTCTATAAAAGCGTCTCTCTGGGGATATAAAATGACTGCAATGTACAGTCAGGAATAAATGGTAATGTAGCAAATCAAAGCTGCAATTTCATCTCCCATTAAGAGATTAAATAATTTTCCTTTGACAGTGATTGCAGTTGAGCTTCAACATAGTTGAAGATGAGCTTCACACCTGAAGGATGGGATGTTATCCAGATGGACCTGGACAGGCTCAAGAAGTGAGACCATGGGAACATCATGATGTTTAATAAAACCAAGTACCAGGTGCTGCCCTGGGTTGGAGCAACCCCAGGTACCAGCACTGAGGGCTGGAGAGGTGGAGAGCAGCCCTGCTGAGAGGAGCTTGGGGTGAATGAGAGGCTGGACATGCCCCAGCCATGTGAACTCACAGCCCAGAGAGCCAAACGTGTCCTGGGCTGCATCCAAAGCAGAGTGGGCAGCAGAGGAGGGATTCTGCCCCTCTGCTCTGCTCTGCTGGCACCCACCTGGGGCTCTGCATCAGCTCTGTGTTTCTAGTACAGAAAGAACATTCTTGGAGCAAGTCCAGAGGAGGCCACCAAGATGATTAGAGGGATGGAGTGCCTGCCTCTCCTGTGAAGAAAGGCTGAGAGTATTTGCTCAGTCTGGAAAAGTGAAGACTTCGGCGTGATCCAATTTCAGCTTTTCAGTATCTGAAGGGAACTCCCAAGAAAGATGGAGAGGGACTTTTAACAAGAGCATGTAGTGACAGAACAAGGGGGAATTGATTCAAACTGAAAGAGAATAGATTTAGATTACATATTAGGAAAAGAATTCTTTACTGTGAGAGTGGCCAGGCACCGGCACAGGTTGCCCACAGAAGCTGTGGATGCCCCATCCCTGGAAGTGTTCCAGGCAAGGCTGGAGGGAGTTCTGAGCAACCTGGTTTAGTGGAAAGTATCTCTGCCCATGGCAGGGGGTTGGAATTGGATGATCTTTAAGGTCCCTCATAAGGACATATAATATGAAAGCATGAGAACTTGTTCTAAAAGTGTGTGTTGACAGTCATCTGTATGAAGAGTAGACTTTTCCTCCCATATTTGGTACAGCAGGACCACTAGGTCATTTGTCAGAAGCTGCAGAAATGGTCAGGAGCTCCTGAAATGGGAATTTTATTCCTTTTTTCCAGAGTAGGTTTTTTCATCTGTTGTAAGATCTTGAAGATCTAACTGTTCCTAAAATACCTGCCTGCTTAGGGGAATTTTAAATGTGAGTCTTCTCACTTGTGTTTATTTATTGAACTCCTGGGAGAAAGAAGTCTTCTTGTATATCAAACAAAGTACCCTGAAAAGATCTATATTTAAAGCAAGCCTACTCACCTGACAGCCCAGTTCTGTGGAATAATCTTGTTGCTTGGGGTTCATCCAGAGCCCTGGGGGCAACTTGTTCCCTCAAACACCCCCAAAGGTGCCCCTGGTACTGCAGTGAGCCCCAGGTCACCCACCCAGTTTAGGGGCCTGATCTGACTTGCTGGAAGTGGGATGAGTTTCCCTGGCAGTGCCCGCTGGTTTTCCAGCAGATGGCAATAACCCACATTATTATGTTATGTTATGTTATGTTATGTTATGTTATGTTATGTTACGTTACGTCACATCACATTATATAATATAATATAATATAATATAATATAATATAATATAATATAATACGATATATTATATTATATTATATTATATTACATTACATTATATTATATTTATTATATCCCACACCGTGTGAGTGGGGGCAGCGGGGTCTGTGCAGCGCTGGGGCAGGAGTCCCCTCAGCAGCCCCGCAAATCCCTGCGGCTGGAGAGAGGGAAAAGCAGGGAAGAGAGAGCAAGGCAATGAATAATAGATTACTAAAATCTAGCCAGCGAGAAAGTGCATACACAGGAGAGGGATAGAGTGCATAATTCATCTGTAATTGCTTGGGGGGGATTTTAAATAAAGAAGAGAGCTGGGTTTTGTTTCCCTTTGTTTCTCTTTTGAGTTTTCCAGCCGTGTGTGTTTTTATTCACCTGTTTTGGCCTTAGGGCTCAAAGGTGACCCAGCTACCATCCTGCCATCTGTCAGGTGATGGGGCTGGTCACACATGAGATGCCAAGGCTGACTGAACCATGACCTAAAAATCATTGTAGCCTGTAATACTGCAGGCCCAAAGTGGTGAGTGTTGAGGATACACCTTTAAAAAGACCGAGGCAAAATGCTGATACAATCTTGTCAATGGCTATTTCACAGTTCCTGAAAATATCCTGAAGGAATTTCTATCTTGTGATTCATGGTTAATCATCCTGCTCACTTTGCAAACCATAAAATTTAGTGAGGTTGACTTTTGTCACAGCAAATGAAAACCTGCTTGACTTTCTTGTGTTCCTGCAGAATGAACAAGGGAGCACAGGTTGGGTAGCTTGGAGTCTGTAAAAGATGTTTCCTTGGGAATTGAGTATGTTTGTGTCTGAAAGTGATGATTCTATGTGATAATTGCACCCTGCATTTGTCAAGATTAAACATCACAAAATTCTTATTTGCATTACATAAAGTCACATAAATATAGGCCCATGGTCTCAGCTCAGAATTCTGTTTGTGCCAATATCCTGCCTCTCTCTGAAAGTCAAAAAAATTAAGCTCTTCTGGAGGAACAGCAAGTGAGACAACATGCCCTGATTTCCTAATCACCAGTGGGGAGGGATAAAAGGCTGGTCTCTGCTGTAAAACCTGAGCATTTGTGACTGCTGCTGTTCCAGGGCTACCTGCTTAAAGTGCCTTTTGTTTTCTCATCTTGCTACAGTCTTGGCCTCGGTGAAAGGCTTTGGCACTAAGTTCCATGATCTAGTTTGTGTGAAAACCTTTCTCAGTTTCTGCTTTGTAGCATTTCAGTATCACTGGATGTTCCCTTCTTTTTTCTTTTCTTTTTATGAAAAAAACACACTTAGAAACTTTAGATCTGAGTTGTCCTTATATGATGATATATTTTATTTCAGAGTTTCCTAGTACTGGTCTTTTCCAAAGATGAATGTTTTCAATATCTTTAAAAAAAAAAAAAAAAAAAAAACAGCAAAAAAAAGGGGAAAGAATGNAAAAAAAAAAAAAGCAGCACAATAAAGTGGGAAGAATGGGTAATGCTCACTCACAAAACATGTAGAAAACTACAGAGCTACTCGCATAAAAGAAAGCAACACTTCAATTTTTATATCTCCCCTGTCCCCTTTCGAGAAGCAAATGCAAAGGACTGAGGAAGGTTATTGTTTTGAGTGTGTATCTGATTGCAGGAGCAGTAGCTGAAGACCTATAACTGTTAGAAATTAGTAACTTAATTATTTCTTCATTGTAGTATCAGCAGACATGTTTTAACTTCTGCTCTCACAGCAGCTTCTCAGCCTCCACAACAACAGCCTGTCTCATGCTTATTGCTGAGTTATGGTGTGTCCAGCACTTAACAAAACACTCAATTTGTGACATGCACAGAGTAAGTACCTGGTCCAGAATACCAGCTCTGTGTTTCTGTTGCTATTCTATTAAGATGGAGCTGATGCAGTGAATGCCAGAGATCATTTGGTGCCAGATGGACTGGCACAGAAAACTGCACTTTGAGAGACTTGCTCAGAAGTAACTGTCCTGCCCTTTATTTTCTGACCAAGAGATGACTGTAGATACTGTGGTTCTTTTGAGGATAATTTGTGGTTATTAATGCACAAAACAATTTCCATTAAAAAGGAGTGGAAATGGGTGATATATTTCACAGTGAATAGTAAATTAACAACGCATTTGGCTTCAGTCATTCAAAAAATTCAGATTTGATCTGAATTCATTTGAACGATGCTGCCTAGGGAGAGCAAAGGGAAAACGGTGTCATTGAATTCCTATCACAGAGCTGGGGGAGGGGCACGCCTCTTTTGAACATTCACACTTGGCATGAAAAATGCAGGTTCAGTATCTGCTTGAGGGGATTTAAGCCCCCTCTACCACGTCTTTCTCAGTCCATCACTAACAGCCACACCATTTAGTATTCCGGGGTGCCTGCAATCCTGTTGCTGCTGTTCCACTTAGCATAAATAATTAAATCTTCGTTGCAGAGGGACTGAGCTTCAGATATCTTCCATCCTCGAGGAGTGCTGCAGGCTGAGAAGCATTCACACCCTTTGTTTAAATGACTGCTCATATATTTTCCATACACCAAAACTGTGGCACTCAAAGGGACCAAAGGTGGCCCATTAGAGGAGGCTAATCTGGAAGAGATTAAAAACATTTTTTTTTAAACCCAGTTTCTGCTTAATTTGAACTAACTACAAGGTCTTTGTTTTGTTATAAAAACTCTCACATTTAAATCTGTTTTGACCCTGGTCAGGACCTGGTTTTAATTTTGTTCCCGTCCCCCCACCCTCCTTGCTTTTTTTGTCTCGGCAGGAAGCCCGAGAGCTCTCCCTCCCTTTTCATTAATTGCAAACATAATGCTAACAAAACTCTGAGCCAGTGAACACCTCTCACTTGGCTTTGGAGTTTATTCATCCCTAAGGTAGAGCTATTATTTCATAACTGGAAGCACCTTCGAGGGACTCTTTTATCAGCAGCGTAATAGATACTTAGAGCTCTGCCACAGCTTCCTTGTGAATCTGCCTTGGTGTTAACAGCCTTTACCTTGGCTCAGCTGTTTGCAGCCTCTCTGGGGCTCCTCCCTTCCAGGACATAGTTTCATCCTGACCGAAACCAGCATCCTACACGGCGTCACCCTGTCATTGGGGCAGACAGGTGCTCACCATACTTCTTCCCACGCTGCAGGAAGAGATCATGACCTCAGTTATGTAAAACAGCGGATGGAGAGGACATATTCTGTACTGGTAAAGTCATGACCTAGTATGCACAAGGCCTCTAGACTTTCCTAATTAGGGACTCAGCTAATTAGAACTGGCTAAAATGGCCACGTAGTGCACACGTTTTTATTTCATGGGCTTCAAAAGAGATATAAGCCTCTAAAAGGTTTAGCGTTTATTAAATTGAAACCTGACTTTTCAAATGAAGTCTGTGATTACATGAATCAACACTTTTTATGAGAGTTTGGGGATTGTTTTAATGACTTTGATAAGGGTAAGACATTTTCACTAACATTTTAGGGAGTGCCAGCTCAGTGAATGGCTGAGGCTGTAGAAAAAAGGCATTAGACCACAGCTATGGTAAAGAGGTGCAATGCAGTGTCTCAGCCAACACACTCTTTTTATTTCTCCCCTTCTTTATTGCAGATCAATTGTAGTGGTCAAACCATGAGCTACACGAAACATTCCAGGAGATCCTTTGCATCAGCTTGGGATGTAAAACTACGCTGGCTGAGCTCAAACACAAAAAATTTCCATTCTTTCTAATGAAACGTCTACTTTACTATTTAAAAACCACATGAAAATAACAAAGACCCAGCCAATCCCCTTTTATCACTTTCTCCCATGGTTTCCTCTCTAGTGAAAAGCTGGAATGACTCATTTCTGGCTAGGAGCAGGTGAGACAGCAGAATTAACAGCAGCATTGACTGTGTCACCTCTGGCATTTTTGCTAGGCCAGCCTTTGAGCAATGACATTCTTTAT
This sequence comes from Rhadina sibilatrix, assembly GCA_013400275.1. Lineage (NCBI taxonomy): Eukaryota > Metazoa > Chordata > Aves > Passeriformes > Phylloscopidae > Rhadina > Rhadina sibilatrix. The sequence goes on along the minus strand of VWYO01017246.1, from coordinate 285,954 downwards.
AAGGGTTTCTGTTCACTTTTTGATGGAAAGAGGAAGGAAAACCAGAAGAGAAACTTGCAAGAAAGCAAACATAAGACAAAATGTGGACTTGGATTCCTTAAGGTATGTCTATTTGAAGGAGTGATGGGACTGGAAACGGTTTGGGCCCTGAACTCCAGTGACTTCTTGGGAATGACTATGATATACTGAAATTACTAAGAACTCTGAGCCAGCACATAGTTTTCTTCATACCAGCCCACTCAGGGACTTGAAATAACTCTTATTTTTTTTTTTTTTTTTTTTGTCAGAAGCATAACACAGAATGAAAGATAAAAGCAACTTGTCATGGAAATGTCGTGACCTTCTACCTGACTCTTTCTGCAGTAGCTATTGGAACAGGAGGATTGTTTTTTTCTTTTATGAAGCAGAATGAAATTCATAAGAGTTGGTGCTGGGGCTATGGTGGCACAGAGGAATTGGAGAAGGAAGAATAAAAGGTGGCATCTGTACTAGTCAATTAAACACAGTCACAGGTGCTGGAACTTGATCATCCATACTGTGAAATTGTGAAAGCAGTCCTCCCCATGGCTTTGGTGAGAGGCTAGCTTGCCATCTCCCACACATTTTCTGCAATGGGACCATTCCCAGCCAAGCTTTAGACTGTGATTTGCAAGAATGTTTACTCAGTTGAATATCACAGCTACCAGACTAAGTATTTTTCTGAGTCACTGGGGTTCATAGAGTGAAACCTCTTCCACCAGGATTGCCCTCTAGTTCAGTTTTCTTCAAGAACAACCCCATGGTGACCAGGCAATACCTTTAAGAGAAAAATATCATGCTTATATAACAAAAGAATTTGGAGAATATCTGAAATAAAATATGTGTCTATTTTTCATATGACTGATTTTGGGCAGCTGAAAATTAAAATCTAAGTCATTCATTTTTTTTCTCATGAATTTGTCTAATTCTTTATGAAGATGAAAACTTTTGGCATTCACCATTTCCATTGGCAGTGATTTCCACTACGTACATGAACAGACTCTAGAGTGCAATTGATCTGATCACATACATGCCTACTTTAAGATGAGATTAATTACTCCCCAGACTCCTTTGATTGCAATAAATAGAAATCCACCGAGTCTGAAGGGAGCTTTGTCATTCTTCTTTGATGTAGATACACACTAACAGATACCCAAAAACACTTGGCCAGGATGAACCTTTCACCTGACTTTTAGCTATGGTTGTTAAGCTGAGGGGAAACCTATCCAGGCTATCAGTTTGTGCTGTTCCTCAGAAAAAAATCACCCAGTATTAACCAGACAATCTCACTTCACTTTGACCATCCACTGGGAGCACTGCTGGATCTTGAGGAGCCTCTGTGGTTGCATGGGACAAGCAATGTGCAGTATGAGTTGGAGCTTCTAGTTTCAGAGCACCCACCAGTGCCTGGGTTGTTTATGTCATGCCAGACCCTTGCACTGAAGTAAATTCTAAACTTCTGTGATTTGAGGTACCAGAAACTTTCCTGTGAATCTTCTCTAAGCCTGAATTTGGTGCAGTATAATAAAATTAACTTCAACATGAGTAAAACATTTAACACACTAGATTTTATTTAATTCTTTTTGCGAAGCTATGTATTATTTTGATTCTGCTTATCAGTGGTTGATAAACAACCCATCCTTTTCATTAGAAAATATACAAGGTACTTAGAAAGTAAAGACACTTATGCAGGGCTAGCTGGAATTCTCCATGGTACAAATAGACATTTACATTGTGCCTTTGAATATGAGCATTTTTCATTATAGGTTTATAAAAATAGATACTACTATTTAAATTATTAATTGCCTCTTAGCTCAAACCTTGGTGAGATCAAGACACAACCAGCTGTGCAGAGATGACTAAGATTTAGCTTAGGCAAGGTCTTAGGTCAAAGTAGCACAAAGAAATGTCCGCCTTCATCTACTGTAGGCTTTAGCTATTCAGTCAGAAAATTATTCATTACTTTTCTCCACTTTTAATTCTGTGCTGTGACTCAGAGGTATATTTTAGTGCTCCAAACAGAACTGATACAGTTTGGAGTACTGTGCTGGAGAAGAGAAAAGCGATGAGCAGTTTAACTGCACAGGTAAGTAGGGAGCCAGGTCTTGGCAAGAGCAGAATCAAAAGATCAGTTCGACCAAAACAAATCTCACTTTGTTCTTTAGTAAGGCTGACAATCAGATAGTTGCAAAAAAGAAGTCCTTCACTTGCAAACTGAGACTGCAAATACAAACAATAGGTATGTTTGAATTTTTGTTACAGCTTCCACTGGATGCTCTGACAGAGATGTAAATCATGAAGATCACAATGGTGATGTGGCTAAGAAACAGAGCAGAGTAAAAAAATCATGTGTTGGCCACTGTCCACTCTGCTTAATACGAGTTGCAAAGATAATCTGCTGGCAAAATGAAAAAAAATTTACAAATTCCTTGCTGATTTTACACAGTAAAACAAATAATCTTCTCTGAACTCTGGATAAAAGTTCCTCCTTAAGGCATATATTCCTTTGTAGTGTCATGGTGAAAGAAGTTCTTTAGTGAACTCGTGAGAAATCTGGGTTCCTTTTTCTATATTCTTTACTTTAGTTGTTCCCTCGTCAATTGATTTTCCCCATAATGCACAGTTATATAAATAAAAATGGCTCATCTATTAGTTGAGTCAGGAGATGAGGAGTAAATTGACAAGTTCATGCAAAAAGCCCACAGCATCTGCACTTTGTGAAAAAGTGCTTTTGTAGTACAGAGAAAGAACAGAAAGAAGGAATTGATTGTATGTCTACGTGTAGGTGGTAAGAGTATTTTCAGATAGAGGTGAGAGGCTGGAAGCTGTCAAAAAACTGAGGGAAGGAGCAGAGTACACAGGAGATGCCCCAGGTAATGTGTTTTGTATTAGGCAAGTTGAACCATTGTATAAAATACATTTGTAAGTAGTATTAAAATTAAAATAAAAATGTATTCTATTTATATTAAAAATATTTGTTGAAATAAGTGCACTTGTCTAAATTGAGAATAGTTTCTCTAGAGAGCATATCACTGCTGAGGTTATAAGACCAAAAAGAGAAAAAGTCTCTAAAAATGAGTGAAAACTTGCAGATACAGCAAAATGAGCAAGGTGGATATTTGCAGTACCTGTCTGTTAGATGTGACAAAACTTTTTGTATTTGCCTTCTTGGTCATTTCCGAAAGAAAGAATCAACACAGTTCATAATGAGATTATGTTTGGTAAGGAGGGGTGGCAAACAATGAATAAACAATCCAGATTTAATACCAATCACGTTTTCAGCAGCAAATTCCTGCTGGTTACCTAACACCAGTTCTGGCACTATGAGTAACAGGATGGCAGCAGCCACTCTCAGATACGCATTTCTAATTAATTAAAACATGACACACATCTAGAATTACTGTGACTGAGGCATAAAATAATGGACAGCTGAACTTGCAGAGATTTTATTTAGACTCAGAAGAAAAAAAGTAGAAAAGAAATAAAATGGCAATTTGCCCTTCAAAATTAATAGGCTCAGCTTTTTATATATGTAATGCTAGTACTTGAGAGCTTTGAATCTGAGGAGCAAAAAGCAACATTTTTATGTCTAATTCAAACATCAGAAATGGATTTTTTTCAAGACTGGATTTTCAGAACTGTGAAGCGTGTTTTCTATAGATTTGTGTTTTATCATAAGTAGTAACTATCATATTTTTCTCCACAATTGCAGCATTCATAATGTCACTTTCTTATGTGGATTCTTCACCACCTCTCTATGGCTGACTAATTCCACAGACCTTGTGGGAGCTTAACTACCTAAAAGGGAACTCCCTTTTGGCAAACACAGTTAAATTTGGACAAAGGTTTTGAAGGCTTGGTGTAATAGAACAGACAGACACTTCAAACACTGACATTTCATAAGGAATCGGTTTACAAAGAGAGAGATTGATGTTGTTGTGTGCAAGGTATGATACAGAACAGTCAGAACACAATAGATACATGAATTGAGTCCTGTACTCTCTATCACAGCTCTCATGTACTACATAGAGCAATTATAGCTGGCAGTTCTTTCAGTCTGGGATTCATGAGGTCAATACATGTACTGGATGTTTCCAACTAATAGATACATGTAGGCCCATCTGAGGTATGACTATGGCAGCATTCCTCCACCTCCAGGAAAAACAAGTCACAGTGAGTAAAGGTTGTGAACTTTAGCTCTTTCTACTCCAGTGAAATGGCAGAGAAATCCTTCATAAGCAGAATATGCAACAGATACTAAAATTGGAACTTGGGCTGGACAGTTTATTTGTAATGTGGAATCTTTCCTGATTGCACTTGGGCAGGGACTCAAAATTACATATCTTCTGGCACCTTCAGCTCTATTATGCCTGTTGATCTTATGTGGGACCATTGGTTCAACCCTGACTCAGAGGGAAGAGTGCCTCAGACTGAATCACTAATGCTGTATCCTGCAGCACTCTAGAGAAGTCTTGGCAGTAAGGAAGGATAATTACAGCGTGGTTACTATGACTGATTTTTGAGATGCTTTTATATATACCTCAGGCATGTCAGCAGGTAAAATGCAGTCAGCTTGTTCAGAAGTACTCAAACGTCCCAAGCATAATATTTTTTACCACAAAACTGAAAATAGAATCTTACTAGATAGAAATATCTTTCTCACATATGTGTAATTTACAAAAGACTGAGTATGAATAAAAAAACTACTGTCCTTTTACACTTCTCTTACCTTTTAAGGACAAATAATGGGCATCTATATACAAGATGTTGTTTCCCTTACAATAGAAATGCTGGTGTCTAGTCTGTTTTTTCCAGACTCTGTGAATAATTGCTGAACAAGTGGGTGTGACAGTGTTATCAACGCCAACAGAATTTTAATAATTATGACAGCCCAAAGTCAAATGATCCTTGGTATCAAGGGAACATTCTCACAAGTATTCTGGATCAAGAAGAAAAAGCTTTAAGGTATATGCAGTGTTTTCTGCTTGTCTTCAATGTTTGTTCCATAACACATATGAGACTTCAAGGAAATATCAATCTGGGAAGTTCAAGCTGGATTACAATTCCATATGAAAATATGTCCACATGTTCAGTTAAACCTATTGATGCTGTTTTCATCTTTTCCTCAATTAAAGTCTCTTTTTCTCTCTCTCTTGCTGCCACTTATCAGGTCTTTTCCATTGCTTGTCCTTCCCTCAGCAAACCTGTTCTTTCCACCTTTTGATGGTTTTACCGTCTGCTTCCTCCTTCCGTGTGTTAAAATAGTCAAAGAAGAAGTTAGACCAGCATTACCCTTCATTAGATTAATGGAGTGCAGACAGTTTACACATCTCCGTGCCATTGTTTCAGGCTATTTGCAGATTCATTCGGATACTGCTGTATCAGTTACAGTCAGTTCATGCTTTCAAGGTTATCTTTGCAACCAAGAGAACCAGATACCACTTTTTCAAAGAGAAAGATAAGATTACTTACAATTTGAAAATGCTATGAAGGCCAACTAAACATTTTCAAACAATGCTTGAAAACTTTTTTTTTTTTAGTATAGTAAGAGATACCAAGCAAGTTAACTCGAAATAAACGTCAAGGGCTATTTCTTATTATTTCTCTTTGGGCAACTATTTAAAAAATGTGGTTTCTACCAGTATCGTCTATTAAACAGTCAGACCGACCCCTGTTTGCAGTGAGGAGGGCGCGTGGTTTTTGTTTTCCCCCTGTCCCTCTCACCAGGGACAGAGAGGCCTGGGTATTTCTCATGACCACCTCAGGTAGGAGCTGTTGGCATGGCTCCAGCAGCCGCCCCGGAGCACTCCAGCAGCGCGCGGTGAGGCGGGCAGCAGGACGGCCGGGGCGATCCCCGATTGCTCACGGGGG
>VWYO01017246.1:249632-279785 GCA_013400275.1 Rhadina sibilatrix | reverse complement strand
AAAGCCCGCACCGAGCAGCGAGCGGGGCTGGGAGGGGGCTGGCGGGGTTGCGCGGGGGGAGGGGGCTGCAGCGGCGCTGAAAAGTTGTCCTGACACTTGTTTAAAATGCATCGCTTATTCAGTGCTCTGAGTCACGGGCAATTATTAAATGGTTGCTTATTATGCCTCTAGCGTTTAAAGACGTGTGAGCTCCGGGTAGGTAGTTTACTTGCAAGTAGTGCTCGATTTCTAACTGTGTTTGAGGAAAGAGTGAAGGGCTAAGCTTGTTTTCACACAGCTTGTAAGTTGTCTGTGTTTTGGTTATGTATGTTGTTTCTATTTGCCTCTATTTGTATGCAACTTTTGCATGCTCTAAATGCACGCTTTGCAGAGGGTGGCTCTTTCAGGCGTTGGTGAGGACTGGTCTGCATGAAAATACTGGCTGAGGAGTCAGGTGTGCTGGACAAGCAGTGGTGCCCCTTGGGAAGAAAGGTATGAGTAGGGGTGAAGTCTGACAAGGGACCAGTCTCCCAGGCAGTGGCCATGCAGAAACAGCCTGAACCCCTAAGAAAACTGCCCAGGGAGAAGCAGAATCATGTAATCTATTGAGATGTAGCCAGGGTATCTCATCTGGTCTCAACTGTTAAGAAATTATCTTAATTTAGCCTTCATAATTGAGTTTATTTCTGTATCAGCACTGCAAAAGGGTTCATTTCAGTAGTGGGTGAAGTTTGATGCTGAAAATGGAAAAAGATTACACAAGTCAACTGCTGCTGCTTTGTAGGACACTGTGAACAAGGTCACACAAAGAAATTTAAGGCAATCTCTTAATACTCAGTGGCATTTTTAAGAACTTATCATCTGCTTGTATTAGAAAGTAAGTAACAAATCCCTATCCCCAGTAAAGTTTACTTTTTTTTTTTTTTTTTTTTTTTTTTTTTTTTTTTTTTTTTTTTTTTTTTTTTTTTTCCCTGGAGGAAAATAAAAGAAATAGCAAAAAGTATTTTAGGTCATTTCCCAAGACTCAGTTACCTGGTTCTGGATGATGAGAAGTAAATGCTCTGTGCCTGATAATTTCAAAAGAGAGGATGGGGGGAGAGTCTTGAATTCTAGGATAATGCTGAAAGTAGAGGTGATCATATCTCGTACGATACGTGAACATACTTTATGTGTATCATCTATTACCTAATTTATGATTCTGTGTCTTAGGACCATGCTTCTTTCAAGCATTTGCATGGACTTCAGGATCAATCGAGAGAGCATCATTCTATAGTTAAGCCTGGATGCTGTGAGGAGGTGAGGATGCAGCTGCAGGGTTTAGGTTGCTCCAGGAAAGGCTCAGCTCTGAGAGGACCTACAGCTCTCCTAACCCAACCTGGCTGAGGGCGATCGGAGCTGTCACATCGGGTCTAGATAAAAACGGTCTCGTTCTGTAGGGACGCACATAAAAATCTAGCTAGAGGCAAGTGTTGGCATGCCGAATCCCTGGTGCTGCGTGTGCACCCGCTTGTGGGGAGAGCTCCCCGGAGCCCTGAGTTCGGAGCGGGCGGGGCCGGCCCGGTGCCGGGAGGATGGATCCGAGCGGGCGGGGCCGGCCCGGTGCCGGGAGGATGGATCCGAGCGGGCAGAGCCGGCCCGGTGCCGGGAGGATGGATCCGAGCGGGCAGAGCCGGCCCGGTGCCGGGAGGATCCGAGCGGGCGGGGCCGGCCCGGTGCCGGGAGGATGNAATCAGATACTGAGACTTTATTTAAGGTATTATTTATTTAAGGTATGAAAGCTTACAGATGTTCTCTCTGGAAGTAAATGATCTTTCATACTTATCATCCTCTAATTAGAGTAATTCAACCTTCTTTACCAGCATGGTTGCCATCCAGCATGACAGGTAAATGGTAAAGATTAAAAAATAGTGTGAGGTTACAAAGACTGACCAGTCCTATCACTTCAGTTGTTGACTAGTAGCACAATGAAGTCAGTGCTCCAAGTGTCAATATTGTGCATTCACACCTGCATTGTTGTGAGCCCCTTGCAGCATAGGTTTGACCAAGGCTCCTGTGGCTCTTTAAACTATGTTCTATGAGACAGCTTCATGAAAGGGTATTACAATTAGCTCCCCTGGGGTGCACAGAGACTACAGGCAGTCTAGCTTTTGTGAGACAAGAGCTGCATTAAAAAAAAAATAAAGCAAAACAAAAATTAATGCATTTAAATCTGTGAAATTAAGGCTGTGGTAGTTGTTTGCTGATCTACAGGGTTCATTTCCTACCTATACCATACATGTTTCTTGCTTTTTTGGGTTGAGGAGGAGAATTAGAGCCTTGCTCGATCCTGATGATGTGATCTGTTTGTAAAGCTGTTTCAGTGTTCTGGCTGAACACAGCCTGTCTCTCTTTAATCATATGTTCAACATTACCAAATGTTTGCTATTGACTTGATAATTTTGCAGCTTGGATGAGTGACCAAAAATTGTGCTGCTTATTTTTTGTTGTTTCTTTTTTGTTGTTATTTTTTGGAAAGGGATTAGGCTGCTAAACTGACTTCAAAAGCGAGTAGAGCTGTTTTTGTAGCAATTCTGTTTTATTTGACTTGTATTATTCAAAATTTGGGGTTTTTTTTTTAAACATAACGTGCAACCTGTTGAACCTTTCTGTCTTGAAAAAACGTTAAGTGTGCGTTCTCAATAAATAGTCATATGGACCCAGCAAAAGAGGAATGAAAAGTCCAAGCTTTTAAACACTTGTTAGCCCTGTGGGAAACCAGAGGCTTATGTTCTCTCTTTGGTTTCTGTGTGGGAGAAAGAGCCTCGAAATGGATCCTTGTCCTATGGTTCAGCTTTTTGAGGTGACAGAGATTTGAGGTAGACTGCAGCTTGGAAGACTTGCATTTTTCTGGTGTCTGACCTGGAAGCCATGAAAGGGGTTGGTAGCAGCTTTGAAGGAGTGTTAGGAGTCAGATTTGCTAAGAAAAAAAAAATAGCATTTGCATGGCAGAGCTTCTAAAACTAGAAAGAGAGTGGGAATGGCTGCAATTTGTTCATGTTTACCTTCTGCTGCTGTTGCTAAACAACTGCAGAGCTGCACTTAAAAACACCTATTTATGTAGAATAGCAGGTAAGCAAGTTGTTTTGTAGAGACGTACAAAGTCTAATGGTAAATAGACTTTGAATGTCAATGTACCATTTTATGGTAGAGAGTAAACGCCAGAATCCTGGCATTCTTTTCTACTGCTTTATATTCTTATTTTCAGCTTTGTTGAATGTGGTACCATTGTTCCTTCTGTCAAGTCTTTGATAAAATTGTAGATCTGACTTTGTGATTCTATTTGGAGCCTTGAAAACAGTGGTGGCTTCCTAGTTACCTGTAGGAAATGCTTTTTGGAAGTGAAAGGAGATGGGCTGTGGGAGAGAGACACAGATTAAAGATGGGCACTTCTATCTTGGTATTATACTTCAGCTTTTTACCTTCTACTTTGTCTCTGAGTTATGTGGCAAATGTATTTTTTCAAGGCTCATATCAAATAACAGAAATGGCAAAAGAAAATTGAACAATCCTTAGTGGTTTCTGTTTTAGATCTCCCCAGAAGTTCTTTTCTGTTGTTATTTCTGTCCTTAGTCCCATTTAGCAGCTGAGTTCACTCTGCGTGTGTGTGCCTGCACGGAATTGCATTAGTTCCACTCTGTGGCAGGGTAAAGGCTACAAATCCCATCACAGAGTCTTAACTTGCAGAGCTGCAAGTTTCTACATAACTTTTCTCATTTGTGAAACATGCATTTAATAAAAAAGTGTTTGTTAATCTTTATAAGATTAAATATGGCAGTATTTTACTTGAATTCTCCTATGTTCTGTGTGAATGATGGAGATCTTACATGCTTTGATTTTCAAGATTAAAAATCCTACCTTTCAAGTTAATTTACTATACTGTGTTCAGTGCAAGTTGGCAAGACTAATGCTTACCCACCCATGAATTTGGTCATTGATGCTACGTGATTAAATAGAGAGAATTTGTTCATGGGTGTGGATACAGTGGCAGCTGTCTGGTTTATAAAGATGCTGAAAAGTACTTTTCAGAATTTTCAAGTATTATTATTTCATTACCCATTTTGGTTCATAGTCCTGTTTTGTTACTGTTGAGGTTTTTGTTTGCCTTTTAAGATCTAGCCCTTAAACATTTGCTTAGATCAGGTTTTCTGTGAGGTAAATAAGTCCTTTTTGGAATATTTTGATTATAACTAGTGTAGTAACAGAGTTTGACAAAGAAGTTTGGGGTATATGTAAGCAAGAGATTGACTCAGATCAGCACCCCCCTCACCAAATCCCCAATGTTCAATCAATGTTATTCAGTAATAGAAACAATAACTAATTAATTAATGAAGCTAATGAGCCACTTGATAGCAGGAGGCTTGTGTGAATAGGACAGTTAAATTGGTGACCTAAATTGTTCTACTGATTTTCTATTTCAACACTGAGAAAGACTAACTGATGGAAAAAATGCAGTATTTTCAGATATCTAAGGTTGACATGAATTGAATAGGCCAGATTTTAAAAAAATTATTTTTCTCCAAAGTGCTCTTAAATAGCCCCTTGATTACATATACTTTTTTTTTTCTTACAGCTCTGAACATTAACAGGAAAATAACACTGAAACAGAATGTCGCTTACCTTTTGTCTGAAAAGGTGAAATCTTTTCAGATAGAAATGGCTGATAAGGGTGGGAAGATGCTTCCAGGACAATTTTACATTCAAGTGGAGTATGACTACGAGTATGAAGCTAAGGACAAGAAAATTGTAATCAAGCAAGGGGAGAAATACATCTTAGTGAAAAAGACTAATGATGATTGGTGGCAAGTCAAAAGAGATGAAAATTCCAAACCCTTTTATGTGCCAGCACAGTATGTGAAGGAAATACCCCGGAAAGCACTGATGCCACCTGTGAAGCAGACGAGCATGCTGCCAAATAACACCTTGAAGTTGACCCACGGATTACAGAGATCAACAGAAAATGTGAATAAGTCACCAGAGCTTTCTAGTTTTGGAAAGTCTTCTCCAGTTCAAGTGTCTTGCTTAGTTCGAGATGCCAATCAAAATCTGGGACCGAACAATAGCCCCTGTCAAACTTTTGGTTTGAGTCTGGACCTTACCCAGAACAATGGAAAACTTAACAATGAGTTGCAATCTCCCAAGGTTTCCAATCAGTTTAGAACCACTTCCATGGGTCATTTCCCATGCCCAGAGTTCTTGGAAATAGAGAAGACCAGCTTTTTGCATGAACAATCTTGTGATTCAGCAGGAGAAGGCTCAGAAAAAATTCACCAAGATTCAGAGTCTGGAGATGAGCTCAGTAGTAGTTCCACAGAACAAGTGCAGGTAGGCTAAAAAATGGCCCCCATGTCTGGTTTGTTTTCTTTTGTTATCGCCATAATTGTCTGCTGCTGTTTTGAGACTTATTCCCACTTATTCCCCAAAAAATTCCAATTGTTTAAATAAAAATGTCTTCTCTCTGCATGAAATTGTTACGAAAATTGAAACAGTTGATGTGTTTAGTCCTTGCAGAATTACTGTGCTATGGGAACTGATTCCATTTACATTATTCTGTGATTTAAAGAACAATAGTGTTTTCGTATTAAGATTGGTTTAATATGGCACTGAATTTGGGTTATATTTTCTTTCAGAGGAAGGGAGCCTACTGCTGTAACTCCTCATGACTTGACTTATGTGAAATAGTGGTGCTAGTTACTGTCAGTTTTCTCTACATGTGTATAGATTATATAAGAACTGTAAATTAATGTCTTATGGGAGTGGGTTTAATTACACTTAAGATTAACATGGAGTTTAATTTCTAGCTTGATAATTTTATTTGTAGACTGTTTTAATGAGTCAGCCCTGACAATTCTGCTTCTCACAACTTTACTCTGGATTAAAACGCAAAACATGTGAGTTTGTTAATTAGTATGGAAGAATCCCAGGAATGATGTACTCCTACTTCAGGCTAAAACTGAGCATTGATGGTCTTTGTCCTTGGTCAAGCAGTTTTTCTCACTTCTTAATTTTTTTGTTTTTAACAGGCATCCCCCACCCCCATCAAAAGATTAGAACTCTGACTTAATCAGGTCACTTCTGGTACCAAGTTAATTAGTCTGTTGTAATCCAGGTTTGCTCTTAAACCTGTGATGTATATGTGCATACACATGGTTATATATTTATATAGGTGTGTGTATGTAGATAATTCCCCCACCTCACACTTGCCTCCCCCATCTTTCTGTAGGGACATGTTAAATTATTTTGAATTCTGTTAGAAGCTCCCTACTCTTGAACTTAATCTGTAGTGTGAAACTGTTTTTGCTTGGATAAAGACTGATTGTTACAGTAAATCCCACTTGCCAGCATGTGTTCAGAGCACCAGAGGATCTCAAATCAAACTTGAGGCTAACTTTAGAACGAAAAGTTTTACTATTGAGAGCTGTGAATCAGTACTTTGCTAATAAGAAACAATGAAGACAAAGCTGATTAGGAACAAGTCGTTATGGGAAGGTCTTAAAGATACAAGATTGATTTGGTGAATTACAGAGTCTTAAATTTTATGTATATATATTTATTGAAATACTCAGAATCAGTAGCTTTTCAATATCCTATTATATTCTTAGCCTCATTCTTGATATTCAGAGTTCTATATATATGGGACCTCATGTCTCTAATATTTATATATTTTATGTTAGTTTTTACTTCATCACCCCTCCCCCAAATAATACGGAATGAATAGGATTACTGAATTTAATTTCTTTCTTCAGTGATGTCTTTCTTACACTGTGAGAATCTGTGAGCTTTCTTGCATTTTGTTTACAGCACTTTTCCAGCTCAGTGTAGTTGATATGAACCACTTAGAACTTGGCAGGATAAAGTGATTACTAGATATTTACTTTAGAAGCCTGTGTTGGCATGTTACTGCCATATTAATCAATTGCCAAACAAATTATGAAAATACTGAGGAATGTTTAGAAAGTATATCCTACTTTAAATAGTCTACCACTATTTTTGTTACATGGTAGGACAGTTCCTTCTGTGTTGACTATAATTTGATGCATTCCTTCTCTAAAGCAGATGGAATTAATATTACATGGGTGTCTTGTCAATAATAAATATATGGCCTGCAGCTCAGTTTCCACTGGACTTTGTGCCTCTTGATGCAGCGACACTTAATCTTTTCACCCTTCTCCCCTCTCCCCCCTCCCCACTATACTTTATTCAATGCTACAAGTGATTTATAAATTTGTATTTGAGCGGGGCAGCAATGCATGTATTGTAGACACTGTGTTTTGGAAGGTCTGAAGAGGGGGAGTTTTCGCAGTGTTTAAGAATAACAAATGCTAAAAATGCCACATTTTGGCTGTGGAAAAGGCTTGGCAGTCTGACTGATGTTACTGAAGAACTTGCCATTATCAAAATCTTGGGCAGCAAGAGTGCGGGTGCTCGCTGTGCCTAGCAGTTTGCCTTATTTTGGAACTTAATCTCATCGTGTGTAATCACAAGCTCTTTAAATATAATGAAAATGTTTGACATTTAGTAGCCGTGGGGATTAAAGCAGTGGTAGAACTGATGTCACCGTTAGCTCAGTCTAGATGTTCAGAGTGCCAGCCTTCTCACTGGAGCAGCTTGGCAGTTTTTTTAGATTTCTTTCAATAATGAGCATTGTTTAGTAGAAATCAGCTGTGCAGAAATTAATGGCTCAGAAAGCTGTTTTTATTGCTCTTAGTCTGTAGTGAGAACATCAAGTTCCTGGCTTTCACGCACAAACAGGATTTCACTTCACAAGACTGACTGCTTCTCCCTCCTCTGCCTGCTCTGGGGTTCAGTTTTATGCAGTCTGCATTATAATAAACTCTAAGCTACAGGTGTTTTCTCTTAAATTTGTAAGGTTAGAAGCTAGAATTACCTTAATACCTTCATGTAAGAAATTTTTTGGTGGTGTTGAGGTGATAGTATTCAGCTTTAGCCTGACCTTCAGTGTGTTTTTGCTGTCCTTGAGTACAAATATATTAGATACAGAGGAATGCTTCTCTTGTGAGATCTTTCTAAGAAGTGGTTACATTATTCCCTGGAGATTATCCTCCTCCTCCTTTCCAGTAATGAAGTGCAGGTTCTGCAACTGTATGGTCTTGAAGTCATAGGCTTGCTGGCTGTGGAAATACTGGAAGATCCAGAGGCTCCAAAGTAGTGCATAAAGGAAGGATTTTTATAGCAGATGAAATATGTGAAATGAAGGACAGAGAAGTGGCAGTGTCAGCAGAAGTATTTGCTAATGAAGCTTTAGCAAAGGGTCTGGTCAAGAGAAACATCAAGACTGGATAATGAACATTCTTGACATTTTGTGCAAAGAAATTACAACTGTTGGTTGCCACTCTGGTGGATAAGGCATTGTAAGAACCATATGTTAGTTTATGGACTTGAACTGTAGGAAGGCTGGAGGTAATTAGAGGAAGTAGGGCTTGAGAGGAAACAAGCTTCAGTTTAACCAGATTTGAAATCTCTGGTGTAACTGCAGGTCGAATTGGAACTGAATGAAATGGTTTGAGTGAATGCACAGCTGGGTGTAAGAATCACTGAGACAATGGTGGCACTCAAAGCTGTGAGAATCAATGAAGTTCAATAAAATTTTAGGAAAATGGTGTCATTTCTTCTTCCTGATCCCAAGGAAAGGGCAGAAATACTCCTCAGGGAGGTCAACGATGTGGGGAAGAAGGAAAGTTCTGAAAGAGTGATTCTTTAGCAGATATGGACAGTACTTGAAAGAAGCAGATGGGATGTCTGAGCAGTATGCAGTAGAAACAGAGACCTGAGTAATTGTTCTGAAGTAAAAAAAAATAAAACAAAGGACATGTTCAGGCATGCCTAAACAGGCAGGAAAATCTGAAGCAAAAGAAGACATTAAAAGTGGTCTTTAAAAAGCACCCTGGGCAATGCTTGCTTTCCTAACAAGTTTTGAGAGAGAAGGTATGCAGACAGGGAGAGAGTTGGGCAAGTTCAGAGATCATGTCAAGAATGTTTAGGTGTTATCTTTGAGGATGATACTTTGGAATAAAGTCATTACAGACAGAAATTAAAATCTGCTTTTTGCAATGCTAATGCATGATCTATGGGAAATAACTATTTCTAATGCATGTTACCTCCTCCTTTGTCATAGGAGGCACAGAATGTATTTAAGAGTAAATACATGGCACTGTCTTAATGTTACTTTTTATGCTTATTAAAAGTTACTTTTAGCAGCAGGTTGGTTTTAATCATTATAAATATAGACAGTGACCTATTTGCAAAGATTGTTCTGTCTTTCATCCTCTTTAGTAATTGACTATTGCATAAACTGTGAAGCACTAAAGGGGATTACCACTAGGATGGCTGTTTTGCTTTGATTAATTCTGAGTAGTAAAGATCTTAAAGAGCTCTTTCTGTCTTGTCTTTGCAATTTCTGTGGGATTGCAGTAACTTTTTAGTCAGAAAGCCAAAATATTTTGTGTTTCTGTGGATGTCAGGGCATATCTTCTGGAGATCTAGGAATTCTTGACTTTGCTGCTTAGCTGAAAGACTGGTGGCAAATCATTAGTGTTAGACTGCCTTGCTGGTCAAACATTAAACCTCTGAAATAAATGAGTATCACTGTTTTGTGGGGCACAGTAGTTTGCTTCTACAATAAGAAATTTCATGCCATTTTTTTTATTTCATTCATTTGTCCAAGAGATGAGTAATTTTACAGTATGAGGGAGACATGCAAGAATTTTTTTCTTAATAAAACTGAACATATTTGCAGATTCATGGTGATATGTATAATGTAATAGTTTGAAGTATGTTTTAAGTACCATCCTTTAATCTCTTAACTTCTTAAAAACAGCATTTGTTACTCTAATGATGTTAAATGTTGAAATATGCACATTATAATGAGGTGAAGAATAACTTTCAATGACAAGAAACTAAAAGCTTTATAATTTAAGGAGTTTTATAAAACATTAATATATTATTTTCTGTAGTTTCAGTAGCTGCTGCTAGAACTTTGTAAACAGCTTGAAATGTTTGCTAAATTATATTAATAACTCAAAGGTTCTGGATAGATAATATTAGGGAATATTTTTCCTGGCTGGTTTTGTATATGTGTTGGTTTTTTTTTCCCCTACACTGTGTCAACAGGTCTGGATAGTTTCACTTTACAGTGATGCTGTTTGTGATCAGGTCGGTTTCTGTAGTTTTAATATGTAAGTCAGGTTGCAGATAGTTCTCCCTCTCGGTCCAGGTGAGTAATTCTGGATTTAGGTGCCCTAAAATGAGCAGCCCTTGTGTGCCACTAATGCTGCCTACAGCCCATATTCGATATGCTCCTCTGAACATCCCTACTGCAAATCAGATTGACCTTCCTTAAAAAAATAAACAGCAAGCATGAGTGTTATCTATGTGAGGCAGTTGCTAGAAAATCATGACCAGTGAGACAGGTTGGTTTCAGTTGACTGGCTTGTTCTAATACTGGTGTTGGAATGCTCAGCTGAGTAAGCCACAGATCTACTTGGTACATGCAGTTTTGTATTGTGCTTTTGGAAGTGAAACAAATATCCTGTGCACTGTTAAAATTCTGCAAGTGCCAACATAGTCTTTTGACTCTTGCACCCATATTTACCCTTATTTCATGCAGAAAATGAAGTGGAACTTAGAAGGTGCTGATTTAGGTGAATAAACCTGTTCCTTTTATCCTGGTACAATTACTTCCTAACTCAAATGAAGCTCAAGCTGCACTACTTAAGGAATGATAGTCATAGTATGGAATTGATTTTTCTGTTTTTATCTAGAAAACTGTAATTTCTAGTGTGCAGTGTGTGAGTTTTGGTGCATGCTGTCCCACCTGCCTTTTATAAATTCATGCTAAGTGCCAGCCTCAGCAGGGTGATGACAGAACCTTTAGGAGGCATGGTGCAGAAAATGCTTAAACAGGAAACAGCCCTAGGAAAAGGAATGGGTGTCTTGTCTCACTGCTGCCTAAGTTGAAAGCAACTGGAGATACTGGGGACTTGCCTTTTCTCCTTGGCAGTGCTTCTGTCATTTGAAGTAGGGAACCACCAGACACAGAAAAGACTGTAATAGGTAAAACTCTGCTTGAGACTGTTTTGAGAATATTTGATCATATCTTGTTCTCTCTCATAACTCTGGGTACAAACAATTGCTTTTGCTGTGTCTTTACCTGGTTACTATCTAGGCAGTTGTTTAACATTGTAGTGCTTGCCTATAGAATAAAGGTGCTGTTATTCTGTAGAATCCTAAAGAAAGTATCATTTGTTTCATAGCAGTGTGACAAAACATCAGGGAACGTATGACTCTGTAGAATAGAATGCAAAACACTTTTTTCCTTTTTTTTAGGCAGCTCTCTGGAATAGTAGACATTTGTGCNCTTGTTGAAAAATAAAAAATTGTTGAGAAAAAAAAAAAAAAAAAAAAAAAAAAAAAAAAAAAAAAAAAAAAGTGAGAGCAAAATCTGTGCATATCTAGTACCCAAACAGCTGATCTGTCTCTGACGTGCCTTGCCAGGTATGTTTGGTTTAAAAACGATAGGGACAAATGGGTTTTGCCTTTATATGGAGTTTATTCTAAAACTAATGACAATGCTTTTGGACAAGACAGTCTTTCAGCATAGTAAGAACTGAGGATTTTCAAATGACTTCTGTGATCGTAAGTAACTGGACCAACATGCTGTTAGAATACTTACATCAATATTGAATTTAGTCATAAAAGGACTTCTGACCTAGTTCTTGGGAGAGACAGTAGATTTCTAGTAGATTATAGTTTTATTCTGGTAGATATAAAAGGTGATATGGTGAGCGAGTGCAGAGAGGCATTCAAACAAGCATAGACAATGTCAGTTGTAGGAAATGGTGCAAAACAAAAATGCAGAATGCAGGTTTCATGGTCTTTCTGTATTCTAAACAACATGCAGTTGCCACCCTCTGTCGTCTTGAAAAGGAGGTAATAGTGCTGAAAACAGTGTAGAAGAGGTGAAAAACACAGGCAGAAACATGGAATAGTTCCATGAAGGCTTTGCAAAAATCTTACATGAGCGGGTGGACATTTAGTGTTGCATGCAGAGGACTCTTGACTTCTAGGCTGTTTGTTGCTGAAATGTCTGAGGGATTGTTGAGAAGTAAAAAGCAGCCTTAATTTTGGTATATTTTCCCCCCCATCTTTTGATAGTTTGTCCTGTCTTCGTTAACACTTTTGACAGAGATTTGGAGCCTGTGTTCAATGATGCTGTGAAGACTGGCATAGGTATTGGAGTCTGTATTTTAATTCATTCTTGTTTTCCATCTGATAAGTTTTGTAAATGAAAGCTAGAAGTTAAGGAGCTGTCTGAATGAATTTAGGTTATTGCTTATGTTGAGTTTTGATGCTAAATTATCTGGCTTTACCTTCTGCTTATAATCAAAATCATGATTAGAAACTGGGACTCCTGTTTTAAATCTGAAATTACGTATTACATTTTGAATTTAAATAACATCATTTTAATTATTCCCTTTTAAAATGGTTTACCTAAGGCTTCTGTATGATCTTCAGATGATCCAGTTAAATTAAATAACTTCCCTGTATTTTGTTTAAATGCAGTGCTGAAGAGAAGAGTTTTATGTCTGCTTTCTGCTGGTGTGTAGTGTACACAGTTGCCATCTTTTGCTTTTGTGGATTGTTGTTCAGCTGAATCACTTTGCTGCTCTACCACCACCTGGCTCTACAAATATTTATTTCCAGTGGTGCAGGAGGTGGTGGTGATGGCCTAGGCAATGTTGTGATGAGTGTGTCAGTAGCCTGTAAGTAACTCCTTTATGGCAGCCTGAATATTCAGTCTAGTGCAAAGTCAGCAGATCTGAAGGACTGAGGACACACTTGCCTTTTTACTGTCGTTGATGTGATGGGACTCAGGCAACAAGTGTGCTTATGCAATTCTGTAATAAAATGTCTGATAAAAACAAAAATACAGTAACAAACTTTCTGGACTCTCAACTGGTTGTTCAACATGTCTAGTAATATTGCATGCGCATTCCTTTTCTAGAGAGCTTGAAAGATCACCAAAATATTGTTTGGAAATGATTCATGGTACAACCAAAATGTTAGTGTTGCACATAAGTGTTGTTTGACTTTTAAGCATGTAGAAGAAGCTTTATCCTGCAGTAAAGTTTTGTAACAGTAAATGAGGTTCTTGAGTGACTTTGACTGCTTTTCCTGTTGAAATTGAATAAAGGTGCTTCCCTCCTCCCCCCAGCCCCCACCACAGAAGATTTATCAACATGCTTGGCACTGTCCATACCAATTCTTGGTTATCTGCATCCAGTTGGAAAAACTAATAGATGTCTGTCATACATAACTGCACTGTGCTTCAGGCACAGGAGACTATGTATGTGTGTGGGTATACATGTATATGTATGCCTATGAGTGCTGTATATATGAGATATAAAATAACAGGAGCAGCTGTTCCGTTTGTTGATAGCACTTTGATCTTGATTTGCACCTCATGTAGTGTGACTACCAACTTTAAGCTTCCTCACAACTTCATGAGATGTACTCATCAGTACTGTTATTTTTCTGTCATCCAGAGAAGTCCATTTGTCCTGGCTGTGACTTTGTTGTGTTCATCCCTCGCAGGTGCTGCACTCTAACTTGTAATGGCATTTTCATGCTTCCCTGAGGCTCTGTGCTTTTCCTGCTGTAGTATGTGTTAGCCCATTGTGCCTGGTGCCCATGAGCTGTGCCAGAGGACTGCAATGCTTCCTCCCAGGAGAGCTTTCCACAGCCAGGTTCTGTGGCTGCCTTGCCTTAGGCAGGGAGCAGGAGCTTGAGCAGAGGCAGCGTGGCCCTGCCAGGGGCCCGGTGGTCACACTGCGCTGTCCCTGCCACCCTCTGCTCATCTCTCCTGCACTCACTGAGCTCCTCTGCTCCCCTGTGCCCCTGGCAGCTCCTCACCAGTCACCCACTGCAGCCTGGTAAAAGCTACAGCCTTCAGCTTCACTGGCTTCCATTCCTCTTGCCTTTGCCAGCCCGAAGGGTCATGCTTATGTGACTGCCTGAGGAGACACACAGGGTGAGGGAAGTTAAACTTGAGTTAAAAGTTTTTATTCTTCCATGCTTTAGTCTCAAGAAGAAACCTTTCTTAGTGTTTGTTTCACAAAGTTGTGGGTTGTGACCCACCAAGGTGTCAATTTTACTTTTATGTTTTGTTTACTTTTCAGTTAATTATATATGTAAAGACACTATTGCATCCATTTTTGCTTTTTGCTAGTTCATAAATTTCTACTGTGACTATCAGTTGAGCAAAACTTAGATATGTACTTGGGCTTGTGGTTTGTTTTTTTCTTTTATGGAAAAACCGAAAAATCCAAATCCCAAGTGTTGTGCTGAAAATCTAGCTCTAAACTCTTATTCTTCTTTTCTTGCTTTGTAAATCTGTAAAGCCTCAGCAGATTGTGTCCAGGCTTAAGGTATGATGATTCCCTGTACAACATTTGTGAGGGCCGTAAAACAGCTCTTTCCAGCTGCTGCAGGTCTTTGGTGTGCTGTTTATTAAAACAATTGAAGTGAACATTGTGCCAAGATGGTACTACATTGACAAATTCTTTCTTTGCAATCAATTTTCTGAGGAAAGTAGCTTGAAGGGCTGTATTTAAATTCTGTGCCCATAGATGGTCTCAATTCTGTGTGCTTATCCTGCTTTCTCTTCATTACTCTCTGTCCATAAACTGCTGCTTTGCTTCTCAGAGTATAAGGTTAAATGGTGATTTGAGGCCTCAGCCAGCCTTGTGTTGCCCTTGGTATGGTTGGATCTGCTTGAGTGCAGCCTCAGAATTATAAAGTAAAAAAAATTCCATAAACACTGAGTCTTTTTATATCTTAACTGCCATCTGAAACAAAAATCGCTGGTTTAATATTTATTGAAGTAAAGTGGTAGTTGCAGATTTACTGTAAAAATTTCATGTTGAAACACAAAATTCAGTGACAAAGGTATATTTCTTTTTCTAGATACTGATTTGCAGAAATAGCTGTTACTGAAAATAAAAGATTCTTGCTAGTGTAAGGAAAATAAAGGGGAAGAAAAACTGCAGAAATGCACGGCTGAGTGTTTCATGCTTTCTGTCCTTACACTGGGTGCCAACAAACTGTCTACAAATAGAGAGAAACAGACTAAGAAATACAGTCAAAGAACAAATACTTCTATTTTCAGTAGTTGTAGAGAGAAAAAAAGATGCAACCTGGTTGACATTCCCATGAGAATTCTATTGCTTTGCTTAATTCTGCTGTAAGCAGTACATGTAGTCTATTGCTGAGTATTTCTGGGATTTTGAGAAAAGTCTGTACAGTTGTGTACTTGACTTTAGCATTTTAAAAAGCCCTGAAAAGTGATCTTAAAAAAATCTCTATTTTCTTCAAGTTAGTCACAGTGGGTTGGATATATTTCTAAAAATGTTCCTCCTGCTATTCAGTATACTTCTGCAAAACAGAATCCCAGTGTTAAAACTGTTCTAGCTCAGTTAAAAGCTGAAAATCAAAAATATCTTAGAAGCACCATGGCATAATTACAGGCTTCTTTTTGTTTGGTCTTAAACAGCTACTGAGGGAAATATTCCTGCTCTGCTCAAAATTTGAAACACCTCATATAAATATGCTAACAGATAACACTTACTTTGCTCATCCTATTATGTCTTTTAAGGAAAAAATTCAAACTGAAGTCTTGACCTAATGTTCTCTCTCTGTGTCTTCTCTGGCATGAGACTTGACTTTCTACTTTATCCTTCATTACCAGAAAGAAATGTTATACATGAGGTAATAGGCAGTGTTCTTTGTCCTAAGTCATTAAAATACATGAGATTGAGGGGGTTCAAGCAGCCCTAACAAAACTTCAGTTTTGCTTGTGTGCTGTAGCACATACATTGTCTTGAGAATAGAGGCACTGTCCTGGGAATTTAGAAGGCCTTGTGATGTTTTGTCTTAATTCTTTATCTCTCTCTCCCCTCTAGTATAAGTGACAGATGCCAATATATGTGGGATTTTTATGGTTTAATTGGAAACTTCAGCATGCAAACTAAACAGCTGAGTATTAATGTATACTGGACGTGACAATATATAAATAGCCTGTTAAGAGCCCAACTTATAATGGGAATTTAATTTTAAAATACTTCTCTAGTGGAGCTGTGAACTTCATTTCCATAAGTGCCAAAATCAGAGGTATTTTTTCCTGGTCAGAGGAGTTTTAAACACAAAACACATGCAAAATATTGGGAAAAATAGATTCATTTTAATGTTAAATATTTTTCTCATCATTAATGTTTGTTTGCTTCAGGCAGGCTGGTGAATGTCCCATTCCAATATGCTGAGAGACAGGGAAGATTCCAAAGAAATGCAGTATTCTAAAATACCAAAGAGTCCTCTGAAAATGGAATTGTAATCTCTTCTCTAAGTCTTTATACAGTGACTTTGTCTTGCACCTTGTAAAAAAGTCTTGCTGTCTGTCATAGAACCTACTAATTATATTCAGTGTTACACAGTAAACATGTGAGAGGATACTGGATCTGAATACAGATTTAATAAAGGATAATCTCATACAGGAACTAGTGGGTTTTAAAGACAGGAAACTCTAATGTGTTGACTGTTTGAAATCTGTCAGGTGAAAATGAATTTTGATTTTTAAAATAATGAAATTTTAGATTATTTTAATAATAAATAAGTGAGAGCATGGTGTCTTAATGTTTTAAATGGCTAAATTAAAATTACTTGTTAGCTGAAATTGTTTAAATATGTTAAAAATTTTGAATAGTGTGGAGAAAATTGCTTTTGTATAATCTCTAAGTTTCAGTCTTTATTGAGAGAAGGTTTACATGGAGAAAGAAGCCTATGAAAAGCCATCAAGACCATATCAAACAGCTTCTTGGTCTGAATCTTCTTCATGTTGAAGGATCTTATCATATTAATGCATTATGCTATGAATATCAATAAAGGCATGGTTTACAACAAGTGACTTTTAAAAAAATTGATACTTGTAACTTCTTGCAGCTACTAGATGAATTTTGTCATGGTATGCTGGCCAATATGGCCCAAAGCTCTGTACTGCTGTGGCAAAAGAGGGCATAAAACTTCAGTTTCTGCTCAAAATAGATGAATCTATATGCTAAAATGGAAAGTATGTGTTCTTAGCAGAGTTTAGCAGTTTAACATCCCTCTGCATTCCTCTGAGGGGGATTTATGGCTGCAAGGCTCATCTTGAAGCTTGAGGCTCCACTGGAGGTTTTGTTATGATTGCTGTACTGTTGCTGTGCCAGATTGTTTGCCCATCCTCTAATCCCCCATTTCAGTGACAATCTAAAATGCACAGCTCTAATGCTTCCAGTAAGTGTTATTTAGGAGATACAGCTAATCACCCTCCATACTCAATTACTGCTCTTGTGAAGACAAAAGCTTTTGGGGTAATGTTAGCCTAAAGCCTATTCAGACATTTAAATTTTCCCAATAAGCTTTATATCTTTTATATAGCTGTTGCACTAGATGTGGCTGAACAGCAAAATCTTAACAATAATCACGCAGAATAAGCTCTGACACTGCCAGCAGTGTTGCAGAAGGCTCTCTGGACACTGGACTGATCACCTTTCTGCCCTGTACTCTACAGACCCTCATGGGACCTGGAACCCAGAGCCCCTACAATGCCTGCAGTTGCATAATTCACCTTTTTATATGAGCTCAATGGAAATCTCGCTGGAAAACAACATAGAAATCTATGGGAAGGTATTAGTGTATCCAGTAGTTCTAAATACATTAATTATTAATTAATTATTCTCATGGAGACTCCCAGGAAGTTCAGCTTCCAATCCATTTGTGTTTTTTGCAGATAAACACCAAGCTTTCTGTCAGCTTGCAAGAACAGCTTCATGTGCTGAGCATTACTATATACTCAGGCATACATACATGTTCTTTAAAGCATTTTTTTCCCCTGACAGCTTGGCAGATAATGCTGCCATACTTTATTATACTTGTAGCTTCAATGAGAATGTTCTCTAAAGGCTGGTGGCTCCAGCTGATCCGCTGAGTGCTGAGCATGGAATTATAATTCAGCAGCACGGGGGAGGGCTGTGCTCGCTGTGACGGGTGCAGGGCACTGCTTACTGCCTGTTGCTTAATCAGCATGAAACTATTAGCAAATTCTTGCCATCTCAGCTATAATGTACTGCTAATAGGTTTGCTTTATTGCATAGGACAGTCAAAAAAGCCTGGAATGTTTTAGTAATTTTGAGTAAGCATAACGTTCCTCTTAATGAAGTTTGACAGCGTTTTCAGAACTCCCTCACACTGTATAACAAGAGTACCATTACATATTCCTGTGTACTACGTGCTGGTAATTTATTTGTGTCTTTTCTACTGCAACTCTTCTTACATGAAAGCTTTTACATTAGAATTTAAAATTACATTATTTTACAAAATAGATTCCTGGCAACAAAAGGATCTGCATATTATTAGTCCATTTAAACATACTCTCTAAATTTAGTCACGGTTTTGCAGTTGTCAGAAGACTTTGTAAATCCTACTTCGGTTAAAAAAATCATGGAAATTATTTGGGGTTTGAAAAATTAACTTATCCCCCAGTATTTTGGAACATGCTTTGCAATCTGGAGCACACAGTGCACTTTGAGGGGGAGGTGTGTGCAAGAGTAACCTTTTTCACTTGGATCATCAGGAGGAAGTTTCAAAGAGGGTTAGTGCCAGATATTTGAATCTGACTGGTTTTTTTTTTTTTTTTTTTTTTTTTTTTTTTTTTTTTTTTTTTTTTCTCCCTGTCTTTTGTTTTGGGACAGTATTTTTTTTTAGGTTTAATAAGTCCTTCATTTTACTGATAATTTGGAATGAATTTCTGATATCTTGCACTTGGGATAATGTTCAGTTTTGCTTGTCAGCCATGAAAAATGGTGTTGCACAGCAGAAGAAATTCAGTAATGTCAGTTTATTTTACTTTTAGTAAGTTGTGAATTTGTCTTCCAATCATGGAAGAAGTGGGAAGGGTCACTGTGTTTTCCCACTCCCCAGTGTGGTACCAGACAGTCAGCCCAGGCAGTCTGCAAGGTGGGCAGGGATGTGACAAAGAGCGCTGCTTCCTATTTTTATTGCAAGGTCTAGTTCACTTACAGCTGCTTGCAGTAATTTCTCTTACTTTTGAGAGTCTTACCTCATTCCTGGAGCCCAGAATTCAAAAAAGGTTTTCATGGTCTTAATCCAGCAGTGCTGTTCATGGTCAGAATGGCTCTACTTGGAATGCAGTGCCATCCCTGGGATGACCAGATACAATCTTTATGATCAGTGCATCTTTAGCAGACCCTCTCTGGATTGGTATAACTGTGACAGTAGGCTTTAGGAGATGGAGTCTACTTCAAATATCAAAATACTTGACCCCCTTCCCATACACACCTCCTCCTTTCTGGCAGGCCATACTTCTTTGTTTCAGCTCTTCATAAGAGGTCTTTCATCCTCAGACTTTGTTTGAGAAGGACCTGCAAACAAGCAGGGGGATTAAACATTTAATTACAGTAGATGTTCATACTTGTCTGAGTGTATGGAATCCATACTGAAAACTAGAGTAAGACTTTGTGTGTATCCTGTTACTTACACAGTCAGCATCTACAGCAAACACAGCATTTTATTTTGAATAGATAGTACCAAGCATTTTAATTGCTCAGCAGTCCATGTAGAACATAAGGGACCATTGGAACATGTCCTGACACCTGTTTTGCAACACATAGCAATGGACAACATGCAGTAATTTTCTGTGTGAAATGTGTAACTGAGTTATGTTTAAGGACTATTGTTGGAAGAGGAGAGATACTCAGATTTAGGTTTGGCTTTGGAGGGTAGATAATTGTGCTGAGCTTCCGGGGAAATTGTTGATGTGCCCATTCATTATTATTCTTTAAATATTGTGGCATACACTCTCTCCTCCCTTTTTTAAGTAAGTTTCCAGACCATGTGACACACTGCCTTAGTCCCTTCACCAATTATTTTATGTAAGATAGGCTAGACATGCTGTAGGCACTATGCATTGATGTTATTTTGTTGTTCTTTCTTGGTTTCTGTAGCATACTATCAATGGATTTTTTTTTTTATCCCCATGGCCTTGTAGAAGTTCTATTTGTACTGTGAAAATTACAATTAACTGCTTCTGAATAGATGAGTGCTGGATATTGGATTGCACTGCATTTACTCAGAAGCATAAAGAAGTTAAGCAAAAGCCCCAAAACCCAGTTCATTTAGTTTGCAGGACCTCTGTTTTGTATTACAAAATGCAGCTTGTTTCATCATTTACCTATTTGCAACTTCTCAGGGAGGAAAAATGACTTTAGTTTCCTGTCAGTGCTGCAGCTGTGAAAGCGAACCAGGGGGAAATGGCCACAGGTCCCAGTAAAGCTACTCTTAATTAAATATGTGTGGTTTGCCAGCTCATAACATTTTGGAATTGTTTTTGCAAATTGTACCTGGGAATTGACTTAAGGGCTGCAGTTCTGAGGACAGTGAAATTGATAATTCACAGGGGAGAAAAGCAGTTGAAGCCCAAGTATTCCCACTTGTTCGCACATTTCAGGATATTGCCTTGGGTGATTTAAATTCTGTGCTGAAAGCATTTTAGCGTAGAGATGATTTTACTGCCTTTTTGATCATCTCTGGACACAGAAGTAGGTTTGTCCATTGTTGAACTTGCTTGTTCTGTAAAAAATATGTATTAATCCCACAAAGTACAGCACTTTGTATATTTTCTTGTCTGGTTTGTTTTTCATCTTACTAATTTTTTGGGGTTAACCACCTCTGAACTGAAAATGGGGGTATGCCCCTATTTTTTTCCTGAAATCTGAATAGCTTGATTGTCCATAAGTCATCCCTCAGATTTGTGGGAATGTCTGAAATTGGAAGGATGAGTAGACTAGTGACGGCCTTTTGTTTTATGCCTGCCAGTTTTGCTACAGGTTGAAGAAAATTGTCCTTCAATTTTTCTTTTTGGGGAAGGTGTGCAGGGGAAGGGGAGAGAGAATTTTCTCTTTCCTTACTGGTATGATTTTATAACACTTCTGGGTTTTAACTTATTTTGAGTATTGAGATGCCCTGGTGGTTTGTACAGAAGAGGAGAATATAGCATCTTTCCTTGCTTAAATTGATTTAAGGTACTCCCAACATTCCTGACCTAGGTTTTTTCTGCTAAAAATGAATACTAGTAATATTTTTTAATTTTCCAAGACATTGTGAGGAAAATGTTTTATTTTATACTCCATATGTAAAGTATTCCACCTGAGAGATTTAATGTTAAGGCAGTTTTTCTCAAAATGCTGACAAAAACCATGTTCTTCAGAATTCAGTTTTTTCATAAGCTAATAAACAAAATATCTTTCTCTTTTCACTCCTGTCCTTCATCCTATTGCTGCATTCTGTACTCTGAGGTGAGAGTAAGAGCTGTCCTTAGTCATCTTAAAAATATTTGTTATTCTTTGCCTGAGCTACTTGGGATACTTATTTCCTTCTTTGATGGCACGAGGTCTCTTCTGCTTCAGTTTTTTAATGCTCTGATCACCATGGTACTGTATTGCTCTTTCTTATAGGCTGCTGATTTTTCTTAAGAAAAAACAAGGACTTAAACCCAACTTTTCAGTTGTGCATACTTGTACAATAAATCAGCTTTTTGCTATATACTTTTAATAGCTTCTTCATTTGTTGCTGCTTTTCAGGATGAGGGTTACAGATTTGTAATGTAGCCTTGTTTACAAAAGCCTTGTGAGAGGAAGAAAAATAGAGAACAACCCCATTGTGGTTCTTTCACAGTGCATAGGGACAGAGGCAAGAATATCAAAAGTTCTATTGAAGGTCGTGGACTAAACTGCACTTACACTTTCAAGGAAAGTTCCCTATTTTCCTGATCAGGCTGTTGCAAAATTTAATTCCTTGTTTGCTCCATACGTAAGTAACCTTTCCCCCCCTTCAATCTAGCCATTTTTTTTTACCTGTCCCTGGAAGATATAGACAGTTCTTTACTTGTTATTGTTTCTATAACTGATTCTGTTTTAGATACTTGAAGATAATTCCTTCTCTCAGCCACTTTTGGAATTTAATTAGGTGGCTAAACCTCCTTAAGAACTAAAGGAGAGGTTCTAAAAGAGAAGGTCCTGCTCTCCTGTCACCTTAGACACTTCAGAGGTGTCTCTGGCTGACATTGCAGTGACCTGCAAACACCTAAGGAGTCTAAATATGGGAGGGCTTTTTGTTTGTGGGGTTTTTGTTTGTTTTGTTTTTGAAATCTCAGCGGGGTTAATTTATTGCCATTCTGGTTTTTTCCATCCCTTTGCTGCAGGGTCACATCAGCATCAGGGGTGCAGAGATGGCAAGGGAGATGGGACTGTTCCTTTTGGTAGCTGGTGCCCAGTAGACCAGCATGGCTAGGTCTTAAATATGTATCATTAGTCTTTGATTTTCTGAAACAAATAAATTTGTGTTTTTTCTTGTTTTCTAAACTTCGAATTATTTCCTGAGTCCATTGAACTATGTGGTTTATTGATTTGGTTACATGAACTGAATTAGTAAAAGCATTTGCTGAATTTTTGTATAAGCAGAAGTGTCAGTGTGGCTTCTGCCTTTCTGCACAAAGGAAATTCTTTTCTTGCGTGCATGGGTAGTTAGGGTAACTAACTCATTTAAAGTTAATTTGTCAAGTTACTTTTCTCTTGGCTTCCCTTTCTCCTAAGATTTGCAAACCAGTTTTTTCAAAAGGAAAAAGTGGAAAAAAAAAGTTGGTTTGGTATTTTTCTTATAGTAGACTTTCTGATGTGTTAGAAAGGATAGCTCTTAAAAATTTGCCTGAAGGTAGAAACATGGACTTTGTGTGTACAGACTTAAGAACATTCTGAGATTCTTATTTCCCTAATCCAAGTTTGTTTTATATTAGAGTATGAATACATTACTTGATGAAAAGATTTTACCATAATTTTTTCTAGACTTTGGGTGTATAATTTGTGTTTTGGTTTGTAAAGGTATAGAGTTAGCATGACAGTATCTAAAGTGTGATTCTTCAAATCATATATTTTTATGTCATTGAGCCAAGTCATGATCCCTAGAACATGCTTTTTCAGGTGTTCCTGTTTATACATTGAGCACTTTTGAAATGTGTTTCCCAAGATTTTAATACAATGTTTCTGGAAGTCCATGTGAATACCTACGGCTACATCAGCTGAGGTTTATTCCCAAGTGGACAGTTTAATCAAGGAAATTGCCCTCTGGAGCTTTGGGGCACATGAGAGGTGTAGCAGCTTGTGAATGGTAATTGCAGGTAATAAACTCAGGGAATGCTTGGAGAGGCAGATGTGGAGGGTAACCGGGCTAAAAGTGACTGGAGCCTACCAGTTACACAACAGAATGTATTACTGATTAATTAGAATGAATTATTGTTAATATATTAGTAAGGCAAACCAACAGATGCCATTCTAGTATGTGATTTGATACTTTGCTTCCTATGCCAGTTAATTCTGTTCTTTACTGGGGTTTGCCATCTTAATTAATCCCAGAAGATATTTCCAGTAAGTGTGCTCAGACATCAGCTTTGCTTGCACTGTTTGAATAATGGTGATGTTCTGCAGCTGTGTATGTTATTAAAAACTTCTAAGTGTTGTAGTTCATAGGATCAAGAAGATATTTTGAAATTATTCTAACACCTAACAAAGAAATACTACCATAACAAAGGCTTGCCAGAATTGCTGCCACGAGCAACATTTGGTGAAGCAGAGTTTCACACAAGTGAAATCTGCTTTTGCAGCAGAGTAAAAGGACAGCAGCTGTAAACTGAGTGGGAGTTCTGCATTTTCTTGTCAAGTGTTTGGAATGAAATACACTTTCTAACAGAACACGTATTTGATGACTGATCTGTTTTAGTACTATCTCTTGCAAATTTTTATTATCTCTATTTTTTTAAGAATCCCCAACTATATATTGTGAAAGTGAACCATTATAATACACATATAGAGTTTAAAAATTCTTAATTGTTCTGGTTTTCCCCTTCTCTTTCTAATAGGAGATTATTACAGGTTTTGCTCTACTGAATGTTAGGGTTTTGGTAACTTGTGTGGTAGTATTTAGACTTCATTCTGTTTATTCAAGTGGTTCTCAAGCTATCATTTGGGTTTTTGAGTTTGCTCAGTACTACGACTTCTGTAACTTGGGAATTTTATCAGAGGTGGTATTTGCTTTCCCGTCTGCACTTTTCATGGATTCCTGGCTTTACACTGCTTTGTGTAAGCACTGGACCCTCAAAAGTACTCTTGAAGTCTATGGGATCTGTACTTTTGAAAATGTAAAGTGTAGAAAAAATTGCTATTCAGTTTGAAGTGACTGTAATGGAAACTTTTCCATTACCTTTAGTCTATTATGAGTTCAAATAATGCCATTCTACGCTATTCCCACAATAATGTTTTGTAGGAGCTAACTTCTTAGACCTGCTGTGTTTCTTTAATGGGTACAACATTGAAGATCTTAATAATCTACCTTTAAGAATACTTTCACCTCTCTGAGGCAAATGAGTTGTACAGCAATACATTAAACCAGCTAAAACAGTAAATGCTTTGATAAGTGAGGAGTCTCCACTACTTCTGAAACTTCAAGAGATTATTATGCTGTAACAGTTCTAAAACAACTGAACGACTTATTGTGCTCTTGTGATACTTGCCATCTGAGAAGCAGTACCTATTGGCCTGTTGTAGGATAATTTTCTACTGGAGAAAGCAAGCTAGGCTTTTCTTGTGTTTTCTTAGTTTACTATTTTAGTTTTTATAGAAGACATCCTTGAGAGACATCACAAATTATTCCCAACGGCTTTATTATTCATAAATCTGCATTCAGACATTTACTGTGGGCTTCACAGAGCTCACGACTTGACAGCAGTTGAGCTAAAATGCAGAAACAACTTGAAATTAACTTCCTTAAAAGTGGAGGAAAAATAAATGTGTAAATCTCCTTCTGCATGGCATATCCAGGTTGTTCAAGATGTGGGCTAAAATTCTGAATTAGGTTACAGATAACTTTATTATATGTTTTGAAAGTATCAGCATTTGATCTGGTGAACAGGGGGAAAAGGAGTGAAGGAAATTTACTGTCTGACTTTCAAACATTGTCAAATTTGCCCCCTCTTTCCTAACTGGGGTAAGCTTGCTGTGTAAGCATGTAGGATGTAAAGTGTTTCATATGGTATTGAAATTTTCTGCTATAGGAAAAGAAGCTTTGTCTATATCCTTGGACAAAAGCTTTTTTATGGAAGGGAGAAGCTAGATTGTGCAAGTGGCAAAGTACAAGTGCAGTAAACACTGTCATCTTTGTGCATGTTTGACAAAGGATCCCATTATAAGATCGTACTTCCGTTTTTTTAAAATATTTTACATCACTGTTGCAGTCCTTCAGTATACTTTCTTTCATTGCTGTAAACTTCCTACGTTCATATGTAATAGTTTGTTCATGCAGTGAGCAACTGCAGGAATGTGAATGGGAAGTTTGCGGAGTATGAAGGGGAAAAAATGGTTTTCCATCAATTTTCTTTGATCAGTCACTTATGATGGGTGATCTGGGAGTGGTCTCTGGCACTCCAAGACCCAGCCAAGTGCCCCCTCCTGTCCCAGGCTGTGTCCTGCTGCTACAGCCAGTTTCCATTCCTGTTCCTGAGTGCTTGTGAATTTGGCAGAAGCAGCCACCTTTAGCTTTAGCACCCTTTAGCTTTCTGTGCTGCAGGATTTTGCAATACAATTAAATAAATCATTATCTTGATGAGTATGAAAATAATTTAAGTCATTTTTTGGGCTATGAAGGGAAGGGAATGCATTTAGTTTGAGGGGCTTTTTGCTATGCACCTAGATATTGGTAGATCACAGTTGGACTAGATGAAGATTTATATTTTCATCAACTGTAGGCAATTTTTTTTTGTCTTATGAAAGAGCTAAAACAGAAGGGAACTTTCATGGCTGAAATAACACAAGCACATTCTGGCAACCCTGAAGTCCTATGTACTAAGACTCTGTTCCATAATCTGGTTTCATTAAGCAACATATTAATAGAAGTATATATAATAAAATTAATTATGTGCAACTATCTCCAGTAATAGAAAGAAGTAATATCTCAGCCTGTAGTTCAGTGTAAAGAAAATACAAAATTTCCTGAAAGATACAATTAGGTACAATTAGATACAAAGGCAAATCATGCTTAATTTAACTGTTTCCAGTCTAATGGAAAGTTACTGACTAGGCATTAAAAGTTTACTTTGAATCTGTTTGCTTAACTTTTAAATGGGACCCTTTAAACTGTTGAATGGCCTTTATTAGGCAGATATATTTGAATGATTTGTATGGGATGATTTTATTTCTGCATTGCTTTGCAATGTCATTTTTTTCTTAACCACTTTTTAATGGCAAATCAACTGAACACAAGAACTTCAGTGCACTTAAATAATACTTGCATTACTATAGCTTGTCTGAAATTTATAATCAGCTGTAAACAGGCTTATAATATTTACTCACATTGTTTTATATGTTCCTTAGACCTACAGTATGAATTATCTAGCCTATGTTGGAGAAAGTTAGCACATAAAAAAATATTTCAGTTCCCATTTAAATTTGACTTGTTAAATTAGCTTGTTCTGTTCACCTCTGAGGTAGTAGAGGAATCACTGAAAAATCTCCCCCGTTACAGTTTTTGGGTATAAATTGTAAATATGCCTGTATCTGTTAGAAAGAAAACAAAGTCCAGAACATGTCTGTAAAAATATAAACCAAAAGCAGAAAGAGGAAGGAAAAGATGAGCTAATTATTCCAGTTGAAGCTGTCACTTTATGAAAATGAAACTGTAGAGTTTTTGAGATTTCTTTTGTATCATTCTTGTTGAATAAAGCTGATATTGAAGTCCCAGGCCTTCCTAAAAGGACAGTGGGAATTCCTTGGCAAGAAACTCAGTTGTTGAGGGAACTGGGATGCTTCATGCCCAGTCTCAGGATGCTGTGGGATTTGCCTGTTCTTCTTTCTTCAGCTTGCTGCTGCAGAAACAGTATTCCCTTGCTTTCCTTCAATATAATGCTCTCCTCTTTTGCACGAGTATGGACAATCTGTTGTTTGTAACTTTATAAGGAGTATTGAGATTTGCCATTCCTTTTTTTTTTTTTTTTTTTTTTTTTTTTTTTTAAGGTTCTTCATTTTTAGCAGCTACTTACAGTGATCTGAATGCTGCTACTGAAATGAAAGCTTTTACATTCAGGTTCATAACATTAAGAGAAGCTGCAAACAGAGGCACTACAGTGAAAGCAATTTGATGCGTGGTAGGTCATATTTTGCAGGCTAGCATTGCAGTAATTCTTTAAGCAGTTGTTTTGTTCTAGAAGTTTTTGCCTTGAATTTAAGTTCTATAAGAGCAAAAAACGGTAATTACCAGTTACAAGTGAACTTTGCTTTCAGGTTTTTTGTTACTGGCATACTGTGCTACTTCACAAGGTACTTTTCATTACCAAAATGTGTACATTTGCTTTCCATTGCACTGAGTTCAGGTTTCCAGAGGCCTGATAGCATATCTGTGGCCTTTGTTAAAAATGTTGACTGTTCATTCATGAATGATTAACAGGTTGTTTTTTTAAAGGCCCGTATCTGCTTCCTACTGTGCCAGTATAAAAACTGTGTTCTGAAAATGCTGTGTGTGCAGTCTCTGTTTGAAGAATGTTGTGTGTTGATCCTGGAAGCTTGGTCCTGCCTGCATGAAATTCTCTTCCTTATCAATTAGCAAGGATGTAGTGTGAGCCGACTTTTCTGAGAGACTGAAGTTAAATGTGGCAGATTTTTACAGTATTATACAGAGCATTGCTGAGCTCTGGAAGAGGTCCTTATGTTCTTGAAGTTACCAAAGTGCCTAATGGGCTGTACAGTTTTCATTCATGTTGTAGTGTTGTTGTAGAAGTATTTCTGCTTTCTAATCTTCCTACATCACTTTTCCAGTAAGAGTCCTTCACTCTTAGCAGGAGAGTTCTTAGCAGGAGAAAGCAACATGAAAAAGTCTGAAATTAGTATCAAATAGCAAATGAATGTTGAAATGTTTGGAGTATAAGGCATTTAGGGTGTGCATGCATGGGCATGTTGAAGGATGTGTTCTTGCAATTCTGATAGTGAGAAGACAAGGAGTCTCTTTGGGAAGATTTAATTCCATGTTTCTGAGCATTCAGAGTTTGATTGTGCAAAAAAAAAAAAAGGCCTCAGGGAGGGAAGTTCTCACTGGAAGTCCTGTATAGTGTTTAGCATATATTTAAATCTCCCTTAACTGTGTATGTCTGGTTTTGGGCATACACCCATGGAAGTGATCAGGAACTGTTTTGGTCTAGGTGATGCTTTGTCTATTTGTATTAATATATTGTCAGTGAGTAATGATTTTGATAAATAAAAGTTAAAACAATCTGCTTTTTGGCTTGAAATAATTCAAGTTTTCTGCAGAACTCTGTTGTGAACTCACAAAATGGTCATCTGAAAGGGGAAGGTGGTGCAGTGCCCGGGAGCTCTACAGGGACATCCACTGTGACCTTCCTGTGTGGGACTCCCCTTCCCAGCCTGAGGGGTGGGGGCAAGGGGGATTGACCTTCCTGCCAACACTGCCATAAAACACAGACTAATGTTAATTTCAGGAAACTTTGAACTTTGTAAAAGCTGTTTTTTTAATCAATAAATAATATACTCTTGACAAAATTAGCCTTGGTAAGGTTGAGTGCTGTTGAACTGAGCAAAATCCTAGACACAACAACATACCTGATCGCATGGCTCGGGCTGTGAGGAAGTTTCCTTGTGTGCTACAAGGTTATTAAAAACAGTTCCTGATATCCCTCAAAGACCTACTTATGAGCTAAGCTGTGTGTTATAGTCACATTGGTGGCTTTGCATTTTCTTAATGCTTCACTGAAAGCAGTAATTTCCGGACGTCTTTCAAAAATCTTGGGACTTCAAAAATCTGTCAGAAGAGAAAACAACAGGGAATGAAAGTAGCTGGAGGGCTGGCTTGGCAGGACAACTAGTTGCTTGTTAGTTGCTCAGGAGAAAAGTTCTGTCTTCTTCATGAAAAACAGGAATTGGTATATTGAGTTTGGAAGCACTAAGCATTCAGAAGAGAATCCCTCATTTACACTTCCATATCATGTTACTGTTTTAAACATTACTTGTATGCTGCCTCAGTTGGGTGGCAGTACTTTGGCTGTGAGCTCCCAGTATTGGCTGAGCACATCCATATCCTGCAGTTTCATCTGGAGTTGTGCTGGTTATAATGCTGAAATGGTTGAAAACCTCAGTGTGAAGCCTCTGAGCCATATTCCTATGTGTTGCTTGAGAAAATATTCCAAGGCAAAAATATACCAAGCATTCTGTATTGCAGGCTTTCTATTTGGAAAACACTTTTATTAATACAGAGTACTGTTCTTTTAATGATGGCACTTTACTGTCTTAATTAAAACAAAAAAGTAGCTGTTAAATGCGTGCCGGACTGCGAGGCTGCCTTATTGCTTCCTGTAGAAGAGGAATTTCAGGAGGAGGTGAGGGTTGTGCAAGCCACCAGTGCTCAGAGGCAGCAGCCAGAGTGTTTGGTGGTGCCCCTTTTGCCACTTCCTTAAAAGAGAGGAAGAAGCTGGAGGTTTGTGCGTTCTGTGGTGTCGTTTCAATGACAAACCCCGTGGTTTAATGGCAGGGTGGTTTATGTGGGAGGTGCAGCTCTGCAGGCAGGCAGAAAGGGTGCTATTGAAAGAGAAGGCATCAGGATTACTGCTCCAACATCCCAGGGAATTGGTTCCCTGAAGACAGTAGGATGGTCTTCATTCACAGTAGTGTTGTTTGTGCTCTTAGGGCTCTCAAGATCAACTCTACCAAAGGCAGCTGTTCTACCCTCCTCACAAAAAAAGCCCAAACCAGAAACAAAACAAAAGCCCACAAACAAACAAAAACAAACAAAAAAACCCTCAGCATGTGTGACTTGGATAGTAGAAAAATATCCTTTTGCTGTTCATCAAGTTTTGTAACAGATTTTTTCCTTTGAATCAGATATAGGAGGATACTGATCGGTTTTGGCTTTCAGATGTTGCCGGTGCTGCATTTTTTATTTTTTTTCTTTTTTTTTTTTTTT
>VWYO01017246.1:228595-247105 GCA_013400275.1 Rhadina sibilatrix | reverse complement strand
ATCTATATATGTGTGTGTGTGTATATATATATATATATATACAGAGTTTGGTTTTAAATTTTGGTTTTGGTTTGAATTGTGGACTGCTCTGCTCAAAAATTTTTGATTGCTGGAAGCCTGTCACAGAAATCTACCTCTGGAAGAAAGGTAGTAACAGGAACAGGAGAGAAAAGGAAATTGAAACCTTTCATTTCCTATGGCACTGGCCCTTCACAGCAACCATGACATCCACAAGCATTTAAATAGCCAAATTTTCTTGCCTTGGGTGAATGGCAGCAACAGGCAAACAGATGGAATGTTTATGCCTATCTCTTTGGTGTCTCTCTTGATGGTCTCTTATTTTATCACTGACTCTCCTTTTGCTTTTTGCTTTTTTGAGGAGTGCTTCTCCTTGTCATAGTAAAGGTTTTCTCATTGTTTAGTTCTTAATTTTTTTCTGTGGAAGGACTTGCAAGAATTCTTTCTCCCTCCCCATCTGCAAGCAGTCCCTCTGATTCTTACTCATACATCTTCAGTATCATCACTTCACCACATGGTTGCATAACAGGAATGCTTGATTTTTTTTATTTTTTTTTTTTTTAAGTTGCCCATAACTTCTTTCATCTCAATTCTTCTGTTTATTTGTGATGCTTCAGGTGTCACAAGTTGGCCATCAGAGTTATGTCTATCAAGTTTTCAGTCTTTGTGAGACCAGTGATGATACATGTTTTGATTTTTAACTAGGCACTAAGTTTGTATTTCCAGTAACATAAGCTCCTTAGCTAATTTGTGTCTTGACATGCTTGATTTTTTTTAAGTCTAGGGAGAGATACCTAGACCATTGCATGGTCATATCAATCCACTTACTAGCAGCCATATGTTGATTTTGAAGCTGCCTTTCCCCCCACCCCTCTTTCTTTCCTTTTCTGTTCTGCATTTGGAAACATGCTTCACACTCCACTGTTTGTGTTCCCTTTTTGGAACCTCTGGGTACTTAATCCAATATAAAGTAAAGGTTGAGATCCAAACCTAAGCTACAGTAAAATGTAGGGCATCTCAAATTTTGTCTGATTAGGAGAAGTTAGAGCTAACATTTCTTAATAATTATGAGGTGGCTTTTATGCAAGTCTGAGTTATGCTCTATTAATAATAAAAGAGTACATGCAGGAGGATTAAATGCTATTTTCTAGTGATTTGTCCTCAGAGGAGCTTGTGTTGTATTAGATAGCAAAATGGAAGGTGATGTAAAAATGAGAACTGAGAAATCACATATTCTAATATATGAGTAATATATGAAACATGACATAGTTTATAGTTGGTCTTTGGACTTTGTGATTAGGAAATCAAGTTTTATTGGGTAATTAAAAAGGGGCAGAATTGTACCTTATTTGCCAAAGTAGCTGGTCACAGACATGGCACAAAGAAAACAGCTGTAGATTATGACAATTAAATGGATGGGATGAGGGAAGCAGTGAAGTTCTATGGACAGTGCCTTTAAGGAAGTGTGTAAGATTTTGGAATTGCAGATAAAATGTATTAGAGGCAGTGACTTGTTAATGTATCTGAGGAAGAAGTGCTTAACAGTAACTAGGAGAAATTTGTCAAGTGAAGTAATTTAATTAAGTTGAACTGTAAAAGGAATGCAATATCACAATACCAGAGAAAAACAAACCCTTAACACCTAGGTAGGAGGTCATAATGTGAAGTAGACATCCACAAATTACCCAACAGCTGTAGAAAAGCAATGGGTTTTAATTGAATTTCAAAACTAGATTTAAATCGTGTCCAGAATGTGATTTCATTCCATGTTTTTTGTTTCAATATAAACAGTATCAATATAAATGGTATTCATAAATTAGTGAATTTAATATAAACGGTAATAAAGGGATGGTATCTTCCTTGATTAGTGTTCTTCCTGATTATTTTCACTTCGACAACTAATAGTAAAGTTAAAAGCTAGAAAGATTAAATGATAGAAGGGAGACTAGGGAAGATAGAGAAGCTGTTCCTATTAAATGCATGGTGATGAACAGGTCTCTGCCCCCAGGAACTTTCTATGTAAATAGAAATAAGCCAAGAATGACAATAGAAGCAGTGATATGGGGGACCTTTTCTGTAATTCTCTTTAATGGCGCAGCGAAGTTCTTATAAGGTGTAAGGTTGGGCAGCTGTCTGGTTAAGATGGCTTTATTTAAGTGTGGGATAGTGTTACTGGGGATGAGACTTGAGATGAAGTGTGGACAATATGAAGAGAACATATAGGCAGTTAATGCTGAAAAAGTGTTGAAAGTGAAATTGAAAGCTGTGGAACGTAGTTTGGCCAGTGTTCTCTAAACTCTGCTGATGCAGCTTTAGCACCTGTTCTTGACAGCTAAGGGACAAGGAATGCCTTGGCTTGGTAAAATTTGTAACAACTCAGGAATTTTTTTGAAGTTTAGGTCTGCAAATGTACAGGATATGAGTTAAGCCTTGCAGCATCTTAACTATTATTATATGAATACCATGCAGATAGACACATTAACAGTCATTCCTACTATACAACAGTGTTTTTTCTAGGAGAATTTTTATTTTTAGCTCCTCTGTTTAGTTTTACATGTGTAGGGTGTTTTTTCAGTATCAGAAGTTGCTTGGAAGAGGCAGATACCAATGTATTATACTATTAGGTCATAATCTCCGTAGATTGTAATAATAAAAATGTCCGAAGTCTTCTACGTTGATTTGCCATATGTCAATGCAATTAATATTTAACTATCGAAACCACGTGAACTTAAGTATGTGTATACAATATAGTTATTATCCTATGAAACAGTAGTTCAAATGGGGCCAATAGCACCCTTGGCAACTCTTCAGTCTTAATTCTGCAAGTGTGAAAATAGGACTGAAGGCTCCCCACACCCTGCTCCCTCTGCTCTCCTCCCCTCCGCACAGTGGTTAGGAATTGGCACGTGAGAATTTCACACTGCCCCATGTGCAAGAGAGGGAACATTGGTTAATCCATAGTTTACATACTCATATTCTGTAAGCTGTAGAGGACATTTGCATTTTTTCATGTTCCTTAATTAATGGCCTAAAAATTTCCTGTGGGTTTTCCTGTGCTTGGTGAAATGGGTCATGTCAGTTGAGGGAGTTTGTGTCACACAAATGGTAAGGTACTCAGAAAAGTAACACCAAAAACCTATGCAGAAATCATTTGGATGTGTCACTAAACATACAGTCTTTAAGCCCACTGACTTTTAAAAACTGGGGAGTTTCTGATAATTGAATATTTTTTATAAGACTTAATTTTTTGGGGAGAGGTTTTTTCCTATTTAAAATTGAAACTGTGTCTCTCTCCTGCCTTACAGTTTTTCTCAAAACCCTTATGCCAGTGTTATTGAACCCCATAGTATTTTACTCCTGTAGTTTTTGAGTAGCAGGATGTCTTAAATGTTATGCCTTTTGCTAGCTGAGTATCTAAGACACTGTGAGAGGAAATCTGCATGGAATTCCTCAGGAGACCATAACATAGAGATGTTGTGGGAGATGAAAGAAGGGATTTTTTTTTTTTTTTGTTTGTTTTTTTTTTTTTTTTTATGTGTGGAGTGGATGCTTAGAGTAAGACTACAGTGTGTTAGCAAGGGGATGAACAAGGTTTATGAGGGAACAGAAATTGTTTGATGTGTGTGTAAAATCTTTTCTCTGTGTTACACATCAAAATTGTTCCTGGTATAATAATTTACTTCTGCCTTCAGGAAACAATTTTTCACCTCAGCTAGCTGTGCCTGGTGGAAAGCCTTGCTTTTGTAATGCTCTTTGTCATATGTATCAGAGTTGGAAGGAGGAGAGTGGAAATTCATAATAGTTTAACATTCATTGGACAAATACTGTGGAATGCTGACATCTAAGAAGGTGGAACTGGAGTTTTAAGTTGTCCTTAATCATTCCTGTGTTTCGAGATGTATTTGAGAAAAGGAGAAGGATTTAGGTATAAAATTTGGGATGGTGGTAGAAAACCAAGGTAGCAGGTCTCCCAGGTTTTGTTAAGGCAATGCAGATTACTAAAGCTAACTCTCTTTATTGGTAATGTAAATTCGTAGGAATAAAATTTGGATAGGCAAAACCCCTGGAGTTTAAATTTGAATCATGAAATCTGGTATAGTGGAAATTAAAAAAAAATTATCAGTAAAAGCTAGTTGTTCTTTATCAAAATACTTTGAATTGTCTACACTGTAAAAATGCATCTCATTCTCTCATATAAGATATAAAACTGTGAACTCTATGATTTCATTACTATTCTCTTTCTAGTTAAATAATCTTTGATCTTTCAGATTTTTAAACACTTTCATTCTCTGCCTTATATGTTTCTGACTACTTGTAGCATCTTTCATCAGAAGAAAACGACCACAGTTCTTGTTACAGCCAGTCAGATAGTCAGTATGGTTCTCCTCCAAAGGGTTGGTCAGAAGAGTTGGATGAACATGGTCAAACCTTATATACCAATGACTATACTAATGAAAAGGTACTTTTTCCTTCTTCTCATCTTGTGTTCTAAATCTTTTCTACTAATTCACTTCTAGAAATGAAACCAGCATTTCCAAAAGTGAAGACCATACCTCAGCAGTATCTCCTTTGGTTTTTTTTTAAATATGCATGAAGCTTTAGCAAGTGAACTGACTTTTTTTCTTATGTGTTTTTCTTATTTAGAAGAAGTTTTATTTCCAGTTGCATATCACGTTATATTAAATGAACATACCATGTATAATCTTTTTAGTTCCTGCCCTCCCCCTTCCTCTTGGTTATACTTCAGGAGTGAGCATCATACCAATAAGTTTTTCTTACTGTCTTTTAAGAGCTGCTCTTGTCTACATAGACCTTCTAGTTAAGATGTTTTTAAACTGAAGGTAATGCTGCTTTATCACTCATCATTTCTTTTTTAAAGATTTTTCACAACTGCTTTCAGATTAGACAAACTTCTTAATTAAACTACAGCCATATCAGCAGATTTATGCCCTATTCTTACTATGTAATTGCTACTGACAACTTACTGTGATGCTGGGCATGCCATAAAAAATTCTCCCACTTGGGATAAATTACAGTATTTGTTTATATTTGTAAAGCAGTCTGTTTTTCTAAATGTTCACTAAAGCTGCATTTTGAGGTTTTTTAACTTGTGAATTGTTCACTGAAGTAGTACTTTGTTTATCATATTATAGCTCCACCTGTTCTGGAGGTGAATTAGACAAGTTTTATTTGCAAGAATTTTCTAAATAGTTGGATTTTTTGTCAGTTTTGGAATTTTATCCTCTTTAATCTGTTTGTGACGAACAT
This sequence comes from Rhadina sibilatrix, assembly GCA_013400275.1. NCBI lineage: Eukaryota > Metazoa > Chordata > Aves > Passeriformes > Phylloscopidae > Rhadina > Rhadina sibilatrix. Next base: position 241,819 of record VWYO01017246.1, on the reverse strand, counting down.
CTGTAAAGCACATTCCTATGTTTTAGCAAATATGCAGCCTTTTTTTAAATTGCATTGGGATTGGTAAAAAACAACCTTTCCTACCACAAACAGTTATAGAAAGGCAATCTTGTGAAACCTGCTTGAGCCAAGAGCCTTGCTCTGAGTGTTTCTGTATTTTTCTGCAATCATCTTGTTGATTTTTGCTCATTACAATTCTTTTCTTTCTGCATGACCAGTCCCAGTTGTCATGAGTTTACTTCTTCAGTTGTGTGAGTTGCTTGTAGAGGTTACAGAAATTCTACTGTCTTCATGATTTTCTCTAGGGAGTGCATCTCAGGTTTCCATTGATGTTTTAAAAATGTTGTTCAACAAGTGCATATATCTCTCAAATTACCAGCAATTGCTGGTTGAGCTGCTTTTTTTGTAACTTTATGTGTAAGATCCTGATGCAGATCAGATGGAAAAATTGTGCCTCCCTAAACTGACAACATAATAATGTTGGTAAGAATGAGATATGGCATCTTAAAAAAATAAAAATCTATTTATCACAATCTCTTGTGTGATATTGCAGGATGTTTTTTTTCTGAGGAATTAAGAAAAAAACCAGGATGCTGAAAACTGTTGCTCTCATTGCAATCTAACCTTGGTTAGTTAATGGAGGTTGTGCATTAAACACGGCTGAAGTGGATGGCACTTAAAAATTAACTTTAAATCTCAGGTCTCAGAGAATTACTGTTGTGACTGTCACTCTGATTATGTTTTCTATCATCACATTTCTTTCTGCAGTGGATAAAACATGCAGATGAACAAGGTAGACCATACTACTACAGTGCTGATGGTTCCAGATCAGAGTGGGAGTTACCTAAGGTGAGTGACCTAAAAAAGAAACTTCAACAACTTGGGGCTTTCCCCTCTTCCTGAATATGTGTTCTATCAGGCCTTTAATGTGAGGTATTACCCACCAGAGGACTCTGATATTGCTCTTTGTTATTTATTACATTTTTGTGGAATTTCTGATTATGAAGAGGAAGAAAATATTCAAGGACATGAAAAAATGGGTATTCAGATATCGTCAGATATCAAAGGAGATCTGGTGTCTTTGCTGAACTGAACAAAGGTTTTATGCAGGGTTGCAGAGTAGTATCTGTGATTTTGCTGTGATAAAGAAAACCTGGGAAAAAGAGAAATCTTCACTGAGAAACTGTAGTCTATTTTTAGTACTCTCCAAAGTGGGTACTAAAACCAAACTTATACAAACAAGTGTTGGAAAACAAAAGTTTTGGCAGAGTTTTGTGGTATCTTTGGGGATGACACGGTTTCACCAGAAGTGTGTTCTGGTATTTATTAATTTCGTAGTGAAAATAAAAATTTGTAGAGAAGTGGCAGATTAGGGACACTTGGTAGTCTGAAGATGTATCTAATACTATTTAATTCCCATACTCACTTCAAAAAACTAGAGCATTTGTCATGTGGATGTTGTTATGTGTGTCTTCCCTGCTATTTGTTCAATACTGCATAATAAGGCGTGAGCATTAAAAAAAATTGTTTCACACAAAAGTGTGTGCATAAATATATGAAAAAGCATGTTTCTCCATTATTATTTTATCAGTACAAAAATCAGTGTCTTGAGTCACTTCCACTTAGCAAGGAGCAACCTTAATAGGTAATGCTTTCATAGTACTTACGAGAAAACATTTACTTTGAAAATTGTGAACAGAGTTATATACTAAGGTGTTTTGTTATGTCAGTAGAAGAATGTGCATCTGAATCACTGAAGAGGTGAGTTAGCTTTGAGAGTTCTCCTATGTTAGTCTGATGTGTTAGATAACTTAAATTTTGTAACATGCCTCAATGTAGCAATATAATCTATACCTATTGGTCTTAAAAGCTGTTTAGCTTTAGATTAGTTATTGGATTTATTAGAAGTCTGAAAATCTGATAGACCAGATTTTACCAGAAACGATTATTACTTCAATATGTATAATTGAAATAATTTTGGGGAATAATGTCATGAGTACTTGATTCTATAATTTCTGCTGTGCAGAAAGTTTTGACTTGTAAGAAATTGTGTTTCATGAAAATAGATTGAGTTTGGATTTGAATTAAATAGCAAACTGCCTTTAATCCAATTAGAATAAGTCACAAAGGTAATCCAGAACCATTACCTGAGGTACATTAGGAGGCATATAGGAGTGGGTTCTAGTATTTTTTTAATAATACATGTTATTCTAGTGATTCTAAACAAAGTCTGAGTTCTGTTGTATAAGTTAGTAGCCACTTCCAAAATGAAACATAGCCTTTAGTTTGTAATTTGTGATCTGAAAGTGATCAGATATTGCTGTTAAAAATTTTCCTCAAAAATTATTTCTCATGATCTGTTTGGGCAGAATGCACTTTTTATTTCCTTCTTGAAACTAGTAAATCTTGACTGGCAGCAAATATAAGCTTAATAGAAGAAAATGAGCAATTGACTCTTAGATTCATGATCCAAGAGTCTCTGTGTTCCAGAAGTCCATGACTTTTAACTTTAAATTCAGTGTAATAGATTAAATATTTCAACACATGATTTAGCTAGTTTATGTAACTATATATTTGAAGATGTTATGCTTGTGAGTAATTAAGCATGTCTGAAGATTAATCTCTCAAAGATCTTGCTGAAGCTGGTTCTAAAGTACTTAAAAAAATGAATTAGAAAGACCAGTCAGACCACAAAACTGCTTCAAAGAAAAATAATAAACGTTGAAAATTCTCTTGAGTAGTGAGAGAAAACCTTAGAAAGACCTCAGCATTGTAACACTTGCTTAAATGAGAAGTAAGTTACTAGGAAAAATCCTACACTTGTTCAGTTTTGGGGTTTTTTTCCCAGTGTATTTAGCTCAAATATTGTCTTCCAAATCTTGTGAAATAAAGTGATATAATAGCATGGTCATGTAATGCTATTAAACCAGAAAAGGAATAGAATCTTTTTGTTAGATGGTTCTTAATAATATGGATTTCATTAGAACTAAAAATGGTGCAGAGATTTCTGGAAATAGCACACTAGCTGAGCTGATACTGTGACATTAAAAGTCTTCAGAGTAATAGAATTAACTATAAATGTGCACATGCTTGGGAATAACACACTGTTCTTGTACATGTGTTAAAAATTGTGAGGGTATACGTTAGGAAGGGAGGACAGTTACAAAACAAATTATTTTAGACAGTCTCACAGAAAGCCCTCCAGTCATGTGAATTTAAATAACATCTAGGAATAGCTGGATGCCTCTGGCTAAAAATGATGTTTTAGATGGAGTAGCTTTGACAACTGCTGAAAAGTCTATTAAGGCTCATGATGAGTGTGACCCAGCTTTCTGCAGTGGAAGAGAAGAACATACTGTATTAATCATTAAAATGGATAATAATATTTTAATCATAGTTTCTACTAGATCTTGCAGAAGACTGAAATTTCTGATCTGCAGCATTCTGCTGTATTCAGTTTTTGGTTCTTGCCAATTATTAAAAAAAACCCAAAACAACAACCAAAACAACCAAACAACAGAAAATGCCAACAAACAAGCAATTAAAAGTTAGATTAGTATAATAAAATATGTTTATTTCCTCTGTCGTGAAGGAATACTGTCTAAATTCAGGTTAAGAAGGCCTACAACCCTATTCCAGAAACCTAGTTTTCTAATAGGAGTTTTATGACATAAGCAAATGACAAATCTCTAGTAGGGGTGAGGGGAATTAAACTCGTCTCAGGAATAAGAACTTCCTAATTTCTGAAGTTTCAAAAAGAGTTAACCTATCAAAATGACAAAAAAAAAAAAAAAAAAAAAAAAAAAAGTAACATAAAAAAAAGAAAAAAAAAAAAAAAAAAAAGGTGAGAAATCTATCTAATAAATACTGAAATAAATAGCTCAAAGGAGAGTTAGAGGGGACAACCTAATAAAAAATAGAGATTAAAAATCTCTCAGATTTTCAAAATGAGGTCCTAGGCCAACAGCTGGCATAAAAGCATGATGCTTGGCCTTCCTCTGAGTTCACTGATCCGAGAGTAGCCTTTGGAATAAAATGTGTGTACTGTAAGCCTCTGGAGTGAACTCAGTTTTAGTGTGAATATTTACAGACTGTGGTATTGCAATTGCATGTGTTCTTCTCACAAGTTCCTTCAGCATAAATTCTCCTTGCTGTATCCACAGAGGAAGCAGTAGCTGGAGGATCTTAATTTTTAGCAGTGTTAAGGGACCAGCAGTCTGTTAATTCACTCTGTGCACTACCAGTGTGGGGGGCGAGCTCAGGGACCTCAGTTCTGATACTTGGTGAGTGGTTTTCCTGATGGAGACCTGTCAGAGCATGATAGCTGAAAAAATTACAGTAAAACAGGGTGCAGGTAATGCCAAGAACATGATGTGCAATCAAATGGTGAAAGAAAATAAATATGAGAACATCTATATAAAGCTTGGTTGTCCTATGGTAAATTTGTCTTGTTCTGAGTTGTGCTGCTGGATTTGAGGTTGCCCTGTGTGCTGGCATTTGAGTCTACTGCAAGTCAATGCCCTAAGCAGTTTCATTAGCAGTAGTGACATTCTTGTCCTAAAATTTGGGATTGGCTGGTGAAAGTTGAGACAGCCTCAGTTGGTGTGAGGATCCAGTTGTTAAAAAAGCAAACCCGAGTTAAGTATGGGATGGCAGTCAGGGTTTTTCCCCCTTTCTCTTTAATATATGTATTTCTGTTCACAAAACCTTCCTCATTTCTACTGGGGTTTTGTGGCTCCTACCTCCCCCCAGCTTTTGCTTGGGCACACAGACCTGTGGCAATCAGCAAGGACTTGGGGCTGCTTATCAAGATGAGCAGTCTTGGTGACTGTGAGGATTAAAAAGGGAAGCACTGGATGTCCAAGAGAGCAAAGTGATCAAAGTAGGTTATCCAGAGGTGTCTTTCAGTCACTGGTACATTTGAGCTGCAGCTGCTTGTCCCAATGGTCTTGTTCTGTTCCTTCCATGTGGCTGAGGCCTCCAGCTGCTGCCACCCTGACATTCTATGGCAGAGAATGAGGAATCTTCATCCCCTAGAGAAAGGAAAACAATGAAATCCCTTAAAAGGACAAAAATAATCCTTATTTATTTATTTATGGATGTTTAAGAAAAATGTGTTACTGATTTATTTGATAAGAAAAGCAAAAGCTGTAACATAGGTGTTACATCTATCAGCAACAACATCAAAGCTTATTCAAAGCCAAGGACAGTAGGACCACTAGAAAGTCGTTTTGTTCTGAGGCAGCTTTAATTTTTTTTAAGAAGGTTCTTCTATTTCAGACAGTCTATTGGGACAACTGCAAATAATATATATGAGGTGCTAAAGGGTACTAGGATAGCACAATGTTTTTAAAGCTGCTGTTTTGATCGTTGACTGCAGTAAGGTAGGATAAAATGCTTCACTTCAGGTCTTTATCAACTTTCAGTATTGGTTGCTTCCCAGTCTTTTCTCCCTTAGCCCACCCAATTCCTTCATCAGGCTGAAGATGTTGCTAACACAAACCAAGAAGAATCTTTTTTCTGTTTCTTAAAACTGACAGATCTGTGCCATCTCTATAAGAATGGGGACAACTGCTACAAATAACTTGGAGGTGTTACATTTGTTTCAGCCACAATTAGGCTAGGACAGAGCCTTGAGCCGTGCCATGTATCAGCTGAAAATTAAATAGAAATCATTCAGCCAGTTGAGAAGGTTAGAAAAAATTTTATACTGAGGCAAAGAAAGCCTTTAAGTATCTGGAGAAGGTATTGAACAAATTCAGCAATGATAAGAAATACTGTATGACCTAAATTTGCACCACTGGTGTCCTTGAACTACAGCAAGAACTGTTACAAAAAAAAACCCCAAAAATCTCTGTTTTGCTTTGTTTGTACAGTCAGAGAATGAATGATTTGCTCATGTGCCCCCTGTGTGATAGGAGGTGCTCCCAAAGAAATGGGGAACAAGCTGGGGTGATGTGCCAGAGGGGTGGGTGTAATGGGACAAATTTGGGTTTGTGGAGGATTTCCAAGGAGCAGTAGTGTGTAAATTTGGAGTTGTGTTCTGCATTTTAAAAAGCTTTAGAGTTAGGAAAATAACATTGCACCCTAAGAAGATGCTGTTAAGGCACGTGGTGTAGCAGGGGTTGTCCCACCCGGCACTGTGTAGTCTGGAGTGGGTCAGTTTTATTGCAGAAGACAGCTCTTGCCTGATATCTGTCTTTAAGATCACACCAAGTCTTAGGCATAGAAAGCCTGCTTATGGTTATGTAAAAACAAGATTTTGTTTGAGGGAAGGCAAGCCCAACCTAGTTTCTGGTCAACAATGGTAAATACTGCAAATGCAGGAGGAGAAGGAGCAGCTCCTCTGCAGGTGGGAGTCCTGTAGAGCATCAGAAAGGAAACCAGACCTGAAGCTGTTTTGCAAGGCTTTTTTGAACTGAGGTTGGGTGGAGACAGAGCTAAGAGTAGCAGAGTGGTATCATCCAACCAGGCAAGCCTTCCAGCTCTGGCCACCTCTCCCTGGCCAGTGCACTCTGCCTGGTCTAGAGCATGGTGAGTTCTGCTGGACAATGCGGAGTAGGAAGTGGTGTCTCTGTCTCCCTCTGATTTTCTTTGGAGATCACAGACCAATTCATGTATTTTACAAGTGGAGACTTGTCTTGAGTCCAGAAACACAAACTTTTTTATTTCCACATCACCCTTCCCCCTCAGTATGATTTACTATTTATAATGAGTAAAACAAACAAAAAACCTCATAGACATCCGAGAAAAAAATATTTGAAGTTTCTATTGTGAGAAAATGGGGCAGAAATGTCAAATGTTCGCTTTAAAGACTTGTCAGTTTACTAACACTGTTTGTATCACCAATGCAAATTATTTAAATTGCTACAATGCATAGAGCTCAGTGTTCCTGAGTTGTTAGCAGTGCTTTGTTAATAAGCTCCATATGCTGTTGCTTTGCTTTCTTGTTAAATATGTTTAGTAAAACTTAAATTTCATGTTACAGTTCCTTTCTCCTTCAAGATGGGGTTATCAGTTAGAGAAGTTAACTCCTGATGGCTTGTGATAGTGTCAAAGGCACCATTTAAATATAGATCACCTGTCCTAACTTTTAAAATGTACTTAAATTCAAGATAAATTACTTCAAAATACATATTTGTTTATTCAATTCCTTGAGTTATGCAAAGGGAAAGTGCATGGAGGACTTCCATAAATAATGTATACCAGTGTCAGTAATGTGTAAATCTATTTCTGAACTAAACAGTTCTGTTTCATGGCAAGAAATGTGTTGGAATTGCCCACCTAAATGGGTTAGAGCTGCTCCAAGGAGTGCTGTTTGTTGCAGCCTTTGTGATTTAGATGTAGTTTCGCTGGAAATTGTTTAGATTTTACTTTTAATGCTGGCAGGCAATTTTGATACATGTTGCTCAGTGTGCTGCCTTGGTTTGGGTTGCAGGAGCACCAGCAGAGTTGGTATTTCCTTAACAAGAAAGCAAGCCAGTGCTAGTGTCCTTTCAGCATGTGTCATGGCTCAGCTTTTGATTTAACAAGGAGGCAAACTGAGAGTTGCTTAAACCTCACCACTGTAGGGAAGCAGTTGTCATGTGAGTGGAAATGTGCTGAAGCCAGTACAAAGGCAGGCTCAGAAGTGACTTTCTGCAGTGACAGCTGATATATTTCTGTCTGTACATGAACTACCAGATTTTATTCTCAGCACTGCAACGTCCATTCACTTGGGAGTGTTTTACTAGTCTTGTGCATATTAAAATAATGTAACAAAACACTGAAGTTATTTAGCTTTTAAGCATCTGTTGGCTTATTAGAGCATTAACTCTGTTCGTAGTAAAATACAAAGCTAACTCAAGCATCTTGAGTGCCATAGCAGTAGCAATGCTGATTCTTTATTTGGGCAATAAATATAACTGTATTATGCAACTTTGGTTAGAAATTAGTGTTTATGTTGTTTAGGTTAAACCTTGCCATGCTTTGTTGGTATGTGCATGTATAGGTTATTCTGTCTTTGAACACCTGAGACTCTGAGCTTATGGCAGGAATCAGGAGCAGAATTGTAGAACTTGATGTCCTTGCAAAGATTATTGCTTTAGCCTTCTCAGGTATAAGGGGCACTTCACTTTTCTCTTTGTTATTTCCTACCTAGTGGATTCTAGTGCTTTACCTGACTCAACAAATACAGCCTTAAGTTTCTTTCTATGTGCAGATTTTAGTCTTCTGGTACTGACTATAAAGAGTGAGATTTTAATAAATTACTTAAAACCCCCACACATTGATGTTGTCTTTTCTTTTTTGTATTTTCAATATAACACTTTGTCTGAAATATTTTTGGATTTTTTAATAATGTATTGATTGGATGATGTAAAATGGCAACACTATTAATGAAAAATATGTTTCAGTTGTAAAATCTAGTTAAATACTTGTGCCCTTCTCATGACTCTCACGTTTTTTCAATGTGTTTGCATGCTCTTAAGTTACTAGAAAACCTATGCTATGATAAATATGGTCTCTTCTTGCTTGTTAGAGTTCTGATAAGTCTTAAAATGATTTCTTGCTGAATATTTATCTTCCATGCTTATGGAATGTGTACATTTATATGTGGTATGTACATTCCGCACCAGCAAATTATTTTATAAGCAATTTGATGTGTTTATTCTGAAAAAGCAAGTCCTCACCCTTGTGTCTCTTTTCCTAGGAATCCCAAATCTTTGGGTCAAAGATACCAGGCAATCATAACAATCTAAATATCTTACTTCAGGATAATAGGTTTTCTTTTCCTTGCACAAGAGCTGGTCAGGTGCTGTAGTACTGTCAGTGCAATATGAAGAGTAAATGTTCGAATCTTGTGTTTCCTGTAATTCCTTGGTTGTTCAGAATACCCTGTTGGGTTGCCAAATCAGCAGCATCTGCTGCAGAAGAAATCAAACATCTCTCTGCCAATTGAGATGCCAGTCTTAGTTACTCCTTCAGAGAGGACTACAGGAAGAAGGACAATACTGAAGACTAAATGCAAAATAAAACCAAGGCTGTTTCCACACCCTTGGGTGGTGACATCAAGAGTCTGAAAGTTTGCACTATTTAGGTATATGAGTGGTATTTCCAGGTCTTGTTTGCATGAATTAGATTCTACTAATTCTAATTAGTATATTAGAATTAGTAATTAAAGTACTAATTTTATTTTTCTTTTCTTTAGTATAATGCTTCACCACAGCAGCAGAGAGATATAATAAAGAGTAGGAGTCTGGACAGGAGGCTACAGGAACCAATAGTTTTAACAAAATGGAGGCACAGCACAATTGTACTGGACACCAATGACAAGGTAGGACAAGTTATCAGTGTGCTGAAATGCCACTTGTTTCTGATGTGTGACATATTTAATGTACCAGGAATGACTATGCCTGAATTTCTGAAATTTCATTTTTCTTTTGGTCTCTTGTATCATTGCATATGACATGCAGCAAAACCAAGGGCTGTTCAATAACTTCACTGCTGTTACTTTGTGAATAGTAGCTCTTTTCTTGACCTCAAAATATTTTAACTGGTGTTAAGCTCAGGGGAAAAACTGTGCATGGTTACAACAGGGTTGTAATATTGTTATTGAAGGGCAGAGGACAGTACTGAAAGTGCCTAAACACTTGGCTTTGATCCTCTCCAGAGCTGGTGTTTAGTCTGAAAAAAGCTGTGAGTCAGTAACAACAAAAGCTGTTTTCTGCCCATTCTTAGGGTGTGTTCTTGATAGTCTTTTTGGGCTGTACAGTAACAGATGCTGTTTAGGTCAGCAAAGAGACAGGGCCTCTCCCTTGCTCTCCCTCTGCTTTGACCTTTTTCCAAGCCATTTCTGCCATTCTGCCTGTAGGTGAGGAGAGCTGATGTGAGCTGAGCAGGGAGGAACTGAAATGGGTGCTGTACGGTGGTGACATGCTGATTTCTGTAACTTTGCTGCAGTGCATCCCAGGATTCATGGAAAATGAAATAGCTTGGAAGTGCTGAAATCTTAGCACAAACTTCTCAGAATGAAATACCAAGAAGTGGCATTGTAAGCTCCCCTTTCCTAAAATTCTGGGAATTAAATTAAGATTAAATGCATGCAGATTTGAAAATGTAAGGAAAAGCCTATGAGTGGCCTTGTGTAATCACAGATGTCAAAACCAAACTAGAATGGACAAAACACAGTAGTTTAATGACAATGGATCTGCTGCCCAGAGTGTTACTTACTCGACCTGTTGTTTCCATTTTAATGGACGTGCTTTCCATGAGTTGACTTAGCTCTTCAGAACAGGACGTATTGGATTTGATCTTGAGCTTTTGAGTTGTAAATTTGGGATAGATCATGTGTGGTGTTGAGGAGGCAGTGGGCCGTGCTTGGCTGGAGACTTTGCACTTCAGCATTAATTCAGCTCGAGTGATTCTGAGATCCCACTGCTGCTCCTTTCCCCTCCCTCCTCCTCCTCCTCTGCCTCATGCATCCTTCTGTACTCAGTGTGTTGTGGCACTCCATGAGACACAGCCTAGATGGAGCCCTGATAAATCAAAGCTGAATGGACACTTCTAGCCTCATGTGCAGCTTATGCTTCACAGGTATGAACAATCTTGTTGGAGATAGCTTGAAGTTCTGGCTTTGCTTTTAAAGGAAGACTTAACTTTGTATTTTTTTGGCATAAGATGTGCTTCTCTTTTGGAAGGAACTTTATGTAGTGCTGCACTGAACGAAGAAGCTTTTGTAAAACATTGAATAAGTGAAGCTGTTTACATTTCTTCAAGGCTCAGTTGTTCACATATCGAGAGCTTAAACCTAGTGAAGCAAACATGAAAATGCACGAATGTTATGGGTAATAACCAAAAGAAACTCTATTTGAGCTGCATTTGTGAAGTCTGAAGTCAGCAGCCTAAAGTTCCTTTAACAGTTTCCAAACATGTAGGCAGCATGTATTTTTTATTGGTAAGGCGAAAATAGTTTATATGAGGCACAATATTAATGCTTTGAGAAAATTTAAAACTTGCAGTGGAGCAATAAACTAATGTCTTATGGAAAGACAAATAATTTTTAGTGCATTGAGGCAGCTGTTTTACTACCACTAACAGGCACACTGTTAATATATTCTGCTTTAAATTAGTATGTGGAAAGGGAATGTTTCATTACCACAAATACTGGATTTCTTGTTCCAGAGTTGCTTTTGGTGTATGAAAGTTATCTCAAATTCAGAATGAAATAGAAAGGAAAGCAAGTGGTATTTGTGTGGATGGGCACATGAACTCCAAGCTTTCTTTTTAGCCATCTCCTAGGGAAGCTGTTTTCTGGTGGGTTTTTTTTTTTTTTTTTTTTTTTTTTTTTTTTTTTCCCTTTCTTTTTTTTTTTTTTTTTTTCCCCCCTGGAAAAACAATGGAACTCAATTGTATGAAAATAGGGCAGTCAAAAGAGTGCTTGAAATGTGTCAGAGTGAAAGTATGAGTTACCATGGCTCATGAGAATTTGATGATACCAAACATACTGGTTAACAGTTTATTGGCTGTGGCACATATCTGCATATAGCCATTGACTAAAAGATTTGATAAGCGTAGGAAAAAATACCTTATTTTCTTAATTTGAACAATTTTTTTTTTCTTTGCAGATATCTGAAAATATGTAACATTTTTAGGCTGTTCTACTTAGAAGCACTAAAGTTCTCTCTTGTTATACTACTAGAAGAACTAGTGGGCCAATTCTCTGGGTAGATTTGCAAGTGAATTTTAAAGCACAAGTCTGCAGAGTGCTATGTAATGCTGCAAAAGCAAACTGGGTTTAGGAGGGATTTAAAAAGAGAGAGGGGGAGAAATGTATTAACAGTAACAGAGAACAAGTGATGTTTTTCTTCCATTTGAAATTCTTTACCAGATTTTCAAGCGCTGTGTTTATGCAAGGCAATCATTACTTCAGAGGAAATGCACGTGCCTTTTTTTTTTTTCTTTTCTCCAGATGGGCAATTTTTCTAGTTTTCAAAGATTTAGTATTTTATTTTGGTCTGTAGTTAATAGTTCAAAACAAACCCCCAAATCCCTAGAGATTTTCAGTGTTTAATTATAAGGAGATTAATGATCATGACTCACAAAAACTAATAAACTTGGTCTGTATTTTTCTACATATGTAATTTTTATGCTAATCTTGTATTTACTAACCACACAGAAACATACTGTATTTTTTAAAATCTTAGTATTTGTACATGGTATATTGTAATAAGCTATTATTTTAAATATACATCAAAATTTGATAGCAATGTCATACAAAAAATCTACTCCTTTATAAGGATGAAGGCTTTGCTTGAAGCTGATGTGGCATGTATTAACATCTTTTTTCAAATGGTTATGTACTAATTAAGCCAGTCTGAGTGTTGTCTGTAAGAACACTGTTTAGTAAGCAAGTTTAGAATGTAACTATCTGAGAATATTATGAATGCTTAAAAGAAGTACTTTCCTAATCTATGAGTGTGTAAAAAGAAAGAAACAAGAAAGCATCTTCAGGTTAAAAAAAATTGTCTGAAATAACTATCTGTTGACACTGACATTGACTATTTGAATTTTATAGGAATCATCAACTGCTTCTAAGGCCAGTTTTCCTGAAAATGAATCATCTCCTTCTTCACCAAAGCATCAAGCCACAGTCAGTATGCAAAGTGTTTAAATAGATAGGTAGATGTTGTAGAAACTGTTCATGAGTAGAGAATTGAGGGTAAGCCTTCTTGTTCTTGGGAAAAATAATGGGATAAAACTGTTTGAAGGCTTTGCATTTTAAAAGGAGTGCATTACATCCAGCTCTGCTTTCAGGAAAAAAAATGTGAATGTCTTTGGTTTAAATGCAATTTAGTGATAGTAGATTAAGTTAAAAATTCACTGTGGCCAAATTGTGCCAAATTATGTAGAACTCAGTTTGCTTCCTCCAACAGTCACATCTTCTTAAGTAGCATCTTGAAAGCAAAAACAGAAACAAATTCCCCCTCTTCACAGAATCCCGCACTGTTAGTAGTCAGTAATAGTTTGTAGCATTTGGTATCTAATTTTGGCTTGTGTTTCAGTCTTCTTAGAGAGACATAGGGGACTTGGCATCAATAAACTATGTCATTTTGATTTAGTAGAATAACTTCTGGGAGAAAAACCTAAGCCAGCTAAACAGCTGTTTTTATTTTAGTTTGCATTTTAAATGTGATCATTCCTTTTTAAACAATGAGAAATGCATAAAAAACTTGATTTTTTTTTTTT
>VWYO01017246.1:129522-228565 GCA_013400275.1 Rhadina sibilatrix | reverse complement strand
TTTTTTTTTTTTTTTTTAAATTTTGGGACTGCACTACAGTCCCATTGAAATAAGTAACTTGGTCAGTTTTACTGGCCTCTTGGTAGGTACCTCAGGGCATTAAAGGCACAATTTCTGTTTCTTTCTTACTCTGCCTGCAGGGGAATAGTTCTCTGGCTTAGTCATGATAATCGGTTCTTAAAATGCTTCAAGAAGTTTTTCACAATAAAATAAACATTGTTTATTAAGCAAGCATAGCTGAAAGCCTTACATGAAAGCAATTACTACTGCATGTGATCTAATTTCTTTAAATATGACTCAGATCTTGAATTTTTGGAATTGTGTTTTGCGGAAGAGTTCACTCCTGATTCAGAAAATAGAAAAAAAAAAATCTGTGTTTTCTTTAGCTGTTCCCTGAGATTTAAATATTCCAAAGAAAGCTGGTAAATTTTTGAGAATTTTGATCCTTAACCTGCTTTCCTCTTCTTTTTCCTGATTCTATTAATTTTCCCGTTAGTACCCCCTAGTGTTGCTGCTAAGTAGGGCAGTTTGATACTTTCTCTGAATAATTCTGTGGAACATCCCCACTGGTTCCACCGTGAGTAGTTGATTAAAACCACGATTTATTTCAGGAAGTGGGCACAGGTTTTTCAGTCACTGTGAAAGTTGGTGACAGGCTCTTCTGCTTGTTTAAAGCCAAAGGTTGGTCAAAAGGGTGCAATGCATGGGACTGTTGGTCCCTGGTCCACATGGATCACAAATAGAGTAGTCTAAGGAATGGAATAATTCATTTGTTTGGCCATTTGGAGAGCAGGTGAGGGGAGGGACTCACTTCTTCTGTTGAAAATACCAGTTTTGGAAAATAATGCATCTGTCACTGGCTTGTTAAACTATTTCAGCCCAGTGAAGATATTAAACTGAGTCAGAGCACCAGTTACTATTGGACTGATACATCTGATCCACCAGCTAAACACCTTTGTCCTTGATAATGTGTCTTTTCTGTACTTTATGTGCTGGGCTTGAAACATGTAAGTAGAATTTTTAAGGTCCATGAAAAACATATCTATGTCTTTGACAAGAGTGTTGTCCATGGTATCCCAGCAAAAAATATTTTCTTCAAAATTGTATTGTGCAGTTATGGTCCATTTAAATTTGAGGTTTAGAGGAATATTCTGAAGAGGATTTATCTTCTATTTTCACTGGATCTAGAATTGAGGTCATTTTTTTAATGATAAAACTAATTTGGATCCATTCCCTAGTTGATTGTTTCAACTGACAGCCTATTTCATACATCAGGAGCTGTTAGAAGCTGTTACTGAAAAGGAATTGATAAAAAAATAATTTAGCATTCTTTTAGCACCACTGACTGGTAGGACAGGATTGGAGTGTCAGAAGAAAATGGTAGATTTTGATACTTCATCGTAAGATGATTGTTTAAGTGAATCTTTTTATCCTAAATTGTTTTTTCAAACATTCCTTCATTTTATTATTTTTTTATGCAGAAAGTAGAAATATGCACTCCAAATATTTGAAACTTGCAAACAACCTTCTTGTTCAGCAGTGTTCTTTTCCCACCAATCACTGACTGGTCTTCAAATTTTTTTGCATGCTAATATTATAGATGGTTTTCATCAACAAGACATTACTAAGTAGTTTAAAATTCTACTATTTTCCATGGGGATGGGAATAAAAAGAGAACATCAAAGAAATGCCTCACTCTTCTGTTTTTAACATGAATATGTTAATTTTTTATGCACTTCAGCCATGTTTTATTTAAAATATGAAGTTATAGTAAAATGAATAGGAATAATTTGTATGGGAATTTAGGCTGGTTTTTTGTCAGCCACTTACTTTTTTAGTAAAGGACTACTGTGCTATTATACAAATCAGTATAAATTTACATTCATAATTTTCCCTGTCTACTATCACAAATTATTTAATTTGGCTTGTCCAAAGAACCTTGGTCTAGATGAAGGAAAGCTTTTTACCCTCTGAAGAGTAATAAGTAGTTTCCCAGTGGAATTTTGATTTTGCTGATCTCTGAATATTTAAATATGCTTAAAGACAGTTTCTTGAAGTTACAACATGAGCAAAAATGGTTCATTGCCAGAAATGGATTATTTGGGGGATTGAGTTCTGTGATACAATATTAATAGAAGCAGATTTTCTTTTATATTTCTTATGTCTTACTCTTATCTTACAGGGTCAAGAAAAATATGGGTTATTAAATGTGACAAAAATTACAGAAAATGGGAAGAAAGTTCGGTAAGTCTTGAACTTGAAAAGTGCATGTGTTTAGGGTTTAGGGAAGGTCTTTTGTATTAGGACAGCATACTGGGGTTTACAACTTCTTGCTTTTTGTCTGAATTTGCCTTAGAGTTTTTCCTGTATGACACAGCTTAACCTTGTGTTAAACCTGTTTGTCACAGTGAGCTAAAGATAATGTACTGCAGTGAGCCAGAGGCTTATGTATCAGGGCTTCACACAGGCCAGCAATTTCACAAAGGTATATTGATGAGAGACAGCTTTTTAAAATGGGATTCATTGATTTACTTAAGAGCAAATCTGTATAGGTTATAATGTGTCTTGTTCCTTGGACAAAATCGATATAAGAGGAGCTTTCAGACTTTCACTTGTTATCCTTTAACTTCCAAGGAGTATACATCCATGTGCTCCCTAATTCTTCTTTCCCTGTGCTTCTCAAGGGTTTGGAGCAGTGTATTGCCCAACATCAGTCTCCTGTAGGTGATGAGTGACCTAATTTCTAACTTTTCTCTGTGTCCCAGGCAGTAATTTGCAGCAATTTTACTATAAATCATAATGTGTAATCAGGTGATGCTATCTAAATGCATTTCTGGTGTTTTGCAAAAAATCAATGGCAAATACTGCAGAGATGTGGCACATCCTCGCAGTTTATTTGGATATGCTTCTTGCCTTCTCCCCCTGTTTTTTTGGTTCTTTTTGGTTAATTGAATCTTTTAGATCTAATAGAGTGTTATATCTAGTTCAGTGTTTGTTTCCCAGACTTGTGATACATGGAAGCATGCTTGTGAGGATTAAATAGCCAACACTCAGCTGTTATTGTAGACCCACCATGACCTAGTCCAGTGCAGCTGGGCAGCACATCTGACCATCAGTTTGGTTCCTCAGAGCTGCTTCTAAGATTTTGATAGGGCTGGGTAGACAGTAGCTTGTGTAAGCTGCTGCTAGTACAACATCCTGTCATCACATTGCATCTGCTGGAATCATTGATCTGGATTGTTGCACTGCTGAACAGAGAGATGCAATGTGGCCATCCTGTCACTTTGAGAGCTGTTTAGTAATAATTCATGTTGGGCAATAGGAATAGATATTCAGGGCTTGTCAAGATTTTTTTTTTTTTAATAACCTCAGGAGGACGGGTCTGCTGGCATAAAATCAGATAGACAACTGAAACAACTCGTTCTTTCTCTTAATTTTTAGATATGTAGAGAATACTCTATTGCCAGTAATGGGCTTATTATACAAGCATGGGACAGTTGCATCTCAGATCAGTAAATTTCAGAATTATGCAGGAGTTTGGCATGATCTGTTAAGTACACAGTGAGCTGAGCGTTCCAGATCAGCCCCTTTGAAATTATAATTGCATGGTGTTTCTCTTGGTGAACTGCTTCTACTACTAATTAGCTTTGTTTGATTTAGACTTTGATGGTCAGGCTGGGATTGTTAACATATGTTCTCTTCTACAAATATGATAGCAATTAAGACTTACTGATGCCACTAATGACTATATATGTGCTTAACTATATTAACATACAGGTCAGCTGACAACAATGATTGACCGTTTAAATATCTGCTTTCAGAGTCAATTTATTTTATGTTTGTTTACAATTATTTACAGAAAGAATTGGATGTCATCATGGGCAGTGTTACAAGGGTCATCACTGCTGTTCACTAAAACCCAAGGAAGTGGAACTGGCTGGGTAAGCCCAGGAACAACCCACAGGCTCATTGAAGTGTTAGTCATGTAAAGCACAATAAACTAAAGCCCTCTTATTTGCAGGGCCTAAATACCTTTATATATCCCTAATATAGAAAAAAATACCTGTGTATAAGTTGACAAGAAAATAGTTTAATGTAACACTGTGGTGTAGCATAAGAAGAAAACCAGTTGTATGTATGTATGTTTGACAAGCAAGAAACTGATAATGTTCAGGTGCTCCTTAGGCTTTAAGTTATTTTCCAGGCCAAATACTGTTGTGTTCTTTACTGATGTGTTTGTCTAAACAGTTTTTGTGTTTTACCATTCTTGGATATTTTTCATAAACTCCAGGTAATTTTGAATGTGATACATGTAATACAGAAAATAGTCTGACACGTGGCTTCTTGCATTGGCCTATTTGAGCAGTGCAGTGTTGTTCTCTTATGATTTAGTCTTTGTCTTGCTGGATTCCATATTTTGGTTTAGGTCTTTATAGTGCATGACAAGCACTTGTGCTTATTTTATTGTCAGATGAAGACCAAAAGTGAAATCACACTGAAGATGATGATTATTCAAATTTTTATCACCTCTAGTATAGTAGCACTATAATTAAATTTGCTGTATATATCCAACTGCATTCCTGCATTAATAGGTACAGAAATGGCTCTTTATGGCTTACATAGCCTCTTTTGGAGGTCTGACATTAAACTGTGTGGATCTCCTGTAATAACTAAAGACAGGCCTGACAGAGTGTTCACTATTTCCATGTATTGTCATGTGAATTCCAGCAAAATTGCCTCTTACAGATCTGTGCTATCTTGCTGTGCTTTACTGATCTTTCTACTTGGCTCACTTCCTCCTGCTGGGCTTCATTATGGATAGTGAATTGAAATTGACAATTCCTTTCTATAGTATTGAGTTTTTGTCAGACCTGTAAATATATTTTTGCCCCCAATTCTATAGAAGGGGTGGTTGGAAAAAAAATAGATGAAGATGGATAAATAAAGTTCGTAACAGGAAGAGAATGAAAAAGGTAAAGTTGGGCAAGATGGTCAAGCAGAGGGAAAAGAAAGGAGGGGAAAACCATAAAGATGAAAGGCGTGAAAGAAGGTAAATTCCACTGTATGGCAGGAAGTGGATTTTGGTGACTTTTGTAGTAGACTTTTGCAGCTAAGGATCCAAAAAGTATTTTAGTTTTACATATATTAATATGCATGTTGCAAAGTAAAAGTTCTGCCTAGGTAACTAGTGAAGTTCCAAAATCTCAATTACAGCTATTAATACTCTTAATTCAGGTGTGGCTATAAAATCAGAAGAACTGTCTTTTTCAGCTGTATGTTGATATCATTAAAACACACAATGCTAAACAGTTCATGAATATATGATAATGTTTTAAATGAGGTGTGCCCAAATTAATTATCCAGAAAAGATAAGCAATAAGTAGAGTTGCATGATTTAAGGGCTCTAGTGTAAGTCATATTATGCCAGATAGAATAATTTTAAAATAAATAAAAATCTTAAAAAGAAATGTAAAAATAAAAATGTGTAAATTCTTCTGATAATTTAAGTGGAGCAGAAGTCCTGTAGTCAGAATATTTCTGAGACACTATCAGTTGTGTGTACTTTCAAAACACTCGAGTAGGGTCAGGAAAATAAATATTAACAGTACAAACAGAATAAAATGAAGCTGGAAATATTAAATGAGAATCTCTTTCAAAGACTTTATGTTTTTTACACCTGCATAATCATAGCTGACTTTGTAGATATGTAATTGAGTGTTCAGCACACACTCTTCTTGATCTTTGTAGGAAATATTTTTTTAGGTATTCAAAGTTCCACCTCACCTCTCAAACTTTGTTCTGTGTCCACATTTAATAAGGTGAAGTCAAGTCTAACAGTTTGACATATGATAAGAATTACATTTCCTCTTCATCTTATGAGAAGAATATTTAGCATTCGTCTAGTGATTGATATAACCATATCTTCTTTTTTTGTGCATTGTTTTTTGACTTCATCACTTTTCTTCCTTTTTCTCATCAAGTCATTTTGCCAAGGGGGCTCAATTCCTGAGCTCTTGCTCTCGCTGCTTTCTTCTTGGAAAAATGCTCTCAGTCATCGACCTGCTGTCACCTATGTAAACTCTGCCCAAGTTTCAGCTATCACTGTATGTTTTCCTGTTGCATGCCTCTTGTCACTGTAAGGCTATTTGCCACTAATCATGAAATTAAACTTGAATTTTTCCAAGATTTAGTTTTGACACTTCATATAACAGCTCATGTATCTTGTTTGCTGTTTTTGAAAGTCATCCAAGGTGCAAATTAACACAAGTTTATTGCAATAATCTGTAATTGTTCCACTGGAAAAAAGTAGAAAGTGTGTCTGGTTTATTGGTGCTAGAATTATAATCCCAAATTAGCCTACTATTTGAACCACTAGTGCCTTAACTAATAAGCAGCATGATGTACTGAGTTTTTTAACAGATATTTTGTCTGATTCTTTCTAACACAACTAATTTAGAATCTTTGTATAGTGCCTGTGATGCCTTTGATACAATGGTGTACATGTTGTTTGATAATTCTAGCTGTAATTGGAGTATCCAAAAATGTAAATGTTATGTGTGAAGAGGTAAAAGGAAAAGAGCACAAAGATGTTCTGACTATATTCCACGTACAGAAAACTAATGTAAATTTGTAGGATTTTATATGTAATTTGTGATATTTAATACATCTGTAGTTAAGTTTTGAAAATGCCAAGCATAGAAGAGCTGGCTATCAAAAATTCATAAATTAGCCTTGTGTTAAAAATGATGCAACTCTCTTTTTCTTGTTTGTGAAATTAATTGCTCTGTATGTGGAAGCCTGTAACAGATAATTTGTGTACAGTTTGGTAACCCTGTGAAAGGCTGCTTTTTATAAGGAGATCTGGATTTTTTTAAAGTTTTTTTCACTCAGTTTTTGGTGTGAATGAGATGTATTAGCTGTTGTCAAAGTGACAGGGCTTCATAAAGCAAAGAAAATGGTAACTGCCTAGAAGGATTAATCTGTCAGCTTTCTGTAATAGGCACATGTCCTCGGTGACAAGTACAGTAGTGGCAAACCAAGCCTGTAAACTTCCCAAACATCAAGGAAATAATACTCTTCAAGATTCATCTGAGCAAACTCTTGTTTATGTTACACAACTGTGATTTTAGCCAAGGATGTTATGTGTACTTTACTACAGTTCATCAGTATTGCACTGCTGATTATACAGGAGCTCAGATGCTTTTGTGAAAACTTTTTGGAATGCAAATGCTCCTATCAGTCTGATTTGAAAACAATCCATCACTTTGCTGTGACGATAAAGAGTTTTTTTTCTTCTTTTTTTCGTGCTTAAGCTGTAGTTTTGAAACTTCCCTGCCAGCCAGAAAGGTGCATTTGTCTCCATAGCTTTCTTGCCACAGTCCATCCATGGATGAGGAGGACTTAAAACATCCTACCCAAATCTAATTAGAAAAAGAATTCCAAGAATACCAGGTGTCATTTGTACATCCAAAGTTTTCCCATAAATAATTTCCAGTTCTGTTTCCAAAGAATGCTAGAATGTGTCACAGTACAGAGTGTGGTTTGTCCCTGTGCAGGCTTCCAGGACTTGGAGAAAATCCTGAAAAGATTGAAAAGGCCTTCTATTTATTGATGTTAACACACATCTTCAAGGCTGTCCTTAAGCTGCACAGCATCTACTCTATCTAAAGGAAAGAAAACACTCTATTTCTTTCCAAGAAGTTACCTCTCCCATACAACCAGCATAAGTACATCCCATGACTGTTTTTGGTCTAAAAAAAAAGCTGTCAGAAGTGACTGTAGGACAGCTTCATATCTAGGACAGCTGGCAGCACCTCTGCTCTTTCTGTCTTACACTGCTGCCCTTTCCAAAATTCCCAGAGAAAAGAGAAATCCAGTAAGAGTATGGTGTCTGCTCACTAAAAGCTGGATTTCTCCTGACTGGTGCTGACTGGGTAGTACTCTGTTTTGAGAAAGGAGACTTAATGTCTGTGTGGCAGCAGATGCAAAAGGAAAGGCTTTTTTTTTTTTTTCTCCTTTTTTCCCTCTGTCAGCAGAACCTGTTGGCTTCAGGAGGGTTCAGTTGCCTTCAGCAGCGTTTGTGTGCAGGTTGTGTGTGCAGCACTTGCTCCTGAAGGCTTTAAGGAGGGAAATGGCTGCTGGCTTCTCATTTTCATAGACCCAGGAGCAGAAAAGAACCTTGACAGGAAAGCTCAAAGGAGAGCCTGCATGGTAAACTTAAAATGTCCTTGAACAAAAAGGTTGTGACAAGTATGTAATGTGTTGGTATGTAAGAAGAGCTTTGTGGGGTAGCTGGATTATTTGCCTGGCTTTCCTCATCCTTGGATCTCACACAGCAGTTTGGCCACCATTTGAGTGAAGGAGTGGTAAAAGACTTTTTTTTCCCATTTTGGCTTTAGTTTTTGCTTTCTTCTGTGCTTCTCTGAAATGCTGAGGGGAGTCAGGCCAAAAAGATGGGTAGAGTGTAAAGCTGTAGGAGGTAGTGCTGTAATCTGTCAAGTGTGGATTTAGCAAGCTAATGTAGTGGAGGGCTTTTCTTTTGGTCAAAATAGCACTGACAGGTAACATTTTTTTCTTGTTATGTGTTGATGTCACCTGTAGCAAGCTCTGTTCTGTGATTCTCAGCATCATGTGGGCTGTGGTTTTAACTAATCACCCCCCTGCCCCTAATCCTGTAGAGGACTTTGGCACGAGTTTCTGTTGTCTCCAGTGCCAAACTCTATAAATTGATTTAATTTTTTTTCCAACACGCAGCAGGATTGATCCAGACTGCCAGGAAGTGCGTGTCTGGGACACTTTGGATGTGTGTGCAGCAGTTGGGTGACTTTATCTTGAATGGGCAGCTGCTGCAAGAGCCAAAATGGCCCAGAGACTGTTCCTGTGGACTCTGCTGCTGAGCTGGGCTTCTGTCAAAAGCTCTACTATAATTAATAGGAAATATTCTTGGATGAGGTATCTGAGAATTAAGTTAGAAAGTGCAAGATGGTGGAGATTTTTTTCCCAAACACTAATTGGCATAGGGTAAATTAGAAGTACAGCCCTATTCTGGTATTCCATGGGTAAAATAAGGAAGTTAAGATGGTACTTCCCATTTAACACTTCATTGCCCTTAGGACTCTAGGCGTGGAGATCTTCCAGTGGTAAACAGCCTTTCTGAAAGACAATAAGCATTAATTAACATCCATGCTGGGAGTTTAATCAGAAGCATCAGAGTAGTCCTGTTTTCTGAACCATCTTTTCTCCCCTTGGATATGGCTGTGCTTGTTCAGGCTGGAAACTTGTGTTTGCAGCAAGAAGCTTGTCCTGGGGCTTAGGTCCCCCAGAGCTGTCACAGGAGCAGCATTTGCACATCAAAGATTTTTGAAGAAGTAAGAAAAGAGGAGGGGAGCAGATGTTACAAGCTTTCCCTGGAACTACAGCATGAAATTTCTGTGCTATAACTGAGTGACTTCCAGCTTCCCCTGTTCCATATTTTACTCGTGTCACTTGCAATTAGAGCTTTTTGTTTGGTGGGCCACTGAATTGGTTTCCTAAAGGAATTAAACTTCAGAGCTATGTAGTGTATGTTGAAATCATGGTAAAAGTACTTTATTTAGAAAAATTCTGATACCTAGTATGAATGTGAAAGTAGGAGGGAAAAATAGCTCCCTGATGTTTTCGTCTAAACTGTTTGTAGGGTTACTTGTGGGTTAAATGTTTAGGGGTTTTGGTTTGGTTTTTTGTTTGTTTGTGGTTTTTGGGTTTGTTTGTTTGTTTTTGACTCATCATTTTGTCTATTTGCTGTTTGTTTAGTAGACAGACAGTGAGTTCTGTTTACTTGGTCGGACAGGCTCCAGTATTGCAATAGAAGCACTACAGAAAACTATAAAAGCGTTGGAGGAGGGGTAAATGTTTTTAAAAAATTATAATTAGATGAATGAGAGTGCTCTTTCAGTGTTGAGGGATGTGATTCCTGTCCAGCAAACCTACTGTTTGTGGTCTGATTTTTGGTTTTATATACAGCCACTGATTAAGTGGCACAGTGTTTGGGTATTTTTTCTTCAGTTACTTATTATCTGGTTTTGCTTTAAGCTTGGGACTGTCTTGACAAAAATCAAGCTGCAATCAAATGTTGTATGGATTTCTACTGCTTGTGATAGGAAAAAAGCTCTGCTGGAATCTGATTGGCATTTAAATTTACAGAATTTTGAGGGCTTTAAGCTGAGCAGCTTGTAATAGACATACTGAAAGGTTGTTCTGTGTAAGTTTTTTTGTTTTCCTGGTGTCATGCCTATTGATTTATGGCAAAGTACTGTATCTGGTTTAAGTTGTATAGACTGAAAATAATACATTTTATATTTAAAAGATTGCAAGACTGTAAAGAATTTGTTTAGGTTTAATTTTATACTTGTTCCTATTTTTTTCCAGAAGTTTGGTGTCAATCAGTCTAAGCCAGAATTTACAGTGGATCTCAAAGGGGCATTGATTGACTGGGCCTCGAAGGACAAATCCAGCAAAAAGAATGTTATTGAGGTAGGTTTTTTATTTAAATGCAGAATTATATGCATTTCAATTACTGATGTAAGATATTTTCTTTAAACTTAGAATCAAAAACTCATAAAACTGAGTTTTATCCACTTCTACCTGCTTAATGTAGCTGTTATCTTAGTACCTGCAAGAAATATCCATTTTTAATATATCTGTATGGGATATGCTTTTCAATTTTAACCAGACTGTTAATGGCTGTTCTCCCTGGTGAGTGTTCTTGAGTGGCTGTTTATTAGCTAACAATTTTGTCAGTGAGAAGTTTAATTAAATTTAGGTAATTTTACTTTTGAACTGTAGTGTGTTTATCAATTCTGATGATATCTGTTTTCTTTTCTTTAAAGCTAAAAACTCGCCAAGGTACTGAGCTCTTAATTCAGTCAGATAATGACAGCTTTATTAATGAATGGTATAAAGTACTTAACTACACCATCAATAATCAGGTATGTATTTAAATCATGAAGGTTCTATTTTCACAGTAATATTATTTAGTAAACTAACTGATATAACAGCTTCTAATGCTTTATGTGCGTCTTCATTTACTGATTTTCTTGGGAGTAGGCAGGAGTTTGAGGATATGGCAGTTCCAGGTGGTGGTGAGTGAAATACAATTAATAGTGGCAAAGGGAGAAAGATGGCTTAAGATCCAGGAGGTGTGGGCTGGCGTCCATCCCAGAAATGAGCTTACTTCTGTGCCCAAAAACTTGTTCTATCTCAGTGTCCTGAATGGTTCTGATAGAGAGGGAATGAAAGGGGGAGGATGGCCAAGGGACAATTTCATGACATACATTTGTTAGCCTTTGATACTGCTCTTCACTTTCTATGGCTGCACTGAAGTGCAAATTAAAAGTCCTGGCAAAACACTGTATTATCTCTTCTTATCTGACAGTATAATGCCAAGTATTTAATTGATCAGAAAAGTGCTCAAGCATTTGCTCTTGATATTGCCAAATGAGATTAACCATTTTTTAATTCAGAAGTTGGAGGAGATCTTGGAGAAAATATTGCTCTCATATCAAGCTTACTTCGTGTGTATTACTTTTTCATAGTTCCAGGCTTGGCTGCTGTCCATAAGCTCCAGTTTTGTTGTTTTCAATGCCAGTCAGTGGCTTTCATTTCTTAGCTCTGATAGTGCTTTTCACATATGGGTGCTTTCCACCAAAACACAGCAGGCTAATATGAATGGTTCAGTTTCTTTCTGAGTGCTCGTGGTTTAGGTTTCTAATCTTCTGCTCTCTCCTGGCATGGAAATGTCATGGCCCTTAATAACCAGGCAAGGCAGTGTCACCCAGTGACTCAGTGACACCCTTCTCCTGTCTGCCCTGTGTAACACAACTGAGGCCACTTCTTCCCTGCTTAAAAATGAGTGAAGATGGAAAGGCTGAGATAGGCTGAGATGTGAGCAAGGTATTGCATGTTAGGTTGAAGTATTGAATGGTGGAATAAGGAGAGTTTATTAGCACTCTGGAGGAAATTGTATGTGTACTGCTGGGAGCTGGTAGCCAAGAGACCCAAGACTACAAGGCATAAGTTAAGAAAGTGCATTAGACTACCTGATAATTTGAAGCACCGAAGCTTTGGGTACAAAAATCCATCAGATCTAAAGCCATCTTGTAATTTTGGAAAGTTTATGGTAATAGTAGCTGTGATCTCTTTCCCATGGCTGAGGCACTTTTGCTAGCATGACAAGATCTTCCTCAAAAGAAAGGGCACATCAGATTCTGTTCTCTTTGCTCCCTCAGGCTGCTGTTGTGGCAATATACTGTACAAGAGGAGGGTGGCTGCTCTTTTTTAAATACAGAAATTTCCAAGTTATTACTTTAGTCCTGTTGCATAGTGCAAACTAGATCCCAGGTGACTATTTTCCAAAGCATTTAATAGTTTTAAAATATGCTAATCCTAAAAAGCTTTGAGGCTTCTTGAAGAGTGGCAGAGGGTCCTTGCTTGTGGAGGGACATTATTTGGGCAGTTGAATATATTGATCTTTGATGTGTAAAAATGCTATCCAAAGCTTTTGAAAAGGAACAGGAATGAAGGTGTTTAAAGGTAACACTGCCTTACAGGTTAAAGTGCAGCTTAGTCCATGAAGTCATGCTGCTGCTCACTCAGTGCTCTGGAGTGCACAACCCTGCCTCATTTTTAGAGTTTCCTTCCTTGTAAAAGAAGGCACTCTACTGTCAGATTTTGGCAGCTGTATAGCAGTCCAGTTCACTTTAGCTGAAGTGAAGTAAGACATACACAGTTTGGGAAGGGAATATGTTGTACTGAAACTGAGGAAGTTCCTTTCCCCATTTCCTGGTATGTCTGCAGTCACACACGTAGCATGGGCTGCAGGTAAGATCAGCAGACTGGTATCTGTCTCCACACTTCAACATGATCTGTGTTCTCACTTGACAATGTTTAATGAGAATATGCTGAGATAGGCAGGAACACAGGGCAAGAATTTTAGGCACTGGTACACTTAATTTTGAGAGTCAATTCAGTGTATGTTTTGAGAGTAGTGAGATTTTCCAACTGATAGTTCTATTTTCTAGTAAGAAAATTTTACTTATAGAGAAAACAAATTGAGTAAGTGCTCTAGAAATTTTTTTTTTTACTCTTCTCAGTCAGGTATCTCTGTGGCAGACCATTAAATAGCTGATGTTTGTCTGTTGGATTTGGAAAATAAGCCCAACCAAAGATCACTTCTGTTGTTTATTGGTTGATGTAATGAAGTTTTAGCATGAAAGGCTGGTTGTACTTTGTTCAGTGTCCAGCAGCATTTTCTTTATTGAGTCTTATGATGAGATAGTGTTTCTCAAAGTTACTTTGCTAATGAGAGTGGTGTTGTCTCTGGAGGTGTTTAATTAACATCTAGAGTTCAGGAAAGAAAAAACTGAGTATCATTATGGGGGGGGGGAAATTGTGTATTGAATTGTGTATTGTAGAACTGTCTGTAGAACTTTCTGAACTGACAGACTGAGCACTGCATATCTTCTTAAATCCAACAGGTAATAGAGTCTGATGAAGCATTAGATGATGAGGTACCAGATTCCCCTGGAGTGGAAAAACAAGACAAAGAGAAAGAAAATAAAGACTCTAAGAAACTTCGTTGTGAGTTGAAAATTTTCCATTAATTGATTCTAGCAATGCCAGTTTTCATTTTCTGCATCTTCAGTATTATGTGTAAATAGGGAAGAATTCAAAAGGACAGCTAAAAATGAAACTACTGAAGTTTGGAAAGAATCTTAATATATTTCATTCTATATCTTGATGCTACTTGGTAAATTTTCCTCCATGTTTTATTAATCATACTTTAAAAAAGAAAGAAAAAGAAAAGATGTGTGAAATGTCTTTAGCTCCTGTTGTATGACACATTTAAAATGGAGGAAAATAAGCAGTGGTGAAATGAATTATTTTCAAGGTGTCAAATGCACAGAAATAGCATCTGACTCCTATAAATAGTTTTGAATAAGAATTCTTTTATCATTGTACTGATTGGAATTGTTTTATCTGTGGCACAGCATCTGTAAATGCTTGCACTATTAACTTGGGCTGCAATTTTGCTAAGTTCCTGCTGATGTATTGGGAAACTGTTTAGAAAAACAAAACATTTTTAATAACACCTTCATGATGTTGGAGCTAAGTGTCTTTTAGATGTAGGAATTAACTTCATGTGCACAGAAATACATTAATCAGGCAGACTGTTTTTTGTCTTTTCCTTCTGGGCCCTGTACGTAATTTTCAAAAAAGTATTTATTTCTTTCAGAATAGTTAACCTAATGAAAGGCAGGACTGGTTTTGGAACACAGCTGCATTTTTAAATTTCCACATCAATTCCATACATAAGCCACCATTTAGTTGCTTTTGCAAGGTTTTTGTGATAGGGTAGTAGGGAACTCTTGGTAGTTTCAAAAATGGATGCTATGTACAAGGAGTTCCAAAACGGGATGCACTGCAAATTTGAATAGGTTTTTTGTGTGTTTTGGAGTGTAATTGTTTTTTTCTTTTCAGGTTGGTTCCCTTGGCTGATAAATGTGGTGTTGATTCTGTGGGTAGTAATGCTAAATATGTTTCTCTTTTTAGCAGTGAAAGCACCCAGCAATATAGATTCCACAGATCAGAAAAAGACCAAAACGAAGCTCAAGAAGTTTCTTACACGGCGCCCTACATTACAAGCTGTCCGTGAAAAAGGCTACATTAAGGGTAAATGAACCTTTTTAACGAAGGACGTAATTTGAAAAGCTGAATTTAGTAGTTCATGTGTAAAATGGGGTTAAAATGGTCTAGTTTCAGAGTAAAATACATACACGTGTATAGTTGGTTTAACAAAAGTCTTGGATGTATAGTGGAACTGGTGATTGCTGTACTTCTGAGTGCTGTTACTAGCCATTAAACTGCTCAGAGGATGCCCTCTCCTTCGGCTTGTTGCTGGCCAAACTGCAGTGAAAACTGGGGGCCCAGGAGCCCATTTGGACTTGGACTCTCTAGCTAAGAAGCACTGCATTCCACCCTTCTGAGCTGGAAATCCAGGTATCTGACCTCATTTGTACAAACAGGGGAAAGAAATGCCCTTTGGGTTCAAAGCTGAGTGTGTGTGCTCACCCATTTCGTAAGGGTGTTTTAGTCCATGTGGAACCAGACAATCATGTGCCATATCGTAAGAAATGAAATATTTAGGAAAAGCAGGATGAGGTTACAGGAGTCTTACCTTAAACATCTTTTTCTCATAACCTTTTTTGAATGTATACATTGTTTTAATTGTTTTACGAAGAGTGTTACAGATGCTCTTGAATCAAAATTATGAAAGATTTCTTTTTGTCACATGTGTAGCCATTTGAGAGAACAGTATTTGCACAGGTTTAAGTTGATGTGTTTGTGTAAATTATTGACTTGGTACTCATTGTAAAACTTCATTTATTTATTTATTTGTATACCTTTAGCAGGACTTGTAGGTGGTGCTCTACTAGGGTCAAAATAGCATATGGGTAGGCAAATACCAGACCAAATCCTACTGTGATTTGCCTCACCGCATACTTTAACAGGTGTGCTTCTGTTGCATGTGGCGTTTGATATATTTGTGTATCTGCAAATATAATTTACTTGTAAATAATGGAAATTTTGTTTGGAATAAGGAAGCATTATTCCAAGACTTTGACGTTTTGCTCTGCTTTACAACTTAGTATTCATGTCATGGCTCAGTGACGTAACTTCTGACATTGGCAACAGTGAACACTAAGCCAAGTTTAATTTGTACATGTGCGTGCTGATGATTGGATTTTTAATAAAGACATTAAGGAATGAAGAGTTTGGTTTTTATTTAAAAGCATGGTGTAAGTTTTAAAAGTTGGATGTGCACTGTACAGCTTTACATTTATTGTATGAATGAGGAATACAGAAGTCTTCATTTAAAAGCTCAGTGTAATTTTTGTGGCTGCTGCAGAACAAGCTTAGTAAATGGAAAGCTTGGCAAATCAAGTATGAGCAGAAAAATTAGTGAAAAGTTTTGGAAGAAAAAATCCACTTGAAACAGCATGCACTAAGTGGAGGAGGAACTATGTTAAAGTTGTGTTACATGGAAAATTGAAAGTATAGAAGTTACTTTTAAGATGTGAAGAAAAAATACTTCTCATGTATGTGTTGAAATTATTAAAGTTGAAGGCAATTGTAGCAAATTACTTTGTTACATGCTACTATTTTCTTCTGCTACCTAATCTTCATTGCTTTACCTGCCACAGCTGCATGCTAGCCTGGCTTTCTGCTGCGTGGGCTTTTTCAATCCTTTGCTACTGATTCTGCTTATAAAGCTCGCTGCGTGAGTAGCTGCCACAGCACTGAGGTGGTGTGGACCACTGGCCTTACCATATCCAGCTAATAATGCCATTAAATGCCCATTTTCATACTGTAAAATTGGTTTGGTGTGCTGTTTGGGTTTCCCAAAGCACTACTCAAGATGCAAGAGTTGTTAATCTACCGAAATTCTTGAGCATGAAAAATGGGCTAGATGCTGTGCATGATGCAAATGCAAGAGCAGTCTCTCTTTTGCAGAGGCTCTGAAGTAAGATACATCAGATTCTGGGAAGATGGCCACTTATATACCTAATTTAACAGAGTAAACAAACCAACAAATACCCCTTCCCTTTAAGAGTGGGAGCTTCTCTATCTTGAGACCCCATGTCACCCTCATGCATCTGAACAGAAGAGGATATCTATCTATTATTTGGGCAATTTTGATGAAAGCCAAAGAAATGGATCTAAGAAAGATTTTGGTGATAACAATCTGAGCAAGAAGAATTAACATGCTGCTAAAATTCACTGAGATGTTGGAAGATTTTCCTCTCTGTCCAAGCCGATTGTCATTTTTGCTCCACTTTATGATGGAAAATACTCCCCTGGATTGTGCAGTTTTGAAAATAAGACTCAGATTTACCATTGCCCATACATATCTGTACTTAGATTCTGACCTTGCAGCCAGGTTGCCTATGCATGGTCAGACTTGCATCCATTCAGAGCTCTGAGGTAAAAGCCTGTCATTTACAAATTTGTGTCAGAACTTAAAGATGTCCGAAGACTCTGCGTTAAAGTAAATTAATATTGTTGAGCTGTGTTGAACAGTGGATGTAGTGAAAGATGAGACTTTGCAGGGTTTTTTCCCAAGCAATGCCAAAAGCTTTCACTCCAGTTAAAGTTCATTATCTCTTTGACTTTTTAACAAAGATTGCAATATATGCGTGTTGAACTTGGGACAGGAACGGAGTGTAACAGGACACATTTGAATCCATTAAATTTCTTATAACATTATTTGATGAAATGACTCATAAAAGTATCACCTGATGGACTAAAATGATTTCAGTAGCAAAACTTCCTTCCTTGGAGGCTCATGTTTGTGTAGCTGCTGACGCTCTTCTTACTGGGAGCTTTCTCTCGCTGGGAGCTGCTGAGAACTCTTTTCAAAACTTTCCTATTTCCTCTCCAATACTGCGGCAATTGTATCCAGTAGACTTTGCCCTTTGTAGAGGTTTGTTTTAACCTGAACTAGTTCTGTCACTCACTCGAGTCCTGTTCCACTGTAAATCAGTCTCTTTACTTGGTTCCAGATCAAGTTTTTGGTTCAAATCTCACCAGCTTGTGTCAAAGAGAAAACAGCACGGTGCCAAAGTTCGTGAAGCTGTGCATTGAGCATGTTGAGGAACATGGTATGGTTGAATTTTTTTGTTTACAAATCTCTCTAGCAAATCTCTCTAGCTCACCACTCTTAATGTTGAAACTTTTAATCTTAAAATGCTGTTGGTTTATTTGGGAAAAATAATCCAAAACTTGTATCTGGAGTTAATGTTGAGTTTTCAAGAGTGAGGACATAGGTGGGATCCAAAGTGGGGAGAGGGGAGGAAATCTTATATTTGAGAATCTGATCTGCTTCAGTATATTTCAAGCTGAGGAGAGGCAGGACAGCCTCCTGGCAGCAAGGCTCCAAGGGAAGAGGGATTACAAGAAGTAGTAGAAGAGCTCAGCTCATCAAGTTGGGGTTTTTTTTCAGATTAAAAGTGAGACTGTTGAAATGCAACTATTCATTTTTGGAAGGTTTAAGCATGCTAACAATCACTTCTATTAAAACTTCCTTGAAACAAACTTCTAGGAAAAAGTCATGTTCCTGCCCTGTGTATGCACTGACTGCCAGAAGACCAGTCTGTTGGTTTGATGCTCTTCAGCCAGTTACATGAATTGCTAAATTTTATGCAATTCTGGAGATTATGAATGTCCACATATTGAC
The DNA here is from genome assembly GCA_013400275.1 of Rhadina sibilatrix. NCBI lineage: Eukaryota > Metazoa > Chordata > Aves > Passeriformes > Phylloscopidae > Rhadina > Rhadina sibilatrix. The sequence continues at coordinate 210,291 of VWYO01017246.1, read as the reverse complement.
TCAGTTTTTGTTTGCTTTCATTGAAAATACGTATTTCCTACCTAATAACTGAGAACAGTGTGAAAGCTACATGTGACATTCTGGGTTATCTGCTGTAAAACTCATCTTCACACTTCTATTGAAAATTTATCAGTTATGACTCCTGACTTGGCTGTAGTCTCTGTGGGTTTTCTTGCCTGTTTCTTGCTGTTGTCTTTGCCTTATCTCTTGGAAAAGATGACTGAGAGGGGATTATGGCATCTCCATAATCATCATTCAGTTATTTACCAGTCCCTTAATCTGAGAACATTCTCTTGAGTATCAGGGTAAGTGTTACAGGGGGAGTACATGTGAATTCCAAGACATCTTCCATGGGAACTTCATTTGGCCTGTAGTCCTCTTTTGTCAGTGCTTCTGTCCTATGGCCTGGGAGGGGAGAAAAACGTCTTCCATTCCATTACTCTAGTTTGACAAACTGCCACCTTGCCTGTGGCAGCAGGCTTTATTCCATTTGTGATCTGAAGAGGCAGACTGAGGGGTTATTTTGGTTATTTTGCTTTGTACCTTTTTTTTTTTTTTCTTTTAATTTCTTTTTTATTTTAAAGGCAGGACTGCAGTGAAGATAGTGAAGTTTTCCTTTTTTAAATACCTGAGGGGAAGCTGACAGAAATGAACAGCTTTTTTTTCCTACCTCTCCAACTCTTCTTCTTCTACCAATACATTTCAAATCAGTTCTTTCTGTGAAGGATTTACTAGTGGATTATGGGGAAAAGGGATGTGTCAGATGTGCTGGTAACTGTCTGTGTTGCATCAGACAACTTCTTGAGGAGCTACAGGGACTTGCAGGTATTCTGGCAACACGCTCTCTCAGAGGCACTGACTCACCTGCTGCATCCAAATGGCTTTTCAGATAAAATTCTTTACCTCCTAATCACTTCTGAGTAACTGCAGTAGCAACCACAGAGACACAGTTTTCTTCTTTTCTGGTGGAGTGTGCAGTCCTGTAAGGCAAGGGCTGCCCATTTTAGTTCCGTAGGCTGTTGGGTAGCTCTGAGTCTGCATGTACATCATTCCCTTCTCCATGTAAACCTGGTCACTTGACAACTTTGAGATGCTGTCTATGCATGACTTGATTGGGATTTTCTTAACCATACATTAAAAATTGAACATTGTATCCACAAAATACCTGGTTATTGCATGTTAGACTCCCATGTATTCCCTGCCCACCCACCAAGAGCATCTTAAACAGGACTGATCTGATCTCATTGGGGAAACTTGGAGCTGTTGCCTCATTACTACTTGAATAAGATGTTCTAGAGATTACTTTGGACTTGATGCTGCCAAACTTGTGTCAGCAGATTAAACCTCCGCTGTCTTATGTGCCTTGCCCATCAAAACAAGCTAGTTTTAGCTTTTTATTTCTTTGTTACAAGGTGGGTTTCCTTTGCTTCTAATTTTGCGGAGTAGACTTATACATAGGTAAGGTATTAAAATTGATTTATCCCTTTGTTTCAGGATTAGATATTGATGGCTTATACAGAGTTAGTGGCAATCTTGCAGTGATACAGAAGCTGAGATTTGCAGTCAATCATGGTAAGCTCCCTCCAATTATATTGCAATGGCATATATTTTCAGATTGTTGAAGTTCATAAAAAGCTAAGGAAAGATATTTCTCTGTAACTGTAGTATATCATGAGAAATGACTGTCATCTTCAAAATAAAGTTACTTTGGAATTACAGAAATGAGTGTGTAACATACATCACTTGAAAAACTGGATATTTTGGAGGTTTAGTCTCATGTGGACCACAGAGGCATTGCTAGAACACAATTCTAATAAAAGATGGTAATAGAATTTGAGGAAGGGGGATTATTTCAAACAAAGTGACTCACTACCTTATGGAAAAGCAGCAGGCATGTTAGGCTTCCACTAGCATTAAAATTGTAAGTTAATTTTTTTGTGAGATTTGATACTGCCTTTTAGTGGGGGAAGGCTTAGCTCCTTTACACTGTACTCTGTGTATAAAACCCTTTCTTCTGGCAGTATCTTAGTGTAGCCCATCCACAATCTGACCTCTCGTTTCCTGATTGACAGGATATAACAGTAAATTTTGTGTTATGTCAGCAGCTCCTGTTCCCTTCTGGAAAATGCCCCAGGAGTAGGGGAATTATACGTAGTGCAGTAGGCAGAGTTTAGGCATCTCCATCTGCTGCTGCAGCTCTGTATCCCAGAATGGGATGTGGAGTGTGCTGGAATGGAGCAAGTCTTCACTGCTTTGAAAGAAATAAGCACAGAATAATAGTTGAGTTAATTAAAAAAAAAAGAGTTTTTATAGTTGAAGTCTTATCATTAATTATTTGTTTTTCTTTCTTAGATGAGAAGCTGGACTTGAATGACAGTAAATGGGAAGATATACATGTCATTACAGGAGCTCTGAAAATGTTCTTCAGAGAGTTGCCAGAGCCACTGTTCACTTACAACCACTTCAATGACTTTGTCAATGCAATTAGTAAGTCTGTAGAACTTGCATATGGTGTTTAAATAAGTCCTGCACAATTTTTTGAGTTATTTTGGACAGAATGTTTTGGTTGTGAAGGGGGTGACTTGCCCGGTCCGTGATGCCAGGGCCGGCCGGGAGGTGGCAGTGTCCTATTTCGGATTAGCACTGCAAACCCTGCCTTTCGTTCCCACCCTCTTAAATTTTATGTTAAAGTTTTAAACAAAAATATTGAACTTTTGTTTCTCAACCTCACCCTTTTGCAGAGCAAGAACCAAGGCAGCGTGTCCCTGCTGTTAAAGATTTAATCAAACAGTTGCCAAAACCAAATCAGGACACAATGCAGGTACTCTTTAGACACCTGAAAAGGTAAGTAACAGATAGCAGGAAAGGCTTTGTGTTGCTGATCCTCTCTTAAAGATAAAGAATCCAATTAAAAGTACCAAGTGACTGTTCTTACTGCGTTTGTTTATATTGGACTTGTTAAAGCACTATATCAGTCTGTTTGGATATGAGCTGGCAGTGAGACAGTTGCTGCTTCATAGTTGTGGTTGTGTGCTGCCAGGTCCTTTAGAGGGACTGTGAGGGGACCAAGAATGACATTTCAAAACAAAACTTTTTTTCATAGAGAGGGGAATTACAGCAGCTGTATGTCCTAATAGCAAGACTACTTATTAAATCAATACTCTGAATAGCCATTTGCTTTGAGATGTGTCTTTTTCTGTCATCCTATTGCTCTAACACTGATAAATCTCTTTTAGTGTATTTTTTTTCTCTTCCAGAGTTGTAGAAAATGGAGAAAAGAACCGAATGACCTATCAAAGTATAGCAATAGTTTTTGGTCCAACCTTATTAAAACCAGAGAAAGAGACTGGTAACATAGCAGTCCACACAGTATATCAGAATCAGATTGTAGAGTTAATTCTACTGGAATTGAATTCCATCTTTGGACGCTGACATTTTTCTTGGAGAAGAAACTGGAAGTGATGGGTTGGCAGCAGTACTCCATCAGAAGGAAAACCTCTTGCTGTATATGATGTTTTATGTTTGTGGACCAAGCAGCAACTTGTTTTTTGCACTTTTGGGAGGGGCGAAACAGGAGAAATGTTTGACCACTTTAATACGATTTAAAGACAACACTTCAGATTTCTTTGAAAAGTTCAATATAAAAAATGAATTGAAAAGTTTGTTTGCCTTTTTTAAGTATCATTGGAAAAATTTAATATACGTTCATACACTGGATTTCTTGGAGAGTAAAACTAATAATCTCAGACTGGATAATCTGGAATTTAATCTCAAAATTCTTCCATATGATGGGGAAAAGTCCTACCATTTTTCCTGGTATGGAAAAATTCAGTGAAGTTACATCTTAAGCTTGTTTATTACAACCTACTTAGATCTATATGACACTTTTCAAAGGGGTTTCTGCATGCAGTGACTGTCGTAGACTTATGCTAATAGTTTGGTTTAGTTATTCAGATCTAATTCTTCACTTGATATCTGCTGCCCTCTTTCCTTCTTTTTCTCCTGTTTTTCTGTTGTGGATTTTTTTTTTTTTTTTTTTTTTTTTTTTTGGGGGGTTGGTTTTTTTTTTTTTTTTTTTTTTTTTTTTTGTTTTTTTTTGAGAGGGTGGTGATATTTGTTTGGTTTTTAACTTGGATGTAATGCTGAGGGAGTGAAGAAACCAGGCTTTCTTCATTATGATTGTCACCAATGCTCTNGGTTTTTTGATTTTTTTTTTTCCTTTGGGGGTTGTGGTTGGCTTTTTTTTTACTACTTTCTTTCTTTCTTTCTTTTTTTTCCTTCTTTCTTTTTTTTTTTCTTCCCCAGCAGCCTCTCTGGAAGTTCTTTGCTGCTTCATAGAGCAGCAGACTATTACACTATTTCAAACACTGAACATGTAGGAGTATCCAGCAATGGTTATTTGTCTTGAGGCATAATAGAAGTAATATTTAATAAACATGTGCATTTTTTCAGGGTATGTCCTGAGCTAAGTTTTGTGTTATACTGATCTAAAGCTAAAGTCCTAAGTAAATACCAACTGTAACACTGTATTGAGTTCTTGGTATAATGCTGTGGTAGTGGAAGTTCATTCTTGATGTAAATACAGGCTGTCCTTTGATTCCTGTATATAATTCAGTTCCTGTATAGTTTAAGAACACTTTAGTCACACATTTCTAATCATGGGTAGATTAGCTACAGTAGCATAATGTTTCCAGTGGATGTCTGGGTTTCAACAGGGAAACAGGTTGTGGGGAGGGAGGGAGATCTAACTGTGTGCACTTTTAGATGTTAATTACATTTGCGGGCAAATAACTGTAATGCAAATGGTACTGGAGAAATACTGAGTGTGCTTGCTAAATTGTTAATGCACTACAAGAAGAGCCTTTTAGGTTATTTAATATGTACAGGATACATTAGAAAAACGTATTATGAATTCTAACATCTACAGATAGTGAAAGTCATGTTTTGATAGATGTTTGATGGAATCCACTATGCTAAATTTAAGATTTTCTTTTTACATTAATGTAGAATAATTTGTAAAATTGGTTTTGAAAGATTTTGTTACAGGGAGCATGTTCTGCTGAAGATTTTTTTAAATGTATTTTTCTAGACTAACTGCTGTATCTGACATATTTGTTATGTCTAACCTGAATAAAGAAAACCAATAGTTCCTTTAGAGTTTACCATACCCACTTCAGACAACACGAACCCCCTTTAAACAAGACCAATGTATCTTACCCTTAGCATGGATGAATACCACTTGTGACAAAGAGCTGTCACGCTGGACTGAAATATGAATGCCTACTTTATAACCTGACAATTTTAGGAACTTCCCAGTCCCCTTCTTTAACAACTTGAATTCTAACATAAGGTTCAGAGAGGGCAGAAGTAATTTATGGATGTAAATTTGCAGTCTTTAAAACACATCCCAGCTGGGAGCCCGCTGTACAGGAAACAGTGACGTTGAGGAAGGGATTGTGTCAGTAGCCTTCGATCTGCTGTGTCCCTGTCACACACAGCCCTGGCTGGCAGCAGAGGGGCTGAGTGGGGACACACTGAGCTGTAACCAGACTGATGGTACGAGAATTTCACGAGCATAGGGCTTGCATGGAAAGTTTTTGGAGATGAGCAAGAAGATTAGTAACCTTGTGGCTTTCTCAGTCTCTTCTTGTGGTGGTGGTGAAGTCTTGTGGTTTGTTGCAAAGCGACCTGGGTGAGAGCTGTGAAAGCCCCATCTCAGCAGTGTGTTGTCAGCCTCCCTCCGGGCTGTCACACCGAGCAGTGCTGAGCCTGTGCCCTAACCGACTAGAAAATATCGATAGAGTTGGAATCTGTGGCTGTACATTGTTCAAACCCTGCCTTTGGCTGTAAAGAAAGAATTCCTGCTGCTACATGGGAGGGCTTGTTCACCGGTCACCTTCTGTTGCGAGTGTTACCTTTTTCAAAGGAAGAATGCCTTTTTAAAGCAATTTGATAATGAGGATGTCACACTTTTCCTTGTATTCCCCAAAAATAAAGCATTTTGTTATTACAGTATCTAGTATGGTTTTGTGCAGTGAAGTTGTTTTAATATTCTAATTTTTTGTAAGGGGAGGGGAGAGGATTCTTTTAAATTGAAAGAGCTGTAGGCAAACACTTGAGACATTCAGGAGGTGGAGGAAGTCCAAGCTGGTGGTCACATTTGTTGTGACCAATATGAAACTCTGTATGTCACTACATTGGGTTTCTTCACTGCTTGAAAGGTCTTGTCTTGTTCCTGCAGTTAGCTTTCTTTTAAATAATCAAAATGAGGGATTTGCACAAACACACAAAAAGGATATCAGATTTATCAGATGAAACATAGTTAATTTTATATGTTTCTCAGTTCAGGCTCTGTGTCAGATTTGGTTCTGGTTTAAAGTCAATTTAAAGCCTGAATGTAAATTTTTTGGGGCCATAACCACTCGAAGGGTACTGGAGGTCCAGCATTATGTATTGGTGCCAGCTGAAATTTTTGTTCCAGCACTAGAGCTGTGTACATCTCTATAGTTCAGCTACACAGCAGTAGTACAAAGCAACTTCCAGCCATGCTTGATCTGTACCGGTTACAGGTAGAAATGGACACAAAAAAGACAAGGCAAATATGCAGTCATTTAATGTAAACTATTTTTTTTTAATTTGGAGTTGCATGCAGGAAGCTTTCTTTACTTGCAAGTGGATAGGTCATGGTTACTGTCCAGGCTCAGGAAGGCCTCCCTGTCTTCACAGAAATCTGTGATAAATTCCCTTTGTACTCAACTCATTGTGTCCTGGCAAGCAAATCCTCGCCTTGCTGCATGAGAAAGTATTTTATAGGTAATTCAGTATCAGTTTATTCCTAGGCTGAGCCCTGACTTTTTCCTGCTTAAAGAGAACAGCTTTATTTAGCCCTAAAGTAGTGATATTTTCAGAATCAATTGGTTAATTCATAAGCCATAATGTAACCCAGGCACAGTAGGGCATTCTGCTGGGCCCAGGGGGAGGGACAGCATGTCTGATGAGGCTGCCTGCAGCCGCTGGGGAGAGGAGAGCTCCTCTGAAGAATCTTAATTAGCCTCCACAATTGTGAAGTTTTGTGGGTAAGCAGCTGGTAGGACTGGATCAGGCCTTTACAAAAGTAGCCCTATGTGAATGTGGGACTTAAATGAACAGTCCCCCCCCTCTCCAGCTCCCCCAGCATTCTTGTAAACAGAGCACTTGTAAAACAAGCTCACACTGTGTAACAAACCAACATGAAAGACATTCAGAGGCGACTTGGCCTCTCAGTCCTTTTTATTGCCTTGAGAATTAAATGGCAGCTCTAATATTAGTTTCCTACAACTTCCCCAAACAGATTCTAGTTTCTTAAGGTACTCAGCTGCTACTTTAAAAAAATAAAAGAAATCTGTGTTGTGTTCGGCAAACTCAGAACCACAGGATGGAACAAGCAGGTATAGCATTGGTTTTATTTCTCAAAGAATCTCATCTTGCAACTGATTACACTAAAATATAGTGGGCTGGGGAAGGGGAGAGAGATCCTGAGTGTGGGAATAAGTAAATGCAGAACACTGTAGGCAACAGACAAAGCAGGTGTGATGGACAAGCACGATAGCAAAGAAACATTCACTCTGAACTGCAGGAATCCAGGCCAGAGACCTGGGAGAGAGCCAGGCTGCCAAGAGTGGGCTGGAGTTGCTTTTTATTTTCTCTTTTTCTTCCTTTGCACATCTTACAGTACAGATGAAGGCCAGGCTATGTTTTTTAAGGGTAATTTGCTCTGCAAACAGGTGGAGTTATGTAACATTGCAAACCAGCACTACCTGCCTTTCTCCATCTTTTTCTGGAATGGCTTCTATGTGTCTGCTCCTCTGGGATGCATTTGTGTCTGACTTCCCTTGACACACCTGAGTGCTAATGGGAGTCAAGAACAATGGCCCTTCAACTAGCATCTACGTAATACAAAAATAAACTTGTTCTCAGTTTGGCAGTGTTGTTCTGGTGGCACTGAGGACCCCATCCAAGATCCAACCCTTGTGGTACCAGATCCTGAGAAGCACAGGTGGTCTTGTCTGTTACAACCTCAGCACACCAGAAGAAACAAGTACATGAAGCTCAAAAGTGGGAGTATGCCAAAAAAATCTCCAAGCTAAACTATCTTCACAACTAGTTTAGATCTGCATGCACAGTACAAATCTCTTCAGAACAGCTTGTTAATTCATAGTGTGAAAGAAACAGCTGTCCTCCAAAAAACTAAATACTGTAATTAAAACCTGTAATTTCTTATATCAGGCATTGGAAGATACATGTTAAACATCGGTCAGCCTGTGCTGCGGCCAAATAACTGGAATCAAACCACTGGCACTGTTTCCTGGCCACTGATGTGCCAGTGCTCTCTGCTTTTAGGAAGAGGGTGATGCTGAGCTGGTGGTGGCTTGGTGGCTTCCTGCATGCGTCTAACTAGTTAGTTGTTCCAGTAAAGGAGGTTACTAACCTAGAAACAGAACTGAAAAATCACTTCTCTACAAGAAAAACTCCCCTATCAGCCTGGGCTGGGCGGTGCTTGGGCTGCAGAGCCTTGACCTGCACAGTGCTGTCACCAAGCTTGCCTGCCTGCTGCAGGGATGTCTTCCCTGGCACGGAGGGACTGAGTGCATCTTCTGTGGGTACTGGCCTTGCCAAAGCCTCTGCCAACACACACGTGTGACCTGCTCAACTTCACAGCTTTCTTCTGTAAAGAAAAACAGAGATGTGGTTGTGCAAAAGGTAATGCCCCTGCTCTGGCAGGTTGAAGGATGCCACTGTATTTCCCGCTGTGAAAAAGCTATTTCAGAGCTGAAGTGCTGTTCTCACAGATATACCAGTCCTGCTCTAATCCAGCTCGGACTTTTGCTTCCTTATTTGTACAACAGTCTGGAGCCTGGGGGCTGGAATGTGCTGTGCTCTGCCCAGAGCGCGGCTTCCCTGGCGGAGGCTGAAGCACGGGCCACTGAGCCATAGACACTTCATCACAAAGCTGTCATCAGCATAAAAGCATGGGCTAGAGAATTAGAAAAATGTTCCTTTCCAGGTAATAGTTAAAGCAGGCTGTGTGCTGCTCCGTGTCGCAGAGTGCCTGCTCTTCTCCGGTATTGCAGAAATGTCCGTAAGCTGAGCAATTAGGTATTACTTTTGGCACAGGGCTGAAGGAAGGCAATGTGTTTCCATGCAACCTTTGAATCCCTGTCTGCATTGCTTGTGTAGGCTGAGCTGTGAGCCAGCTGCCAAGAGGACAGCACAATCTTCAGGTTTGCATTAAAACACTGCAGCTGTAGGCCAGGATCATGCTTGTTGCTTTCTTTTGCCTGAGCTTCCCAGCCTGTCCCATTCAAATGCATGAAAATTAATAACTTTCTGTCCGCCTTTCCTATTTATGGAGTACAAGCATCTCTGTGCAGCAAGCCAAGTGCTCAGGGCCCTTGGGTACAGCTTCTTACCCTGTATATACACAATTTAGTTAAGAGGGGGAGAAGACAGTTTATTATAAACATTGAACAGTGGGCGGCATCATTAGCTTTAAAAAATCATAACTAACTCCCCAGGTGGTTGTCCTAATGTGTTCTGGGCTTTCTTTGCATCACTGAGATGAAAAGAAAGCCTGAGCACGTGAGGGCAGGATGCAGCACAACAAAATGTTGAGTGCTGCTGTTGGTGGCACAGCAAATTCCACTCTGCCAGCATCAGTCTCAGATGGCAGAAGTGCTGCCCATGTTGTACAAGGCAGAGGCTGGAGATTAGAGCCTTTCCTTCCTTCCTGCTGCCTTTCTCATTTGCTAGGTTGTGATCTAAGGCTCATGGCATGTTGCAGGCCAGACATCATCATTGTAGCTGTCCTCTCGGGTTTTAGAGAATCTATGAATGGAGTTGGCAGTAGCCTCCTGTTTAGCCACCAGCTTCCTTGTTCCTACTTGGCCATTCATGGTCTATATCAAATGAAAGCACTTCTTGTGGCCAAAGGCTTCCTTCCCAATTTTGTCCTAAAGGAACACTGCTCAGTTGAGCAAACCTGTCCCATCATCCATGGCAGCACTCAGAGCCCTTGCTGGTGTGCAAATCACTCTGCTTGACATCTGTAGGGACATGTCCTTGGGAGGAGCAAAAGCTCACATGAACAGCTGATATATTAAAGTGCTCCAAAATTTACACATCTACTTAGAAGTGTTGGCAAGGAGAACTGGATTAATTATCAGGGAGGAAAGTGAAAACCATCCTGGGCAGCTGCACTGAGTCTGGGCAGAGGAGCTGTTTACTCTGACTCCTTTCCAGAACAACAAGTTTAGGTGATGTCAACACTCAGGTAGGTAACTGCAACTCTTGTTATCCTTGTGAACAAAAGCTTTTCTGAAACACCAGGGACCAGAGCAGTGGTAGAAAGTGCTGCTCCATGGGCTGGGCTGTGTGCAAGGGTGAGGGAGCCTGCAGCAGCACTGGCAAACTGCCTGCCTGGCTTTCACCAGGGCACTACAAAGGGACTTCACTGACCCCCAAAAACAGACTTTGGAGAGGGAAGAAGAAGAATTTCTTCTTTCAGGATCTGTCACCAAAGCAGCAGCCCTGGCACAACCTACTGTTGTGTCCCTACAACATCTCACAAACATCCTGGACAGGGCCAAGGTCACAAAATAGGGAAGACTCTGTGGTTCCCCTTTCCTCCTCTTGTCAGTACCCTTTCCTCTGTGTCTCCTACAGTGGTAACCCTGACAGCTGCCACGTTGTCCTGCTCTGCTCTGTAGCCTCCATGAGTCAGGTCATGTGGGCAAGAGCTGCCCCACCAGCAGGCACTGGACAGAAAAGGAAAAGTTGGAATTACCTTTCTGCTCACGGTGTGAAAGTCAACATTGAAGAACCATGCTGTTACCTACCTTGTGGCAGCTGGAAGAGGTTTTGGACGCGGGAACACCAAATACATCTAGCTTGATTATTATTTTGAAGAAAATCTTGTTGTGACAATGAACTATTTAACTTTGTAACAGGTCTCAGCATCTTGTAATTATTTACAAAATATTCAGAACCGGGATTAAAATAAAAATAAGGTACTAGCACATTTGGCTTAGTCTAGCAGATTTGGCTGACAAATTAAAAGAACAAACAGAGATGCTATTTATTACTATTTTACACGAGCTGGTGATCAGCACTACGCCTGCAACACCAGGAAGAGCATGGCAAAGCTGAACTTCCTGTCATTTACAGGAACCCGTGAAAAGCTTTAATTTAAACCCTGCAAAGCCATTCAGTGGTAGTTTGGGATCTAGTAATGATTTCCCCACAGTACATCGCCATATGGAAGATATGGCCAATCCCCTTCCTGACAAAATTCAAGATCTGCAAAGCAAAGCCTCCATTTCCCTTTTTGTTCACACAAAGTGGTCCCCAAACAAGCCACAAAATCCTGGGTGAAGTTGAAAGAGCTGGAAATTATAACCCAGGGCAGAGCAGATGGTACAAGTCAAAGTGAGTGAGTTACTGCTCCTTTGATCCCACCATCTGGGCCCCCTCCCACCTGCCCTGCAAACAAACCCTGGGCAAAGTTGTTGCCCGCCCCCAAAGCTCTGCTCCCCACCAAGCTGCCCAGCAGCATCTCACAGTCTTGCACAAACACATTTTATAATTAAAGCATTGAAAAGAGAGGGAAGATACAATTAGGAGGACTCCAGTCCTCTCTTTGCAACCTTAACCCTGTTCCTGTTCAATCTGGCAGAACAGCACTGTCACCTTTCCCCAGGATAATGAACTTGGCTCTGTCAGACCCTTTCCTAGGGAGGTGAAATATCTAACAAGTTCTGGCCCCTGTTACCCATCAAGCACAAATTGCTTCAGAATTGCCTTGACCTGATCACGTTGGTCATCCTTGGTCCTGGTCGTCACCCTCATTAAGACTCCTCTGCAGAGCACACTTAGAAATGCTACCAGGGTGCAAAAAATTCCCTCTCCTCATCCTGCTCCTTGAGCCAGACCCTGGATGCTGCTCCCTGTGGGCAGGGGGCCCCAGCTCCAGGCACAACAACCAGGGCAAAGTTCTGGGCTGACCCTTACCATGAGGGGCACGAGCAGGAGGCACAGCCTGGGCCAGGGTGGGCTGGATCCTCTGACTGAAGAGTGCCCTGGAGAGGACAGGCAATGCTTACAAGCACTGGGGCAAGTGGGTATTCCAGGAAAATTTCCAGGCCAAGTTCTCTCCCTGCCTGAGACCTCACATTCCATTTCTGTTTTGCTGTCCAGTGGTTGGCTACAGCAGAATGAAGGTCACAGCTCAGTTTGTTAAAAATACCCCCTCAATTATCTGTTGGATGGTATTTATCCTTTATTTTCCTGGTTGTAAGTAGTCCTGGAAGGCACAGGACCACTCACCTCAGTGAAGGCAGCCACTTTGGGGATATGGTGTTTTTATTCTCACCTGCTTTCTCCCAAAAAGTGCCATGTGAGGGCTCTGATCTCCCTTTTAAAGGGATCTCACAGGCTTCCCTTTGAGAGTGCTGCGAGGTCTCTGGCACGGAGCAATCTGTTCAGAGCATAATTATTCTCTGCTAAGGCCTTAGAGACTGTGAGGCTCCTGACATTTTTCACTGCCTGGAGAGGGGTAATTTTTCATTGCTTTTCTGAGGACTCTTGTACTTTGCAACAGTAATGGAGCATCCAGCTACACCGAGCTGCAGCCTACAGTTTATTTTTATCTCTTGATGGGCATAAGCTGAAGGACTTCCAGCTAAGATCAGGAAAAGGGGGAGGTATAAGCAAAGCTAGTAAGTACATAGAAGAAGCCCCTAGCAAACCACAGATTCTACCAGGGTGCGTGCAACATCTTTTTGAAATTGTGTAACAAGATATGCTCTACTAAATACTAAGTAAAAAGTAAAAGAGAGACTGGATCTTGAGTTACATTAAAATAAATAAACTCTGAAATACAATCAGCATTATTGTACATGCTTCTAACTTTTTCTGTCTCCAGCTAAAGATCTAGAGGCCAGATCCAGCTGCAACTGGTATGGGACTGTGTCAGCTGAGCTGCTGGTTGGGAAAGACATCACTTCATCTCTGGGATATATACTAAGGAAAACAGAGCTCAGAAACTGTACTTTGGCAGTATCTGCACATCTCCAGCTAGTTATTGCATTTTTTCACATAGTTTGTTTAAAAGAAAGTAACTGTAACAGAAACCACTCTTGCAAACAGCTGGTAAGAAAAAACAAAACAAAACAACAGAGCAGAAAAGGATTGAAATTACAGCTCCTATTTGAAGGGCCATTGCATGAAAGAAGCGTTTTCAAATACTTCTGAAATATAACATCTAATTTAACTTAACAAAACAGATAAGCAATAATCTGCAAGCCTGAAAAATAAAAAAATCTGAGTTTTGCCAAACCTTTCCAGTGATTTGCAAAAGAGTAAGTCAAGCTCCAAAGAGAGAATTATTTCTGAGAATGAAAATGTACAGCAAAAAACAAACTCTGGTAAGAATTGTGTTCTGGTAGCATTCCCAGTGCTGCTGCTGAAGAGCCTAACACAGAGTATGGAGAGAGGGGGAAGGCACAAACAGGGCTGAGGGCACTGCCCTGGGCAGGGCAAATCCCTGCTCCTGAGACCACTGGAAGCCTTCCTGCCCTGCAATTACTTCTCTCTTGTATTAGACAATCTGCACTTAGGTGACAGAGTAAAAGTCAGTTGAATTTCTTTGGCACAGTCTAGACCAAAAATTAAGTTGATGTTGTTTGCTCCAAACAGGTTTCATTTTTCTCTCTTTTCTTTTCTTTTCTTTTTTCTTTTTCTTTTTCTTTTCCTTTTTCTTTTTCTTTTCCTTTTTCTTTTTCTTTTCCTTTTTCTTTTTCTTTTCCTTTTTCTTTTTCTTTTCCTTTTTCTTTTTCTTTTCCTTTTTCTTTTTCTTTTCCTTTTTCTTTTTCTTTTCCTTTTTCTTTTTCTTTTCCTTTTTCTTTTTCTTTTCCTTTTTCTTTTTCTTTTCCTTTTTCTTTTTCTTTTCCTTTTTCTTTTTCTTTTCCTTTTTCTTTTTCTTTTCCTTTTTCTTTTTCTTTTCCTTTTTCTTTTTCTTTTCCTTTTTCTTTTTCTTTTCCTTTTTCTTTTTCTTTTTTTCTTTTTTTTTCTTTTTTTCTTCCCCAACCTTAAAATTCAAATTAGGCTCCAGCTCAAAGCCTTTACCACCAGGGCATGAATGCTAAATAGCCTGTTCCCAGTCCAATCTGTTCACTGCTTGGCTAATGATTATTCTCCATAGAAACCTCACCACAGCCAGTTATTATTCTCTCCTCATGCACTTGTATCTCTCTTGTATTTATATAAGATTAAGTAGCCCTGTTAAGTTTTTACCTCTCTGATTGGAGCTTATTTTAACCTCAATTAAGCCATCAGCCCGGGTTTCTGAAGGCAGAGTAATAGCATAGCCATTATCATTCTCTCCACCTTTTGTATGAAAATGATGTTGAGGATTGGTTGCTTTGGGGATTGCTCTGTGGCAGGTAACCAACGCCGAGAGTCGGGGAGGATAAATGGTGCCAGACTCCCAGAGGTGCCGTGGCACTGTGTAATTATTGTTCCAGACAGCTGAAAGCAGCAGGGTTTCTGGTTCCCCTGCTTAGTTTCAGTCTGCCATGATTGCTGGCACAGAAAGATGCTGATTGTAAGTAAACATCAATTATGCCCTGGTACCCCACTGCTAACATCTCTGGGCTTGCAAGAAACAGAAGCACAGTGCTGTGCTTGGTTCCTACTACCAAAAAAAATCTATATGGATTTCAACTTCCAGGTTTTTGTCTTGCTTGGTCAAGGGACATTGCTCCTAAATTCCATATTCATGAATAATGAGAGTTACGGTGCTCTTTGTATCACTGCTTATGCACTGTTCTTCAATGCTGTTGCTAATATAATGACTAAAGTATTTATTCTTTGAAGAAGGCATACTCAGGTGATGCAGCGAGCAATTCTGTTATCTGCTCTGGAGCAGAGGAATCATTTTAGAGTCTTTAAAAGAAAAGAAAAAAAAGCAAGGGACCAACAAGGCAAATATAACTTATCAATCATCCTATATGTCAAGGTAATTTTTTTCAGATGATGTGTTTTTTTAAATGTCAGCCTATTCCTTACCCTTTTTTACGTGGCTTTGGGATTTCTTTTTTTTTTTTCCTTTGCTAAAGGAGGCTTAAAAATGCAGAGCCCACAGTGTGGCAGACGACAAGCCCTGCTGCTGGGGTTGTGTGGACAGTTACAAAGCGATTTCCGTGGCACTCGAGATGCAGCCCCCGACGCTGATGGAATTTCGCTGTGCTGTGATTGCACCGCACTGCAGTGAAATGGGTTCAATTTGATTATCTGGCTATTCCATTTCGCCTGTATTTACAACCTGCCTGACCTCTGGGGGAAGGGGAGGACAGGCAGCCAGTCATGCTGGAGACATTTCAAAAGGTCAGAGCAATACGGCGTTTACCACTATAATTCACAGGCTCTACAATTCGGAGATAGCGCTCTCTCGACAAAAACTGGCAGATGAATATAGTTAATGTGAAATATTTATCTATTCCCAGAGCAAACACAGAAAGTAGAGAATGTTTTAAAAATTCTCCCCTTTCTCCATTTGGAACATGGTGATGTGTAAGTGCATAAAAGCAGTGTGCAGACAATACCTTCTCTTTTAGAAGTTGCCCTTGGCTGGTGCCAAAAGGTTTGTGTTCGACTGGTTACCTTGTCCACAGCCTTGGTGCTGATGTTAACACATTTACAGTCCCACAGGGATGATTTTGAGTGTGTTGTTGCTGTTGATGCTGTTCCCAGATGGGTGCTACTCTCTGCACCTCCACCATCTGTGCTCAGCTGTGAGGCCTCAAGCTCCCTCCTGTGTTGTACCAGCAGCTTGGGGGTGAGTGGGAGCAGAAAGTCCTCTGCAAATTTTAATTAAACTTCACATGCAGTCCTCCTGTCTTGAGATACAGCTTCATTAAGGTCATAAACAACCACCACTCACCCCAACTGGTTAGCTAATAAAATGGTGTGTTGACTCCGAAACACTATTTAAAAATTCTTGTATACTTTATAGGCCTCAGAAGTCAGAAAGCCAGAAAAGCATCTTCATGCTCATGAAGTCTGCAGCTGTCCATTTCTGAGATTTCCATCCTCCCCAAGACTGGACCCCAGGCCCAGGTGGCCATGCAGTCTGGATCTACATTTTGCACCTCTAACCTTTTTGTTTTTAAATAATGTTTGGTCTTAAATCTCCCCCAAAGTTAGGTCTTCTGGTACTGGGGACAGAGGTGTTGTGAGTTATAAGAGTTTTATTTTGAAAATTGGACTAATTTTTGTTTGTTTTAAAATGAACACTTTGCATAGCATCCCTGACAGCTGCTATCATTTTACATGTTATTGGATTAATATAATTAATTGGAGAGTTGAGTTTGAGAGGCAGCTATAGGACTGACTTCTTAGCATCTTTCATCTTCACAGGAAAGATATTTGAAAGGCAGCCTAAGAGAGTAGAGCAGCTTAAATTAAGGTACAGCCTCAGCTCTGTGAGTCAGTACAGATCAGCACAATGAAGTGGTTCACACAGGGAAGAATCTCAGTTAGATGCTGCATCACATCCCAAAAAGACCACTTGAGGCCCACACTGCCTCTCCCTGCAGCTTCCATGAGCTCCTGGTCCTCTTAATCCCTAGCAGAGGTCTCTGGTGACACCCAGACTCTGCACAGAGCCATGCAGAGCAGTTTTCTGTGTGGGACAGGGACAAGCACTGGCTTCACTAGTGCTGGTCAGACTCTTTCAGGCTGAAAATATTTTTTTGTGCAGCTCACTCTGCTCCAGTCAGCACTGCATCACCATCTTCCACCAGTCCTCACATGGGTATTTGATGACACACTGAAATTATAGCAGCTTGCAGGGAGGAGAAGAAGAGGAAATGAGACCTATGTGCTGCTGAAAATGATAAACCAACTGAGCAAGGAAGAAAACGTAGGCACAGACCATGCTTACAGGCCGTGTTATGTTGTACCCAGAGCATCTTTTCTGCAACCCAGCTCACCATCAGAGGAAGAATCCAGCCTGGACCAAAAAGCAGCTCTCTGGTTAGAAGGTGTGTGAAAGCAGCTTCTGCTTACACATAGAACTTTAAAAAAGCTTTGCCCCAGAGGAAGTAAATGCTGCTTTAAGTTCACACTTCCTGGCACCAACTGTGAGTTTCCATGACTTGGGAGCAGGACATGATCAGGCAAGGTGCTTCATCCTAGCTCAACCACTAGGACATTTCTGGGCTTTTCCTCTACATTGTAAAGGCTGCAATTTGCCTTTACCTCCAGATCCTTTTAATAATTCTCTCTTTTCTCTATCTCCTTCCATTTCTTTTTTGTCACCTTGCATTTTATATTTCCCATCACTCAGCAAGAATCATTCACCTCCCTCTGCCCCTTTCCCAAGGCATTTCAGCATTTATAATTATGAACACTCTAGGCAGTCCAAAGTTCGTTAATATAAGACCATTTTCTAGTGGATTATAAACCCATCAAAAGCAGAAAGTTGTGACAGGTTTGCTGTGTGGGATTTCTACTTTGGGTTGTAATGTTTGAGAGGCACTGTCACAAAACTTTGCTCAGAGAAACCTCAGAATGAGCTCAGAGGAAGATGCTGAGGTGACAGACTTTTACTGGGGGGCATTAGCACATCTATTGTTCAAGGCAGAAATTTAGAAACTTGGTGAGAGGTCTCATGTTAGTGATGGGATTTTGTCATTTCCATGCAGCTTGACCAAATTTGGCCATTTTTTTAGTCTGTGAAAACTTTCAGACTGCACATGGGCAATAAATTTCAGCTGGAGTTTGCCAGCTAAAATATCTTTGCACTGAACATGCTCCCACTGAGGGGCCATGAGAGCCAGATGAGCTTTCCACACTTCTCCTTGTGGGGCACAAACGCTGGGGGACAAAGGACCAAATTCAAGTTATTTCAGAAACCTTAATTTTAGTGGTCCCTTTAATTAATTATTTGGTTCAGTGACCCTACTTGAAGCTGTGCAGACAAACAAGATGAAGATTCCCACTGTAACAGAGCCATTGGAGAAATTAATATTTACATCATTTTAGGTATGCAAAATAAAGATTTTACAAGAAATATGTTCATATAACCAAAAGGTCAAAGGTATGTCTTTATTGTTTGTCAAAAGAATTGTTTAATTATTTATTACTGCATGCTGCATTGCCAAGATTTGCATACTAATTCAAATAACAGAGTTGCTTAAAAGAGCAAGGTGATTTCTTTACAGAAAAAGCTTGTGTAACTGGCATAAGCTCATCTTGGCTGGGCTTTGTCAAGGATTGTCTATAATATTACATTGCCAGGACACAGGATAGAAAGGAGATAAGCCCACCAGGCTAAAGCTCAGAGTGGGGAAAGCTGAGAAGGGTGAGGGACAGCAGCTGCAAGAGTTTCTCCCCTCAAGCTGTCTGGAAACGGGGCTCAGCAAAAGCCTTTGTAAAAGTGAAGCAAGGAGTAAAAATAACAAGGTAATAAAAAAATTAAGACAAAATACCCACACCAAGAAACAATGCATCTCCAAGGCAGGATGAGAGAGCAGCTAAGGGAATTTTTCTGCAGATAGGAGAACTTGGTAAAAAATCCCCAGACTCTCCATCCTGCAACTCATGCACTGGTGATGGGAGGATGGAGGTTGCACGGACTGTGAGTGCAGCCACAGCTCACCCCTGTGGGGGGGACACACTGTGTTGTTCTCTAAGAGCTCACTGAGACCATGGCTGCTGCAGAAACTGGCATGCAACAAGGGGTCAGAAGGTACAAAAACTCTGCCAAAGCCACTTTCTGAACTGTCAGGCATGTGCACACAGAGTGGAGCCAGAGGAAGGTGAGTGGTGGAGCCACAGGCTCCAGGTGTGAGGTGGCCAGAGGGAGCCATCTGGGCCAGGTGAGGGAGAGCCCGTCAGCCACAGGAAGGAATGTCACACAACTGACAAAAGTTGCTTATAAAAAGTCTACAAAGGAAAAAAATACCCTGTAGTGCTTCTTGTTAATAAAGCTCCTTTCCTATTTTTCTTTATTTAATTCCAGCTGTGAGCAGAAGGAAAAGCTTTAAAAAGGAGGCAAGCAAACCTTTAACCCTGCATAGATTCCTCCAGGCTGTTAACAGCTCTCCAAACAACTACAGCCACATAGCCTTGACATTCCTGATCTTTTACAACAAACTGGCCATTGAAACAAGATTTTCCATGTTTGATTCTTCATGTTACAAAAATTAGAAAGGAACAAAAAATTACAGGCTGCACCAAAACACACAGACCCAGAGGGACATTCCTGAGCGTCCGCCCTGTGCCTGACCCTGGTCTGGCACATGTAACTCGAGCTGCTCTGGAAATGCCAGCCATGTCAGTGGCCATCACAGGATTTCCTGCCAGGGCTATAACTCCAGCAGCAGGTTGCTGAAAAGCCACGGAAGAGCTACAGCCTTGTGGTACAAATGGGCAGTCAGTGCCACCACTCCTGTCATCCATGGCTATAGGCTCTCTGGAACTTTGCCCAGATGGAAGCAGAATCACTGAAGAGATAAGGTTGGAGAGAACTCCTGGAGGTCAGCCAGGGATGCCTAGAGAAGGCTGCCTAGGACCACGCCCAGATGGCTTTTAAGCTTTCCAATATTGGAGACTCCACCACACTCCTGGGCACCCTGTGCCAGTGCCTGGTCACCTTCACAATGAAAAAGTGTTTCCTCACTTTCAGAGGAAGCCTTGCACTACCTAAAATATTTTGAGCACTTAGGCTTTAGGTTCTTGTGAAGAAGCAGGAGCAGAAGGCAATAAAACCCACTGTGCCACTGCTTCTTTGGTGGCTGGCAGGCAATGAGTCTCCAGCCTCCTCCCTTCCTATCACAATTTTACTGACTATTGGAAGAGTGACTGTACCCATTGACAAAGCAAAAATGAACATTCATGCCCAAATTGTTAACAGATGTTGGGAACATCTCAGAAAACACATGAAGCCCTAAATTGGTCTTTCACTGAGATTAATATTAAAATGTCATCCCGGCATGGTGCAGTTCACAGCAATCTGCCAAGACAAAGAAATCCATTTACAGAGTTAAGACTGTGCTGTAAGTCCAAATAAGGGAAGAGAAAATGGAAGTTTACCCTAAGCTATCCTTAGCTCACCTTACTGTGTCTAGATGTGGCAGGTTGTCAGAGAGCTCTCCAAGAGCCTTGGGAGCAGGTATGCAGCAGACCAAGTTTTTCAGCTCCCAGCTGGGCAAGGTGTTTGCAGACTGGAGCTCACTGGGAACCTCAGCAAAGCCTGGTTGGACTTTAAACCTGTGTTTCTCCTGACATATTTAGGCATGGGGTGAATTTGCAAAAACCCCAGCGCTACAAGTTTTATACGGAGAGCCATGAGATTTTTGTTACTCTCTTGCTGGCCCTTCCAGGAGTTTTGGAAGAGTCTGAAGAATGGCTCACTGAAGAGACCCCCACAGAGCATCCTACCACTTGTTAGCTGATTTATGAAAGAAAGACAGTTAAGAGCCAGCTTAAGGGCAACATAAAAACCATGAAAATTTGCATTGACTATGATTTGACACCACAAACTGCCTACTATGGGTACAAAAACCCACCCTTGGGAAGGCATTGGGCAAGAGTGAGAATATGTGTAATAGGGTTGTGGATTCAATGACTTCAGAAGAAAATGAACATTTCCAGAGAAAAGGGGTGTTCGAAGAACAGTTTAATCTCCTCCTGCATTTTGGTGTTTTTGAAACTATCCTGGTGCAAAAGAATTCTCTTCAGGCACACGTTTTTAAAGAAAGGCTTTGAGATGTTTTGCCTCAGAAAATAGTACTTATGATGCAGCAATAGAAGGAGATCACAGTGGGCAAGAGCTGGTTACAAAGAAGGAAAAAGATAGAAGCCAAAGGGAGCTGGGAAAGGTCAATAAGCATGAGTGGAGCACAAAGCAGACTACAGCAACTACAGCATCATTCTGCTCTTATGCCAGTACTTTACTTGATTGAAAATATTTTTTTCTGTTCCCTGCAGCATAACCCACAAACAGCAGGCTTGCTGTGCCAAAAACCTTCAAGTCAACGTGCTGTATATTTATATCATTAAAGAAAAAAGAGGCTACTTCATTCATGGTACTTAAGTTGATATATTCAAGGCATAAACATGTTTTGAGTGACAAGGCTAGTAAAGTTATTTAACCTTAGTTACCTGCTATGAAATTTCTCCAAGACTTTTGACTATTGCTACAGGTGCATACAGGCACAGCTGGAATACTCACTACAGCAAACTCGTGCTCCTGCAAGTCTCCACATTTGCACACATCTCTACGCTCCCCACATCCCTCTGAGATCAAAGATACCACCATGTCCTGGTTCACAGTACGGCAGGAGCTAGAACTGGAAATGACATGTTTAGAGGGTGGCCCTTTAGCACCAGCACAGGCTTCGTGAGTTTCCACTCGTCTTGATATTAAACAGGTGTTAAACAGTAGGCAATTTTATAAGTTTCTTTTAACTGGAAAGTGTCTGGAAAGCAATGAAAACCTCACAGAGAAGTTTTTGTGAAATGTCAGAGGGAAACATCTGTTATTTGAAAAGCTAATAGGAGAGAAGCACTGCAGTAAGAACTTTCTCTTTGGAGCGATTTTCCCATGCCGGGAAGTGCTCCGCTGGGACTCTCACTCCTGCCTGCCTGCAACGCTGCTGGTTGAAGGTTTTGCCTGCAAGAGCTGTAGAATCTAAAACTGCCAGAGGTTCAGGCAGGACCTGAGCCACCAGAGAGCAGATGGCACAGCCTTCCTAGGAACACAAGGCCACACAACTTAGCACCATTTTGCCTTTAATTTCTTGCGTTTCCAGCAAAACTTGACCTTTAAGCACCACTGCTGTTCATTAAATTATGTTGCTTGGCAGGAAAAAAAAAGGTTATTTCAGGGTCTGTCACTCAACTGAAGTTTACTGAGGTCATCAAGGATGATTCCAAATACAGAGAATAACAGGTAGAAATTAATCAGAAGCACTTACAGCATAGACAGATCCAACATTCTTCCTCTCAGCATGTACTACTGGCCACCACCCACAGGTCACTGGGCAACTCAGACACAGTTTATCCTAAGGGATAAGCTTGAGATGGCTCCTGAAAAGCTGTTGCTTCTGTTGCAGGTGTAGCCTTGGCTACTTTACTGGGGCTCAGGGAGGGAAAATGACAGAGCATTTTTAGAGCATCACATAGCTGGTGTTTCAGCCTGCCCTGACATCCTCTGCTGCCCCAACCCAAGGCACAAAGATGCTGTGGGTCCCCAATTTGTCACAACCTCAGAAACTCTTGACAAGGGCAGTTTGATGATGCAATGGGTCCCAGGAGAGAAAAAAGGGGTTGCTTTTCTATTTAGACCCAAGTCTTGAACTATATCCTGAGTCTGGTGTATACCTCAATACTATTTATACACAAATCCAAGAGATCTGAATTAGATCAAGACAAGACAAGCAAGACAAGTCATACTCAGATTCTCAATTCTCCAGTAGTTTATTTTTCAACTCAGTCTGATGGTAGCAAGGGCTGGTATCCTCTCACATTGGGGGAGAGAGGTTAGCAGGAGGAACTGCAAAGTTTTTGCTCTATCCTGTGAATAAGTGCTGATCAAAGCAGAAAACAATAACAGTCTTGGAAGACTTCTGTTAACTTTGTTCAGCTTAGGGCAAACTCTCAGAGCCAAAGAAGCTGGATTTAGTGGTGTGCTGTCAATTTTAAACTGCTTGATGTGACTGTTTTGGGTAGAATAAACAGCTTTTGTTTCACTCCTCTGCTGTACTTGGCTGCTGCATGCACTGGTTTATCAGATTAAAACATACAGATTAAGGGGATAAACTAATCAAGAAACAGGCATGGAGCTCCACTAGGCTGGGGCAGATGGTGGTGCTGTGCAGGCTGCCAGCATAGCACCCACACCTGGGAGCACTGCCCCTCCTTGGGCACGCCTCTGTCAGGGCATCACACCATGGGCAACACCCCGGCACACACCTGGGTGAGAAGTCACATCCGTGTTCTCTTCCCCTGGACTCTTCTTCTAGGTTTGTGTGGGCCCATTTGTTCTGTATCTGCACCTGCCTAGAGATCTCCTGACAGAATTTTAAATCCTGACCAAGTACTTGCAATATCTCTGCTGGAAAAAGCCTCAGGTGAACTCAATCTGGGGCCCATGACAAAGCCCTATACATAGGACATGCAGGCAATGGTTAGTCACACGTTTTCATGTGACATGTGGTCCTGTTTAGCCAAACCCAGCCAACTGGCATGGGATGCACTTAATGTAGGAGGCAAAACTTTACCAGACCCCCCTGCACTGATTTCCAAGGGCACAAAGGCCCCGTGCTGGTGTGCAGACTGCTGGCAGCATTGAGGCACTAACTGACACTGGTTTTTGTAACCCTTCAAACTTTAAATGACAAGAAAAACAAAACAAAAACAACAACAACAACAACAACAAAAATTCCCCTTGGTTTTGAGGGGGGGAAGAGGAAAAGTGACCTGGGCACATATAGGCACTTTCTTGCTCAGGCATGGGCTCAGACAGATATGCTGCATTTCCTCTGAGTAATCGCTGGAGAGACCACGCTTGAGTTGTGCCAGCTCTTTGCACAGCCTGTTTGCTGCTGTGTTATATCCTCACGGTATTTGCCATAAGCCAGGCTCCTAAAAGGCTTAGTGTGAAGTCCCTTATAGGAAAGCTATTTGGCATTCATCTGCTGCTCAGTTCCAAGGAGGGTTACTCAGATAGGCTGCAAAATCATGATGTAAATACCTACAGCTTTACATTACAGAGCTAACTCAGCTCCACCCATCCCAGAGCCTGCAGGACAAAGGCAGTAAGTGCCTCCACAACCCTCCTGCAAAGTGCTCTGTCCTCCCCGGTAGCAGAAAGACTGCTGTGTTTACAGAATATTCTGAGTTGGAGGGGACCACAAAGTCCAGCCCTCAAGCAAACAGCCCCTACTGGGACTGAACTTGTGATACACAGACATCAGCTCACAAGGCAGGCAGTGTCCTTGAGCACAGAGGATTAACTTCATGGGTGACAAATTAAGAATAATCATCCCATCTTCATTATTAGTCTAAACAATTCAGAATGTAGCAGGAAATCTGGCCTCTGTAATTGCCTTTTTCTCCAAGGCAGAAATCACACAAAATAAAAAAGCTCCAGCTTCTCATCCAAAGGCACGCTTTTAATCTCCTGCAAATACACAAAGATGGTGCAAAATGCCCATATTTTATCTGCAAATGTTATATTGGGCTAACAGCCCAGGCTGAAACAGATGGGCATAGGTTCTAAAAGCAAATAATGTGTCCTGAAATACTATTTCAGCATGTGTTCCTTTTAGAAGTATGGCCTAAAGATAAATTCTAGGTGCACTGATGAACAACTGCTTCACCTCTAAGCGAAGTCAATCCTGTGCATTTCAGAGCCACACCCTCTGCTGCACACACTAGAAAGCCCAGCCCATTCCTACCTGTGCTGTGCAAGCCACTTTGTCCAGCCTCTGCCCTTCTGTCTCCTTTCAGTTGTCTTGATTTTGTGGACTGAAGCATATGGACATCACTGTAGGAGCCTTTTCCCTTACAGATGCCCCAAGTCTTGATCGAGGTCATGAGCTTTCATGAATGGCTTAGTCTTCACTAATTAGGAGCCCTTTTTTAAAAGTATATATTTTTTAGGCTATACTGACATCTGCAGGTGCACCATAATGGATTTTGGAAATTAGACATGCTATGGTTGAAGAATCAGCCTCCAGGTTTGCAATGAAAAGGATGATTGCATCACTCAGAGTGAAGGGAGCGGAGGAGCAGGGCCAGCTCCCACGAGAGGGTGCTGCGCGCTGCACTGGCCAAGCTCTGCTACCAAACCCTCCCTGGTGCTAAGAGCAGACTCACTTCTTGTTCATGGAATTGTTCTCAGGCCAGTAGACCACAGCAGACCAACTTTGTAAAGAACCTTCAAGGTGCAGCTGGTCAGAATTAGCAGAGAGCTGTGTTTAGTGATATTTTGCCTGGTATTCAAATCTGTGTTGACCAATGTTGGCCTTAGTTTAAACAATAGCCACAAAAACCTACATTTGGAAAAATGCAGGATATTGTAGATGAGAATGAGGGTCAAATTAACTTAGGTCATTGTTACTTGAATTTATAAATGCACGCTGAAATTG
Organism: Rhadina sibilatrix; assembly: GCA_013400275.1. Lineage (NCBI taxonomy): Eukaryota > Metazoa > Chordata > Aves > Passeriformes > Phylloscopidae > Rhadina > Rhadina sibilatrix. Next base: position 185,095 of record VWYO01017246.1, on the reverse strand, counting down.
TATTCAGACAGAGCATAGTGTGTTCTACAAATATTCTCCATTTTCTACAGTTCTGATCTTATAGCGAACAAGTGATCCTCTCTGATGCTAGAGATGTCACTGCAGCAAGATGTCACATGTTCTTCAAAAACAAGTGGGGTTCAGAGTGCCTTGCCTTTAATGAAGCTGTAAACAAAAAATCCATGAGAGATGCCATTTGAAATAGTTGAACGATAGGTGCCAAGACAGGTGGGAATTTTTGCCTCCTAATGCATGCCTGGAAGTCGCAGAACTGAAAGAAGCTGAAGCTTAACTACCCACAACAGTGGTATAACAGTTTTGTTAAGGTGAGTTTTTCTTAGATACGTTCTTCATGAAGTAAACAAATGGAATCATTCTCATTTACCTTCCAAAGACTTTTCTGGCTTCTAAAAATATTCTATTACCAATACAAGACTCCCTGGAGTATCTCATCCTGAAAGTATTTCGAGACATGAGGATTTGGACTGCCATTGTGCTGCTTCTAGGTATTATTAAACTACGAATAAAGAATAAATAAATTAACAAGACAGACTCCTTTTTTTTGTTAAACAGAGAAACTTCCAGTATCTAAGTTGTGATTTGTTTGTCTCACATCAAATTAAAATTTAGGCTCTTTGCCCACTTTTTAGAGAACCTCACCAGACACCCAGGCCTGCCTGACCGCAGGGAGCCCTGAAGCAGGGGCCTTCAGGGACACAATTCCCACTTTATTCCTGCAAACTCTGCCTGTGCAGTCTCAGGACCTGCACCTCTGGGCCATCCAGACACCTTGTCACTCATGAGAGGGGCAGCAGGGACCGATCCTGGAAGCTGTTACTTTTTAAAATGAGATTGCCATGATTTGGTACCAGGAATTAGGTGACATACAGATGAACACAGTGAAGCAGAAGAAAGCCTGGGATGAAGAAACTACACTCTCTTACATCAAAAGTCAGACTCTGCTCACTTTGGCTTTCCAGGTAGTCCTACTGAGGGTAAGGCAGATCCTGGAGCAGCTAAAGAGAAGGAAGTTTGACTGCAAGTGTGCTAATGTTAGAAAGCCTTTTCCGCTCCCCAACCCAGCCACTCTATCTGAGTGCTGTTTCAGTGCTCCTGCAGGTGCAGAGTTGCATTTGTACAATTTCCAGGAGCTGATGCAGCTGGTGTGTGCCTGGAGAAGGAGCTGAGGTGCCATTTCCCCTGTGAGCTGGACAGGAAGGGGCTCACCACCTCCTCTTCTGCTGAGGACTGAGTGCCCCAACCACAGCATACAAGAGGAGGCAAGTCAGCTAACAAAGCTGCACGGTGCCTGGCAGTCACATCCCAGAGTCAGACTGAAGCCTTTGAACAACTCTCAAAACATTGCTGCAGAGCTTAGAAATGAGCCCAGCATGTGTTGGTGCAGTGACAGCCAGCTATGGGCCTGGGGTGTGTGAGCATGAGAAATGACCCTCTACTAACACCACACACCTGGTGCACATCTCTCAGGGCAAGATGCACAAAAATGGTTTTTAAGACCTTATTTGCCAACTAGAAGTTATGTCCTTACGTTCCTAAGCTCTCTGCACACTGTATGACTGCAGGGAGTCAAGCACCTCTGAACAAGGAGTGATGAAAACCAAGCTGCAGGGTAAGGAATCACCCTGCAGAGCAATTAGGAAACACTCAGATCTGTCTTGTGCACTGGCCCATGTATCCAGAAAACATAGAAGTCCTGCAGAAAGAGCAGTGGCTTATCTTTGTCTGAGATTGACACCCTTGGAGCTATGGAGCCTATACCCCTCAGGCAGAGTGGTCTGCAGCCTTTTATAAATCTTGCAATGGCACATTGCCTGATGAGGTGGAGGCAGAGGTACAGCTCTCCCTGCCTGTGGTAGCTTCAAGAATGCCCCTGCTAGCCCCAGGGGCTCTTGCAGTAAGGGTCTGAGATGAGGGCAAGGTGGCTCTTCCAGTCTCCCTAGCAGAAGCCATTTCTTTTGCCTCACAATATGGAACAAGGCTGGAAAGCTGGAGCCTGAGTGGATCAAAGAGACAAAACTCACTCAAGTCAGGTACAGCAGCTCTGTGGCAGATTGCACTGAGTGTGAGCTTCTGCCTTCTATCCGTTTAACCCACACAATGAAGTGCCTCAAATGGGGAAAAGCTGGTCCTTCTGACTTGGCTGCACTGGGGAGAGAGGCTTTCAAACATTCTATGGAGACAATAAAGGCTAAAACCTCTTGAACATCAGCAAATCTTTACTGCCTTGGCTCAGTTTAGACTGGGCATCTGGACAGAGATCTTGCCCTACATGTGAGCTGTGGAGCAGCTCAACAGCCCACCAGCACATCCCAGAATGTTGGCAGCATGGACTCTCCCAGGAGTTCATCACTTAGCCACAGTTTTGCCATGTGGTTGTTTGCATCCTTGGGCTCAAATTCAACAGTGCAACAAGACCCACCTCAAACGAATCAGTGTCCACCAACCCACAATTTCCGTCACAGCTTAATACATGTGGAGAGAAAACAAACCTCCTGTCTCTTGGATTCCTCAAGAAAAGCTCTAGGGCAGGTAAACTCTGTAGTACACATCATACATTGTGTGCAGCATGGCTGACAGCCATGAACACCAGGCAACTGAGAGACAAAGGGGGAGAGGAGAGGAGAGGAGAGGAGAGGNCCCAGGACACAAGTGCCAGCTTCTTACTTCTCAGTGCCAAAAGGGTTGTGTGTAGTACAAATCACCCAAATGTATAAAAGCCATGGCCCTAAAGGCCAGGGCAAACCTTCCTCTTCTTCTGTTATAAAGATTAAACATTTAATAAACCCAGGAAAACCGATTACATGCAAGACCTTTTGAAGGCCCTGGGCTGAGGACCTCGCTCACTTGCTGACATGACACAGATCTAGTTCAGCAAAGAGGAACATGAGGGCAGGAAAAATCCTCATCCAAACTCTGCTTGGTGGAAGTGATGGGGAGAAAAGAAAGAAAAAAAAATGAGTCAGGAGCCAGAATGTATATTTTGGTTTGTGTTTTGCGATGGTCTAAACCTGAAGTCTGATCTGAAAACCTGAAATACAAGGAATTCAAATTCAGGTCCAGACTTCTATATGGATCCATTCCAAGCAAAACAAAAAAAGGACTAAGTCTTCTGCTGTCTGAAGATTGAACACCTTTTTTTCTGCCAAATTGCCTACTACCAAGCACGCATTTCGCACAACTACAAAAAATACTTAAAAAAAAAAAAATAAAAGGCCGGTGGGGGTGGGTGGAGAGTAGAATACATTTACTTGAGTTTTAAATAGATATTAAATAGTCTAGATATGAAGGTGCCACCTATGCAGACATAAGACACTAGCCCAGTTCTGAAACTGGGAGTTTTCCAAGCTTTTAAAGAAACGTTTTATACATTGTCAAAACAAACTACAGATAAACAAGCATACAACAGGTGAAAAATGTGACTGCAAGGGCTGTGATGACAGTTCTGTTTGCACAATACATTCATTTCAAGGTACTTGAGCATCTGTTATATATTTAGTTCCTTTCTGCTGAAGACAATAAAGCAGGTGAGCATCACTTACACCTAAGAGACCATATGTTTGTGAGATGCTGGGAGGTTCACTCAGCAGAGAAAGAAATGCATTGCCTTAGGGGGAGAGCAAAGCAGATCAAATTTCTTCTTTGCACTTTATTATAATAACATTATTAATGCAAGTGATATAAAATAATGTACACAGAATACAGTGTCTGGGCTAAATTCTTCCTCTTCCTTGCTGCCAAGACATTAAAAAAGTCTTGCTTTGTGTTTTGTAGACAAATAAAGTATAGAGCAAGTATAAAAGTATAAAGTATATAGAGTATAGGAAATTACAGAAGTGATTTCCTCTACCCTTTGTAATGAATCCTCTTCTGAATTGTAAAAAGGAGACATTGGGCATGAAAAGGTGGCTTCCAAGCAGGTTTCTCCTACTGAATAGAAGCTCCCAGATGCTCAGCTTAAAGCTTCAGCTGAGGACAGGAAAAGAAGAGGTTGCTTTGATTTGAAAATTCTTGTTTATGATACCCCATCCCCAGAAACACAGCAATGGCTGCTTTTGCTCCCACTATTTGAGGCAATTTTTCATGTTTTGAGGAGAGCCATGATTAACCTTCATTCAGGATTATGTACACTGGGAGTACCATGTCCACTTTTGGACTGCCCAGAACAAGATGGACCTTGATACACTGAACTATGCCCAGTGGAGGTCACCAGGATGGTTGGAGATTGGTGCACGTGGAAGAGGAGAGGCTGAGAGGGGCCTGCCCAGCCTGGAGATAGGTGGCTGTCAGGGCTCTTGCTGCTGTCTACAGCAAATACAGGGCAGGGAAGAGGGAAGAGGGAGCCAGACACTTTTAAGAGGTGCACAACAAAAGGCAGTGAACACAATCTGGAACCTGGAAAATTCCACTTAGCTAAGTTGGATGTTCTCTGCTGTGAATGGGGTTTGGGTGATATCTCCCAAGATTACTTCTAAATTACATCATTCTGCAATACTGAAACTGGAGGAACAATCCACCCTCTTCACACCTCAGTTGTGATGGGAAATGCAAAAGCAAGGGAGAGGAATCATATGAAAACAACTATGCATTTTTTATTTGATTATATGGTGTCCAGGACAATTCAGCCACAAGGGCCCAACTAAAAAGAGTCTTCAATTTCTAACTTCCAACAAAGTTTACCCAACTCAAAAAACTTATCAGGTGAATGTCCTCTTCATATCATACAGCTCTGTGGAGACAGACAGGTGTCTCAGCCTGGAGAGAGGTTATAAATTTAGAAATTAAATTTTGGTGTGTGCACTAATTGGCCAAATGAATTTGCATTAGTGTAGGTGCAAAAGCAGAACACCAGAGTCGTCTCATTGCAGCTGAAGAGGCTGGTGAAGTCATAACAGGAAAATATTGCTGGCTGTGGAGATACCCAGATTGCTTGCTGAAGGGGTTTTGAAGTGTTTGGTAACAAATAAGATGATACTCTTCTTTTCCAGCTCTAAGAATTTCAGGTCTAGACTGCAAATCGTAGTTATACTATGAAGATAGGAAAATTACTTCTGAAAGACATTTGTAGAGGATTGTGTTTCTGTGTGCATACTGAAGTACAGAAGTGCAAGTGCTGTGATGTGACCTTTGACTACAAGTATGTGTAGGGGTAAAAAAGGGGGACATTTCATACGAGAAAAGCCAATGGATTTACTGCTTGGATGGGTTTTGTTTAAAACTAAAGCACTGGTATTCTAAATAGTACTTACTGGGTGTGTGGGTGTGTGTGTTAATGTATTAAATGTTTGTTTAGCAAGGAACTGAACGGTATTTCTTCATTGTTGCTAGGGGGAACTCTTGACACCTTCAGTCAATAACTGGGATCTGTGTATTGTTTTCTGGAAGGACAGAAGTGAAGCTGACATTTCAGGAAAGGGTTAAACAGAGATTCTCAGTAAAGGAAAGCTGGGTAATTACTGTAGGACTAGCAGTGAAATGGGATTACACAGGCATGCAAATGGGGAGGACAGTGAGGACAGTTCCTACAGCTGAGCACTACCTCACTGCCTCTGCTTCCCTCTTACCAACTCAGGACAATGTTACCCAAGATACAGCCAGCTCCTTTGCTGGACAGGAGCTCTCCAGCCCACCAGGTAAAGGTCCTGAAAGCTGTAGCAGTCAGGCAGGACAGAAATGCTCCCCTGGGGAGCCAGCTAACACAGGAAGAGAAGTGGGAACCACCACCCAGTCTCATGTCTCATTCCATGAGAAGCAATAGTGTAAACGAATCTGCCCCACAAACACTCCTCTTTCTGCATGGTATTTACCAGCTAGAGGGTTCCCACTGACAGAAAGGGCAGGAGAAAAATCTCTGGGGGCTATGCAACCTGCCAGCATTGTAGAGCTGGCAATTTAGGGATGCATGTTTTGCCTTCCCAGCCCCTGGGGACAGGAGATTGGCAGGCCTGAAAGGCACTTTACTGGGCCAAAGGGGTGGTGCCTGGGGCTCCTGCTTTCCCCCCACACCTTGCTCCCAGCAAGGCAGTGGTGGCAGAGGGGAAGCAGCCCTGGGGGAAGCATGGCTGCTGGGCTGCTCTCCTCAGGCAGGCCTCTGGCGCTCCAGCATTTTGTCACCCTGGAGCATTTAGTGGGGAACAACCGAGCTGTACAAACTCCCCAGAGGAAAGCCAGAGCTGACCTTCACCATGCCCTCTCGCTCACCTGCCACGTCCTCCCCCAGGCCTGCAGCAGCGCAGAGCCCACCCAGCCCTCTGCCTGCTACTTATTTATTTATCATGTAAAGATGAGCCTGGGATGCTTCATGTTTCAGCCTTTTGTGCCCTTGAGGGAGGAGATAATGGAAGACCTGGCAGGAGATGCACATACTCATCTGCCCAGGGGTCCCCCACATCACCTCTGGAGGGATCTCTGGGAGGGGGCCACACTGGTATCAACAAACATTTATCAGAACTGCACTGTTAATCCATACTCTTTTTAAAATAACATGAAGATAAATAAAGCTGGGCTAAAGCACATATATAAAATTTGCAGGAAACACTGGAGACTTGGAGAAGCATCTTTCCTGTACCAGTGGGTTTCCTTCTGCATAAACACAACAATAAATAAGAAGTACTTCAACTAACAGCTATAAATAGCATCTTGTGTGCACCTTTGGATGATTTACATGCTTGTCCTGGAGTGATTGGGCTGGAATGAGTTGCAGCCTGTTCCTCTTCCTACATGGCAGGAGTTCTCCCATTACCTAAGCTTCATTGTTTTTGCACTTTTTATTCCAGGGCTTCACGCATGGCTTGTTTGCTGCTCAGTTCCTTCCCGTGTCCAGCTTCCCCCTTGCCAGCATTTCCAGCCATGGAGATGACACCTGATGGTGAGCTGATCAATGGCTGGTTTCCTTCCTCTGAACTCACCCGGTCCCACACACACCACAGTCCGTCAGCTTCGCAGATGTTCCCACTTGTTTTCATGGGATCATTGAAAACATTTCAAATCCACCAGTGCCTGAATGAAAATAATTCATGCCTGAAGTAAATGTGCTGATTTTAATCATATGAATCCTGTTGCAGAGAGGGACACACACACATGCATATACTTTACACACTCTTTTCAGATGTGCATGTATGCATGTTTTCTCATGAAGATAATATATTTCTTCTATTGGTTTCTCTTGGTATGAAACAGTATCTTCAGTAGAGACAGGAAAAATCACATAGCAGCGATAAGAAGTTTGTACTAGTTTGTACTAGTTGAATTTTTATGGCAAAGGCACTAGTGGAAATTTCCCTTGGGAAAATATATAGCATCTGAGATTTCTCCCTACATTAAGGAACATGCATAAATAAGTCTTGATTGTATGAATTGCTAATTGACAAGATACAATGCTATCATAGCTGTAGAGTTGCATTTGCCTTCTTTAAAACTTTGCTGCCACCTCAAATAAATAAAGGCCAGAGAAAGTGAAGTACCTCAGTAAAACACCCCATTGTCCCAGAACAGGAGTTCATGGGCTTTTTAATGTGGTGTGCCAACTCTCAGCCTTTCAAACTGCAGCTTCACAGACGAGCGCCGTCTCCTCTGCAACCCACATGCTGCTGGAGGTGGTTCAAAGACATATGGGGAGTGAAAGCCTGTTACAAACAGCAGACAGCACAGCTTCTGCTAAAGGCCAGACACAATCCAACTGAGAGCTGTGATGCACAGATGAAGTCAAGGCTGTGCCTGCTTAGCCCAGTGCTCTGTCAGCCTTGGCAACTCCCACAGGCAAGCCCAGAGTCACAAGCCCAGGGAGCTGTTGGTCGAGGAGAAGTCATCCATTGCTTTATTATTTCTTTTAGGAACATATGGAGACAGACCTCCCAGTTTATCCCTGTAGGGCCCTGTGAAGATTCTTGTTCCTCAAGCAGCAATAGGAGCTGCCAGAGGATGTACTTGTGCTGAGGCTCCACACAGCTGCAGGGTGCTGCAGAAGGGCTGGAGACACTCCTACTCACAATGGTTGTTTGCCTGCAGCTGGATTATGCACATGGTTGCTTCCAATGTCCACAAAAGGTTGAAGAACGCAGAGAAAACAGCTCAGACAATTGTTTATTTGTTTTCAAAAAAGGAAAAGTGGAGAACATCAATTCATAGCCAAGTACCCATCTTTGGGACTAGAATAAATGGTATTTCTGCTAAAGGAGATGAATGCTGATATCTCCTGCCAGGCTGGGCCACGACACCACCTCTTGTTTTGCCTCCCCAGGAGTGGCCGGACAGCCTTTCCCCCAGTGAGGTTCAGCAGAATTAGGGTCTCAACCTCTTTGGGCATCTGTCAGTAGAGGGCAATGTAGTTACAAACAACCGACCTGCTCCAGGTCCCCACCCAGCAGAAGGCATAGACCTTACCTAGTATTTTCTATTGCCATGTGTGACCTAATAGTGTATCCTGCTGTTATGTGCCGTGTTTAACATACCAGCAACACTATGTCATGCAGCTGATACTAGAATTAAGGTCTAGGGTAGTTGTTTATGAAGCAGGTTCCCTTGTGATCACTGCTATTTGTGGCAGGGGAAAGGAGGGGACACAGCACTGGAATGGTTTTCCAGTGGGCGTTTGTTTACTGTACTTTCGATGCACTGGTTTATCAGCCCAGGGAATAAGTTATAGCTTCCCAGCCTGCCTGTCTGGTTACAAATTCCAGTCTGTTCCTTCAGGCTGAATATAGAGAGCAGCTGGCTGAAGCTAAATGAATAATACTGCCTCACAAAACAATAGTGCTGGGCTCAACATGTTGCACAGACATCTATTTTGAGTTTGGATATTTAAAGACTAAGGAGGCATGACAGGCACATTTATGGGGCAGCAATTACCAGCAGCCTGCAGACTGTGCCTTGGATGTGAACAGATTAACACCTTCTTCTCTGCGTGTGTCAAATACTCCAGTAAAGAGTTCACCTTTACAAAGAAAGTGTCTCTGAAGGGTTGACAAGTCCTTCCACTTCCTGTACATCCAGCATTTTCCTGTTTGATAACCTTAAGCAGAACCTTTCTGTGCTACAATCAATCTTATCTAAAATAAAGAGGTGAAATGTGCTGCTGTTATTTTACTCCATTCTGTAACTTTTATTGGTGAGAAATGGTAGAAAGATCTAACAAATCTTTCTGGTCCATAATTTTCTAATTTAATTCTGGTCTAATGAAAGCACTGAGAACCTCCTTAGCATGTAAAGTGCCTCAATACCCAAAAGCAATCACTGCTGTTTGAAAGCCAATGGAAAAGGGAGGTAATTTTCTGCTTTTCAAGACAATCAGAGCTAGGACATAACCAGGTACATAAGTTGCTTTTGGAGATACTTCACCTCTTTCAGTTTCATCATCTCCCTACAGCTATGGGTATCTGCATACACCAATAATCCAGAAGGAGGCTGGATTTCCGTTTTTGAGTACAACCTGATAACCTCTATTCATTTCAGACCAAGCTGAATATGTGCAGAGAAGGGATTTGTGTGGCTTTGTGGCCTGATCTTGCAGGTATGTACTGAAAAGCACAGCTTTCAGGACACTGTCACGACCACCTGAAACATTCTCATGCAGGGCAGTGCAAGGATGAGGCTTTAAAATGTATTTGTTTTACAGTTCCATGCCATAAAATCATATACAAGCAGTCATAGAAACTTGCCAGACGTTTTTTAAGCTCATAGTAGCTTCAGGTACCCAGAACTTCTAAACTTTGACTATTCTTTTCAGCAGGAAGGAAAACTACTCTCAATTAAATGGTGCTTAAGGGAAAAATTCAGTCTTTCTTAAGAAGTTCTCAGGCCAGTAACTCTGGGGCTAGAGAAAGCTCTAGATCATAGTAGGAGGTCACTTTATAACCCAGGTTTAGGGGCTGAAATAAAAATTAACATAGGATAAGAAAGCTCCTGGCCTAATCTCCAAGTAAATTAGCAGTGGACTGGCCTGCAGATAGCTTATGCACTGATGAATTAATAGTTTCATGGCAAATGACTAAAAATACCTTGTGACTAAAAATACTACCTCAGGAGAAGAACCTGAGATAGTTTGATAAAAGAATGCTAGGAAATCCTAAACTGTTATTCATGCCAGAATTTGCTGCGTTTTTTCTGCAGTTTTGAAACCAGCACTGTTCTCACGTCTCATCATGTAGTTCTGCAAACAGCAAATGACTGGGACAGTGGAAACAAGCAGTGAACAGAAAAAAACAGTGAAAAATATAGTATATCACACTTCTTTTGTCTGAAGATGGGATGTGATCTCACCAATAATGTTTGGTCTCACCAATAATATCTGTAATCATTAATCATTAATATGGGCATGTGTTTAAATGCTTTGCAATACTAATAGAATTTATCTGAGATTTTTGGAAAGCTGAAAAAATAAGCATATAATAATTTTTTAAGTAACAAAAAAGATTCAGAAATCAGGTTGTAATTTCCAGAAAAAGGAGAATCTAGCAATTTCAGTAGAATTAAGCATTCACAGCTGTATTTGTGCCATCAGGCTGACAGATAATTAAGGAGCATATTCCCACAATCTAACATTGCACACTTATTTACCCATATAATCTCTCTAAGGTCTCAATAAAGAGTAAAAAGCTTCTTAGTGGTCAGTTCAAAAAACCTAACCAGGACCTGTGCTCTGGAGCACATGCTTGAAGAGATCAACTCAGCAGTTAGCTTGGATAGTGCTTTAGAACCACAGACTAATTTAGGTTGGAAGGGATCTCTGAAGATCATTTGTCACCCTGCTGCTTGGAAGAGGGTCAACTACAGCACGTTGTGCAGGGTTTTGACAAGCTGAGTTTTGAACCTCTACAAGGATGGAGACTCTACAACCTCCCTTGGGAAGTTGTTGTAGGGTCAGGACTTTCCTCTGCCCTGCTGATGAATCAGGTTTTCCCACTGCCTAATTTGAATTTCCCATGTTCCAGCAGGTGTCTACTGCCCATCACTGTGTACCACTGAGGAGTCTGACTCCATCTGCCCTTTTGTTCTGCCCTTCCTGAAGCTTTCCCTTCTCCTTGCTGAACAAACCCAGCTCTCAACCTCTCCCCATACATCAGCTGCCCCAACCCCCTCACCATCTCTGTGGCCTCCTCTGGACTCAATCCCTGATGTACTGTAGAGTCCAAAAGTGGACAGAGTGCTCCAGATACACTCTCATATCTCTCAGCCTGCTGCCTCTGCTTCATGTTCCCACAGCTGGCTGCCTTTGCTGCAAGGGCACACTGCTGCCTCATGTCCCACATTTGACCCACAAGGATTCCCAGATCCTTTTCTACCAAACCACTGTCTGTTTGCTTCACCCCCACCCCGTCCTGCCGTGTGGGGTTGTTTCATCCTAGGTACAGGACTCTTTGTCTTTTTTGAGTTTCATGAGATTCTTCTCAGTTTATTCTCCAGGTTGTTCACTTAAGCCCTGATGTGCAGCAGCTCTGCCCTCCAGCATATAAATTATCCATCTCCCCCATTTCAGTACTGCCTGCAAACTGCAGGGAATAGAAGAAGGAAGCAGTTAGTGGGACAATGTGCATCCAACCCCCACCCCCAAAAGTCATGTTTGAGGTCTTCTCTGCAGAGCAACATAGCAGCAGCCATGCACAGACCTGTGAGTCAGCAGTGGGTACATCACAGCACCTGGCAATGCTGGGACAGCCAGGACAAACTTCCTGCCACTAGCAGACAGCCTTTCTGGGTGCCTGTCATGTTTCAGACAGACAGAAGTGTAGGGCTGCCGTGATTGAATGTCTAGGGAATGTGTCTGCTCCATCTGAAGGATTTATTTTTGAAACAATGTAATATTAGTAGAGTAAGCAGGAGACAAAATGACATTATTTATTTTTTATCAATTTCTTTGCCATCAGACTGTGCTATAAACTTTTTTTCCACGCTGCAAAAAAGGGGCATGGGAAACAAGAATCACTAACTGAGCTGCCAGTTTTCCCTGATTTCAGCCATTCCCTATAGTACTTTCTATCCAGATTTTGAGGGTTTTTGCTGGGCCCAACCGTGTCCCCCATTGAAAAAGTTGTAGCTGGTCCAGATCTGGTGGGTTAAATGCCCTCTTCCTATCTCTGACAATGTTTTACTGCTCTGGAAACTTTTTTAGGGCCGTGTGTCCAATAAAATTCAGTATCTAGACAGCGAAGCAAACTGTGTGCAGAACACACCGCGCCTGACCTCCGCTCACCAGCACCGCTGGTGCTGCACAGCTCCTGGCCACAGCCTCCTGCCAGGGTGGCTGGGAACGGCTCTTTGTGTCCAGAGGAAGATACCAAACCTCTCCTGTACCAGGGAGAGCCATGAAGCAAGAACAAACCACTTGTCCTCACCTCATGCAAGTGTTATTCAGCACAAAAGGTTGCGCGGTTTCTCAGGGATGTGATTACAAAGCCGAGGGGACGCACATGCTCTGCCTGTTAATCACCACTCGCTTGGTTAGAAAACGTAAATCTCCTCTCTGTATGCTGAGTTTTGGCAGTGCCAGCCACAGAGAGCTCCAGCTTCACCCTGCAGTGTGCACAGTGCTCCCTGACCTCGCACTAAATAGGCTCCCACCTGCTGCAAGACCTGAGGAACCACCTGGCACTGCTTGCTTATAAATAGCATACACCTAATCCCAGCACCAAATTAAATTAGACTTAAAATATTCACACAGTCTACACCTGATTTCCTGCTAATGGCAGCTAACAGCTACATTAGTAAATGTTTTTTTCTCTACTAAAACTGTCCCCTCCAAGGCAGATCTCACAGAACTCTGCCCTGAGCAAGCAGGACTGGGATAAAGGATGTGCTCTGCCTCTGCCCCTCATTCGAGCCAAGTCTGCCCTCCAAGCAGGCCACCCCTGAAGCCTGCTGGTTTTTTGTTCCCCCAAAGAGATATCTTCAGTTTGGTATTTTTGCATCAAGCGCAAAGTACCATCTTCTTTTAATTTTATATATGCATATGGAAAAAAAAAGACAAAAAAGATACCATTTGCATTTTCAGAGATGCTGGTAGAGTGTGTTACTGGGCACTTCTGAAAACACAAAATTGTATTTATTCAAAGTGTCTAATAGGTCTGTACCTTAAGTCTTCCATTTTCTCAGTGACACACTGAATACAGAGATTGATGACGTGACTTTATATTTTAAGAATTGCTTTATAATTATTTCTATATAATAATATAATAAAATGTGTTGCTTTTTTTAGCACCTAACTTTGGCCTCAAAGACAACTTCCTTGCTAGATTTCCAAGGAACTGCTGCAGGAGAAAACAGCTACTGCCATACAGGTGATTCAATAAGTAGAGCCTTTATCTGAGCAATGTTGTTCAGCCCAAGCTGCAGCAGCTGCCTCTGCCAAGCTGGATGGTCCAGAAATTTGCTGGACAATCAAATATGTTAGTAAGTGTGAATTGTGAATCACCTGGGATGGACCCTAACAGGCTGTTCCAAAACAGGAAAGAAACTTTGAAACTTCTAGTTTATTAATTTATGTATTTTTAAAAAGTCAACATTTCTTATTTTTATTTAACTTTGAATTATGCTAATCGTAGTGGTTAAGGTCAGGTAATTCAGAAAAGAACCAACCCCCCCCACCTTTATCTCTGACCTGAGGAAAGTATTTGTGAGTTCACTCTTTTGTAACAGTTTTGGCTGCCAGCTAAAAAAAAAGAAAATTTAAAAAAAAATCATTATTCATACATCTCTTTTCAGAATCTCTCAGTATACGTGTACCATATGGCAAGGTTTATGCTCTGAGATATCGTAAATATCAAATATTTATGATATTTATGCAGTTTTGGGGTAGGGGAAGACAGAAAGACTAAACAACTGTTTGTAATTCAGGTTCTGTTTAACCCATGCTAAAAAGTAGACATTCAAAACCATTGTAGAGGCAGCACTTAATCATGTCAGTGTTTAAGTCAGAACTATATCTCCTGGCAAGTTGGAACTGTGTAAGAGGCACTGAAACCAGCCTTCACAAGCTCTATAAAGCCCTTGTGCAGTTCCTTTCTGCTGGTAGTTATGAGACTTGCTCTTAAAGGTGTGGAAGATGTGCCAAGAAGCTGGATCAGTGTAAACAGGACTTCTGATTTCATCACTTCGGAAATTATAAAACAGCAGTTACATTCAGGGCACCTGAGGAAATGACAGGCAAAGTTTGGAACAACTGGTATAAAATATTAATCATTTGCAAATTGCCTATTATTTGCTGAGCACTGTGTAAAAATAGAGAGGTTGCCTGTTCTGACAAGCCTATGGACTTTGGTTTTTTTAGCCAGTAGCATGAAGCCAGACTGCTGTGGCTGAAGGGGAACCACTGCTTTCATCTGCACTTCTCACCAGCAGACCTACACATTAAAAGCTGCTGCCTAAACAGCCAAACCACCCAGTAGGAAAGATGAAAGGGAAACTAGGATTTTGAAAGCAGTCTTTCTGTTCCTTGCTTTACCTCAGAGACTGTGGGCAAGCCAAAGGCTCATGTTCCCCATCTTTTAAAGGCTGGTGACAGCACTTTGCTGCCCTGCAAGGATGATGAAGATATGTACATTTAATACTCTAAGACTCTCTGGCACTAAAAAGAGAGAAGCATCCTGAATGGATACAGAGTAGACAGGCTGCCCTGGAAAGGAATGACTGAGGAATGTGGCTTAGTATTTGCAATTTATAGTTGACACTTTTTTTAGGACTTAGTATTTTCTGGCAATGATAATGCTCTCAAAGGAACAGACCTACAGTCTCTTGCAAATCATGCACTAGAGCAGATGTCATATTTCTGATACTTCTTTCCATTACATTTATTTTTGGAACTCTAAAAATTCCTAAATCCTCCAAATCTAGACTGAACACCATATCTGTGTTGTAGCATAAATATGCATAGCTGAAGCCCTGGTTATGACTGTCAATACTAACTAGAGAGCCCTAATGTGCTTAAATTTAAGCCCACTTAATTTGTAGAAAGCTATTCAGATGGTGTCAGTCAAGCTGGGAATTTGAAGAATATTTAAGTTGTTGATTAAGTACTTAACATTACAGGTTAATGCAAAATTGTCTGTCCTACTTTTCTTGTGGTTATATGGTGACCTGTATAAATACTGGAGTTCTGTCTCACTCCTTCCAGTGCAATCAGATCCTCACCACCCCAAATCATCCGGGACCAGAGGAGGTACAAATGTGCATTGCCATGTCAGGCTGCTCACTAACAACTCCCTTGCGCTGCTCATTTGCTCTCACTGACAAGATGCAGATATTCATTAAGGCAGGAGGAGGAAGAAGAAGGTCCTCAGAGCTGCTCCTCTTTCTTACCTGTGGTGAGGCCTTGTATGGGCAGGAAGAAGGTCAGTGCCAGCAAATGGGAACTGGCACGTTCTTCCAAGAGCCTAGGTTTTATTAGAGCTCTGAAGTGCTATGGGTCAAGGTGAAACTGGCAACACTAGATCCCTCTCTGCCCAAAACAGCTTCCCTCTGAGAAAATCCTGGCCCTGTCATCATTTTGCACATGAAAGTGGGAAGGTGAAACCCTCTTCCCTCTAGAGACTGGGGATTTGTGTGCAGGACACTAGGTCAACATCACAGAGCAGAACAGAGCATTTGTGCTGCCAGCACCAGACCTTTCATGGGGAGGCTTTGATTTTTTTATCTTGAAGCCATGGGCTCTGCAACAAGGGTTTACAGGATGTTTTTAGCATAAAACAAACTAAAATATATACAAAACTCTCCAGCAACTTTCTAACCCTTCTTCTTACAGAGAAATGCCAGAAAAGATTAACAAATGCCATGTAACAGACTTAAAATCCAAAAGTTTCCCATTCTTGTAATGGGCTATTGTAAAATCTTGTAATTTTAAGCAGGCAGGCAGGCTGAATGTTGAGGCTGCCAGCACTACTTTGTTGAACACCACACAAGCCAGGGCAGCTCTGTACTTCTGGAGTTCTCTCCAGCCACTATGTTAGCAGAGGTGTGCTACAAAGCTCCCCTGCAAGTGTGTTTCTTGTGAACTTCATGCAGGGAAGAAGACTTTAGATGCCCTATGTTCTCACAGGCTTGACTTGAGGTGTTTGGGGCCAGGAAAAGTTCACATTTACCTAGCTTTGAGATTTTTTCAAGAGATGAAAAAATACAGTGTGGTGGTTGAAACTCATCAACTGGTTGGATCAGAGATCACCCAGTGACAACATCCTCCACCACTTCATATGGTCACAGAACCCACCTCGTCTTCCTCAACCACTGGCATGCCACTCCCATAGCTGCTGCAACTGCCTGCTCGTCCATGTAACACCAGGGAAGAGTATCATTGATTTCTTGCCTGTTTTAATGGAGCTTAGCAATTAGAAGAGAGGTAGAAGAAACTTTGCCCCATCAACCAGTTCTCACAGAGAAGTACCAACTGATCCTCAAAGGATAACTGTGGCAGCAGTTGATAAAGATGAGAGGTACAGACATATCCATGGACTCAACATGATGGAGGAGCTCCTGGTACTAGTCAGGGATTAGAATTTTTGGGGTTATCTGCACAAACTCTGTATCTTTAACAAGTTACTTTCTCTACAGTTAATAAAATCAGATTACCATCTGCCTATTTGTCTTCTGGACTGTAAGGATGCAGTGCAGGATGTTAAAATAATACATTTTTAAAACATGATCTACATGCTTAAAAATGGCCTAAAAATCCAGGTCTAGTAACAATGACACATGTAGTATATGCCTTTGTGTTAGTTTAGTCTTAAATGTATGCTGGGATTGAACCAAATGTTGTTCCCTTCAGTGTTACAGAAAAAAAGCTCATGGCTTATCTATGTGTGTTTATTCTAGTATGTGTTCACTTCCCTGGCAGTTAGTTTTTTAACTGTACTCCCTGGGTAGTCAGGATGTTGGTAAATATTCATTGGCAAAAACATCCCCACATGACTGGAATTCACTCCCAGCAGGCATTAAATTGGAACAGAAGAACAAAGGATATGCCAGACTTGATCAGACCACTGGTCTGTCAAGCCTGGTACCCTGCCTCTGGCAGTGGCCCATTCTTTATGCTTCAGACAAAAGAAAAAAAACAATTTAAAAAACAATGCACCTGTCTGGAAATGCATCCCAAATACTTAACTCAGACTTACTATCTCATCTCAAAGTAGCTGGGACTAGAGTAAGAGAGAACAAAATACCTTAATACAGTATTGCAGGGAATGATTGTATCCACTTTACTTTTGCTTCACTTTATTGATCATTTCTTTAGGAGAGATCTTACTTTAATGTTTATGCAGTTCTGAGTATCCCTGACACTGTTGAAAATGAGCTGGGGCTTCGCAGGGATAATTTTGTGGGTGAGTGTCTCAGAAATCAGATTTCACTCTGGCAGTTTGACTCACAAAAACTGCCTTTCACTTACAGCTCAAAATCCCCTGAAGTCACCAACTTGGGTGGCCTCAACAAGAATTGTTTGATTCCAACAATTAGGTTCTGCTCTTATTATTGCAGTTTGTCCTGTATTAAGGCTTCATCAGGTCACTCTGCCAGGACTCACTGTGGTGAACCATGCACAAGCTCTGTCTTAGTTTTGACACTCTCTGCTTTCAAAGGTTTCTGCTCAAAGTCCTGAGCAGAATCTGTGGCAAGTGTATGGAATAGGTAAGCCAGCAGGGAAGGTAGAGGGCAAACTTCTACATTCATCAGGAAAAAATTAACAGGATTCTCCCACACTGGTACAATGACAGTTTTGATCTGCTCATTGGCTATGTGGTTTTATTGGCAGTGTCAGGAGAGAAACTGGGGTTTCAGTGATGTGGAAGCTGAGTGATGATCGCAGCCCATATAATTGCCTTCTGGAGAAGATCTGAGGCCTACCGATGAAGAAGATGCCCAGTACCCAGCCTTGGGTGCCAAATAGAGGCTCTAAGCAAACTCTAGATGTCCCCAATACTGTGTTCTTCATGGGCAACACACAAATAATATATGTAAACCATATCTTTGTGCAGGTCAAGTCTCTTCAGGCCTGTGAGCAAGCAGAGCATCTCTGTTTCCAGGTGAATAAGAAGGGCATTTAGACAAACTTCCTGCACACCCTGAATCCCCCTGCCTCAGGCCACTCTCAAGCACTGTAGCTGAGAAATCCTTGATCCCCAGTGCACTGTATCACACAAAGTGTACGTGTCATGAAGTCCTTGCTTTTGTCCCTATAAATTGTAGCCCCGTGTGTCGTAAGCCAGTGCTTTGTCAAACCAACGTGCATGAAAAGCCATGCTCACAGAGACGGGAGTGACTGAGTGCTGAGGAACCAGGCCTGGTGAAAGGGACCGGTGCTTTGACCTTAAAAGCTGTTCCGAGCACGTCCAGTCTGCATGGGAAACTCAGTCAAGAACGGACATCTGTGTTTTCGGTCTGTTGACTTGTATTTGACAGCTTGGGTTTTGGCAGCCTGAAAAGATTAAAAAAAATGCAGCCCAGCCAAGGCTGGCCTTGCACTGAAGCAGATAGCAGCGAGGGATTAGAGGTGCAAGGGAGGCCGAGGTGCCAGGCACAGCGGTAGTGGTGGGCCCAAAGCTATGACAACAGCCACGCTGCTCACTTTTCCTCAGCTGGTAGCTGTTTGTTTGAGGATTTGTGCTGCCTGCCCCCTGGGTGAGGGTTTGCAAAGTGCCTGCTTGGAAAACATTTCCATCTGCGTTTCTGCACACAGCTGCCGGAGGAGAGGAGCATGGCCCGGGAGCCTGACACTGCTCCACAGCCCTGTCTCCCCCTGGTATGCCCCAGGCTGGGTGACTTCATGGCCAGATCCAAGCTCTTCCCTGTGCCTTTAGAGCTGGTAGAGCTCTCTCCCTGACTCTACACAGTGTTCACCCACTGAAGGTAATTTAAAAAAAAAGAGCTCGCATATCTGACTGCCACAGGGTATAAAACTGGCTGAGAAGGGAAAATATAGAGCCTCCAGTGGGTAATGAATTTCTGAATCTGTATCTGTGCTCTTATTTGCTGGTAAAGTTTTTGCTTCATTGTCACAAGAAGGGAAGCAAGATTTTTGCCTGATTGAGCCTGTAACAGGGCAGCAGATTTAGAGAAATGTACTTGTCTGCTTTTTGCTGCTGGAAGCTAAATGCTGAGAGAGAGCTGCATGCAATACTCACAGCAAGAATTTTATTAACTCCTGCCACTGCTAGGGCTGTGTCAGGCCAAAACACCCTCCATCACACGGAAGCATCTACTGTTGATGAGCTGATGACAATGACATGCTAGTGATAAAGATTTTGCAGGCATTCTCCTTCCCCCAGAAGCAAGAAACAAGAAGCTGAGACTCTATGTTGCTTGTGCATAGTAAAGCTGGTAAAGAGGCACTTCTGTGCAATGACATAGGTGTTCAGAGTAGGGTTGAACGTAATTCTGAAAAATGTTGGTTTGTTGGAAGGGGCAATTGCTGCAACACCCAGCAACATGTTGTCTTCTGCTGATGTGATGGAGGCAGGAGCCAGCTGGAAGGCAAGGCTGTGTTGCTCCAGAAACCCACCCTGCAGCTGAGCAGCAGGACTAGCTGAACCTTCCAGACCTCTGAGAGCCTGTAACCATTCTAGCTCAAGGTCATTTAACAGTAGCACCTGAGAGAGAGGGCATTTCTTACAGGCTAACTTGTGACTAAAAATGTTTTTTAATTATTTGAAAAATTATTTGGTCATTAAAGAGCAGTAGAAAATGCCAACATAGTTGGTAATTTAATTAAATAATTTGTTAAAAAATGTGACTGGTAAGAGGGCAGGGTTACATTCCCAACATCTGTAAGGCTTATAATAAACTACAGAATAGAATGGCACCATAAGAGCCCAGTTCTAGTCTCTGGCAAGGATGGAAACACTGAGCATTTGGAATTATTTTTGATTACTCCTCTAGAAGAGCATGCACAGCCCTTATGGAGTGTCCAAGCTGCCATGTGGCTTGTTCGGGGGAGTTGTGAGTGTCTGAGCAGACATATGGTGAGGCGAGGAACCAGCCGGTGCGGGTTGAGGCAGACACTGCCAACTCACTTTCTGCTGCTGCTGGGCAATTAGGCACATCAGGAACTCTGTGAGCTTTTTTCCCTCTCTACATGTTTGTAAGTGAAAAGACGTAAAGTGTCTGCAGGGCTCATACACACTTTCCATGCCATTGTCTTCATCTCAGTCTCCCCTGGCAGTCACCAAAAAGTAAGACAAAAATAACACTGTTTGAGCTGAATGTATCTCTGTGCACAGAGATCATGTAATGCCTTCCGCAGCATTCAGGCCTTGCCTTGGGCCTGCATATGGCTCAAGGGTGAAGCAGCCGTACAAAGGGGGCTGTTGTATTGGACAAGTTCCTTTGGCACAATAAAAGTCTCTGCAGTAAGAATAAAGCTTCTTTGTGCCTGGAGCAGAGCCCTTCCAGTGTGTGCCGGTGGAAGGAACACCCCTAGAGACGGGGCAGCATCAGGCATCCTTTCCTAGCACGAGAGATCTTTCTCTGCTGCTGCAGAGCACACAGCAGCATTGATTGCAAAGAGAGGCAACCGAAAGGGACTTTCTCCTGCACCTGCCTCTCCCCCCCAGGCCATGGGCCAGCTGTGCCTGGGTGGTCATCTCTCTGCTCTGTGACGGAGCTTGGGGGTGCAAAGATGAGGACTCACTGCTGCAGGGTTGTCTCTGAAAATGTGAGGTGGCTGGTGTCTGCTGCTCTGGTGCAACCAGGCCATCCTGGGACCTTTGGCAAGGATGCCAGACATGGCCAGGACACCAGGAGTTGGTAATCTCCTGCACCCTACAAGGCCAGGGCTGTGGTTCACATGCAGCCTGGAGAGCTGGAAAGCTGGAAACAAGTGTTCATACCCCAGGCAGAGATGCCATTTCTTAAATGTTCTCCTGCTGCTGGTCCAAACCCAGCTTGTGAGCTGAGGGGGCCCCCGCTGCCACTCTTTTCAAATGAAAAGCACTCTGTACAGGCAGGAGCACTTGTGAGGCTGGTGCTTAAAACCACAACTGAAAACAAACCATGTCAACAGAATATCAAACCAGACATTGACCACCTCTGAAATCACATGGAAGTTTGACTTCAGCTGAGTCTGCTGAATGTGCATGGCAGAATGGCTGGTGTGGTCACATTTCCTGTTGTCCCCAGGCCCGGGTGCTGTGGGGCTGTGAAGCAGAACATTCATCCCAACGGCACTGGCCAGGGGATGGACCAGCCTCTGGAACTTTGGTACAAATGCTCCCAGTGCTGCCAGTGCTCCCCAGCCCCATGGCTGCTCCCCAGCAGGTTGTCCAAGTGCTCAAATGTTGAGCTGGGAAGTGCAGCAAGACCGGATTCCATCTGCTGGCATCAGTACAGGGCATTTGTGGGTGGGCAGGGTGATCCTAACCATTGTGGTATGTTGAGCTGTTGGGTGGCTGGGGGCAGCAGGCACTGTGGGCACCTTGGCATTTTGTTGAGCAGTCCAGAGAAGGGTTTTTATCTGGCTTTAGTTACAACAGGAGCTGTGGTAGTTAGGAGGATCTTTCACAAGGGCCTAGGAGATGCAGGCAGAGTCTGCAGGTAGAAAGAAGTATTTCTGGGTTTCAGACTTCCCCTTGATTTGGGAAAGGGATGCTGATGGTGAGAAAGCTGGGCTGAAGAGAGGTCATGACCTGCCATGATTGCTCCTGTTGACACTGCATGAGACACAGTCTAGTCTCCTTGGCTGAAGGAAAGGCTGCCAGCTCCCAGTTCCTGTGATGGCAGCTGCCAGGGTTTTGTCTGTGAGCAGCTACTGCTGTGCACCACTGGAATGCCTGGGGAATTTCTGCCTTAAAACCCACCCTGTCTCCAGAACAATCAAGTGTCAGGATGAGAAGGACCAATTAGAGGGACCCGTGGAGAGTGGGAGAGGCTGCAATGCTATTCACTCCCTGTCACTTCAAAAAGGTTTTATTTTCTGTATGTTTAATATGCAAATATTTAATGGCGTGTATTAGAGCATTGCAGCCATAACTTGAGACCTTTCAGTCAAGAGTAAACAGGTGCTGAGTCTTTCTTTTCAAGGCCAGGCACAGCTGCAAGCCTGCCCTCCCCAGTACATGATTATGGGATGTTGCTGGGACTTTTTCTACATCCCTCCCCCACGATGCTGCACACGCTCCTGCAAAGACCCTTTTTTTTTTTTTTTTTNNNTCCCTTTTTTTTTTTTTTTTTTTGTCTTTCTGCAAAAGACTGTCCTCACTGTTCAAAAGGAATAGGAAAAAAGAAATGTGATTTATTAGCTTTGGCATAGAGGGCAAGGTTTTGACCTCAGGTGTGAATCTGAGAAAAATACTATTTTCTTGACAGCCAGCCCTCTTGGAGTGAATTAAAATGGCTATTGTGAGGAAATGGATTAAAGCCATTTCGGCTTTTATGACAATACAAGCTGGTTACTTTATAGAGCATCTAGGATGTAGAGTCGCCCCAAGGTGCTTTATAATCATTGGTTTAAAGGGAGAGAATTTGCCTGCAGAGATGAATCAATGGGTGTATTTTATGAAACATTAATGACTGCTTTTGTAGATGTAAATTCGGGGGTATGTGCCTGCATCTCTCTGTGCTGTCCTGCAGCTGCAACTTAAGCTCTTTTGCTGTTAGTGAAGATCATAATCCAGCAGTGCAGTTTTGCTGGAGGAGCTCTACATCATCTTGTAATGTAAACAATATTGTAAGAGAGCCCGACAGCCCCACAGGATTTTCATTGAGCTATGATTGATGTGGAAAAGGATGGAGCTGCAGTGATTCTGCATCAGTCACAGCTCTTGCCTGGCTCTAAAACTGACCCTGTTAGCACAGTCTGACTTGGATCATTTGTCTCAGAAGTACCAAGGGATTTTAAAACAGCTGTGGATTCAACCATTTCAAATGGGAACATATTTTTGGTTTGTGGTAAGAACAACATAAACCGTATGTGTTTCAGAACTTGGGCCTCAGCATTCCTGGCTTGTTTTGTCAGTGCGTCTTTGCTCTCGGCAGCATTCACACATACAGGTCCATGGAGGCTTTTTTGTTTGGTTTTGTTTTTCCACTTCAAGTCTTCCTTCTTTTTTCCCTCCATTTTTAAAGAAAGACAGAAAGAAAGAAAATGCATCACCTTTGCTTTTTGGGGCTAGGCAAGGTTTAAGCTGAGGCAACCCTTAAGCAAAGGGACCATTTATTTGTTTTTCAGCCTTTGTTGTATCCCTCATCTGATATGTTTTCTCCTAAATGCTGTTGAATGTGCAAGTGTCCAGTGGTAAAAGCAAGTATCAGGCATCATGGCAGAGCCCTGAGCACTGCCAGCCCTGTCCCTGTGTCCAGATGGGTAATCCATTTCACCCACGCAAAAATTACTCTGCTTTTCTACTCCTCAGTCCTTTAGATCACCCCTCCCCTTCTCCTTCAGCAGGTTCCTTCCCCACTGACATCTGTTCCAAGGAATGATGAACTGAGCTTTGGAGCAATTACCACAGTTTGTATTTTCCAAACCAGCTTGCAGCATGTGTATTAAAAACACCAGCATTAAAAGTCAACAGGGTGTAAAAGGTAACAGAGTCTCCCACCTCAAAGCTAATGATGTTTTGCCATGTGAACAAGAGCTGTGTATCCTAATTTGCAGGCTCCTTTCTCATTTGTACAATTTTGAGCTGTTGTTTAATGAAGCCCGTCTGGTTCCCATGATGGGAAATTATATTATCACAATGCTCATGTTAAAGGCCTTATATTTCACCCCAAGCACCTGTGGCTGCACAGCAAGGAGGAAAGCTCTAATGTGCCAACTTGGATTCAGAATTTGAAGCAGGGAAAGGCTGATTTAGGAAATGCTCCTCTGCCTTCCTTGCAGCCAAGCACAGCAGGGGCTGGGGAGCTGTGGGCTGTTGGGGTGCCTGCGGCCCGAGGCGGCTCTGTGCTGCAGCCAGCAGCTGGGGATTAATATCACAGAGAGAGTAAGAGCTGAGTTATTTCCGCAATCCCTTCACATAATGGATGTGAATGTCAAGATGTCGCCATCTGAAGTATGAGCACCTTGGAACAAAACAAAAAATTACTGGCAGTGTCAGCTTTCAGGAATGCTTTTCAGAGGTGGTGGAAAGCTGCACACGCAGCACCGACTTTCTTCAGCATCTTTCTTTCTGAATAAAGGGTGACCTCAGGCCCTCTCCTCTTCCTCCGCAGGCAGACACACACAGGTCCCTTATAAACTAAACCCTATGCACACTTACTACCATGTGAGCAGCTCCAGCTATTTGGCAGGCAGCTTCTCAGGCAGGCACCCTGCTCAGAGTGGATTTGTGGCTCCAGTGTGTGTTCTGACTCTGCCAAAGACTGTGAACAGACCTGAGCATCTACAAATCCTTCCTGAGGTTTTATTCCCCACTTTGCTGCAGACTGCCCGGAGCTTGTGTCAAACATGTGACATGGGCTGATTTGGCAGTGCCCCATGTACAAACAGACCCTCAATCTGTAGCTCCAGCACCAAAGCAAAGCTGGAACAAAATTTACTGCTAACCAGGAGATGGCTGTAATCACACTGGTACTGAACTGAAACATTCCATGTTCAGGAGCTTCCTGCCTGGAAGCTTAAGTACTGTCCACATTGTCACCATCGCTGCAGTCAGTCAGAATAACCTACTCTCTGAGCTCTGAATATGCTGGAGAGCCATCTACTTTGCAGCTGTTAAAATGCTTCTTTCTCCATCTGGGAACACAGGCAGGGGAAGCTGCATTGATACCTCTTGACCCTGGATGCCCAGCAAGCCTCTGCCCCCAGGGCCCTAGTACTGCTATATGACATTAGCAGGAAATTTTGGCCTTGCATGTCCCATAGAAAAATGCCACTGACTTTGCAGTGGGTCAGCATGTGGGACAGTGCTGGTTTCCATTTTTAAGGATCCTGGCCCAGGCCCTGTAAGAGCTTTATATGAGGGCCATGGAGAACAGAGAGGGAGTTTTCCTAGGAGCTCCTCTATTTGGTGCCTACACTGAACAGTTACTGATGTCTTAGGAATCAAATATCTGTTATATCAAAAAAGCTGTGAAAATAAAAATTTTCTCACAAATAGACACTGCTGCCCAAAAGTACTGCCCAAAAATTGTAAGCAGGGGAGCATCAAAGCTGGGGTATCCCTTCTTTACTACCACAAGTCAGCTACAAGGAGATAACTGGTACTGAAAATATGGGATGCAAAATAGGTATCAGATACTTGGATGTCTGTCCATGCTCTATCAGGATTCTTCAAGGGCTGAACAGTATTTCCCATCTCCCACTCCATGTCACCAACTTTCCCATCATGTAATGAAGTTTCATTTCCAGGAGAACAGGAGTGCCCTGGCATTCAGACCTGGCTGCCTGATTTGAATTTAGATTATTTCATCAAGGTAATAACAAGATCTGGAATCACAGTCTGCTGGAATAATTTAGAAAGCCATGTGAGGTCACTATTGCTTCTTACAAATAGAGCTTAGACATAATTTACCTGGCAGTAACTTGACCTGGAAGAGAGAGGTTTATCTTCTAGGCATGCTGAGTCTGAGTAGCTCTACAATCTCTACATAAATTTGAGATCTTTCATTCTCCAGCTGGTTGTTATTACTTATAATCTCTTAATGCAAAAAGTATTCCTTCCAGGGGCCCCTTTCTTTGCCTTTCTTACCTTTGCACCTTTAAAAAAAGAGATATACTGCATGTTGGTTTGCCTTAGGATGTCAGGCCCATACCCTTGCAATCATTGTAATTTGGTCACTCCACCTAAAACTTTTGTTATGCTTTATGTTTTAGGTGCCTCTTCACTTTTAAATGTTTCACTGTATTATCACATACAATTTTCAGGAAAGATTGATTAAGAGACCTATATGGAAAATGTTGCCTTGGGGATACACCCCATAGCTTTGCTTAAAATCCTTTTTGTGAGGAGATTACAAGCAGAACAGCAGAATTGGAGGATTACAGTAGAAATGGGGGAAATTTTTTGCATGGATTCCTGAGAGAAGCCTGATCCTGACCTGTCTCAGGGTAGTTATGGTGCAGTTCTTACACATCACATTCCACTCCTCTTTGGGTGTTTGAGACTGGCAGCGGGTCACTGTCATCCCTCACTGTGTCCTTCTCCTCACTGTGTCTTGGGATCCACTCTGTCTCTTGTCCCCTTCCCTGGTGCCAGCAGGGACTGAGCAGCTCCTCCTTACTGCCTCAGCTGCCTGCCAGCTGCTTCCTTCTGATGTCTGCAGTGCTGCCCCTTCTCCCTCACCTACTGCTGACATGTCAGGGGATTTCTGCTGCCCTTTGAACCTCTCTGGCTGCTGGAGCATGAAGCACCTCCTCAGCATTTCCATGTTCTAGAAAGGCTGGTTTCATTTCCTTTTGGGGTTTTTGAGTTTTCTTAACTCCAGGAGGGCAACCCACTGTGGGTTCTGCTTGCTGCTCCCTTAACCAGAAAGTACCAGTGCAAAAAAACTGCCTCACTCTCACAGCCAAACACCGTGGGGAGCTCTGTGCCACCCTCACCATTGTACAGGGAATGAGGGGGAGACAAGATCAGCTGGAAGCGAGTTGTGCCTCTGGAGTCTGCCCAGGGCTGGCAAGACTCACTGTGAACTGACTTAGGTGTCCCATTCTGGTCACCGATGGTCTCACAAGTATCTGATGGCTGCCCTTGTCTGTGCAGCAGAGCTTCCCTCTGGGAATCCTGGAGGCATGGCACATGTAGGGTGAGTCCCAAAGGACTGGGATGCTGGGAAGCCTGGTGGGGTCAGTCTGCCATGGTGCTGAGTAAGACCCAGCCCAAGAACTCCAAGGCAGCAGACCCCTCGTGTCTGGCCTCAGCTTCACTGCCAGAATAGGGTCAGTGCCCTGACATGTCTGGCACCAACACTGGGCTTGGAGCATGCTGACCAAAATACAGCCACCCTAGAAAAAAAAAAAAAAGCAAGAAATGGTGCTGCAGAACATATTTGCCTTCAGTAAGATGTATTGTAATGCAAACACCCAGTTTGATACATTCATTAGAGTTGTTGCCTGGGCCTCTGCTCTTTCTGACAGCAATATTTTATCTTTTTCTCTTATTATCTGGACACAAATCATTATCAGTATCCTTCCCATTATAGTTAAATCTCATTTTAGCAATATGACAAAGAATGGCAGCCTCGGAGATGCCAGTTTTAACATGACTATGCCCTCACCCACACTTCCAAACTGGGACAGCTGAGAAGGAGCTTTTATGTAAGATGATGCAGAGCATTACAGCCATCCTCATCAGGTGTTGGCCTTTTTTTTTTTCTTTCTCTTCGTCTTTGCCTCAAGATGTTGCAGTTTTAGCTTGTATTTGCTTTTTTTCCAGCTCATGACTCCACTTGTGACTGGAAGGCAGAGAGCTGGAGCAGTGCTCTGTGATGTCTGTAACATTAGTGCAGGGCTGTCAGGGAGCAGACGGCATGTGACCAGGAGAGGCTAAACTGGGACGCTGTGATTCAGATACTCGCCTTCCCTATTTCTGGCTCTGTTTCCAGGCCCAGGTTCTGCCGCTCCCTCTCTTGGAGGAGGAGGTGCAGGGCCACCACAGCCACCAGGGCCGGCAGCCAGGCCCCAGGCTGCACAGAAGCAGCACGTCCATGAGGATGAGCATTGGCCATGAAAGAGGAACCAGCAAGGGGACTGGGCTGGAAATACTCCAAGGAACACCAGTCCCACTGCAGAAGCTGAGGCATTTCCTGCTTCTCCGGCAAAAAGGAATGCTCGGCCCTGCACAAGGGAGCTGCTCCATCCCTTCTGTCTCCTCTCCCATTGCTTTTGCTTTTGCTGTGAGTTTCTCAGCAGCTCTCCCCACAGCCAGTCAAACCCAGCTCTTCCTCCCACTGCTCAGTCAAGTGACTGTGATGGATGGAAGGTGGAGGGATGCTCCCGGGGAAATTATCTAGCAACCTTCGAACTATGCAGAAGTGTACAACTTCAGCAAAGTTTTGATCTACCCCTGGAACTTGCAGGTTCTTTTTTTTTGGAAAAGGGATTTAATTGAAAATTCAGGACTATGTCTCCTGTTGGGTTTTACCTATGATGAGTTAAAACATGTTATAGGGCATTTTAAATTATGGGGCAGTGTCACACAAAAAGGGGCATAATTTCATTCTCATAAGAGCTGCCCACAGACATCTGAGAGCAGTGCTCTTCCTATACAGCCTGCCAGAGGCCCAAATCTAAAATTCATAAATTTACAAGAGGCAGAAAGCAGAAATGAAACTTGCTCACCAATCTGCACTGCACAAAGTACTAAGATAAAAGGTTGTTCTACACAAAACACCTATTTAAGTCTTATCTGCCATTTCAAATATTACCAAAACACCTATTTAAGGTTGTTCTGATATTGCAGATATTACAGATGACAAAAAGGGGTGGAATTAAAGCCGCTCTCCTTTGGTGTTCAGTAAGTGGTTCTGCAAGAAGCAGGTACAGCTCCATGCCTACAGGTACTTTGTGGAAGCTTTAACATGACAACAAAGACTGAAAGTCTGTGGCACAGTGCTGGCTGCAGGCAGCCTTTTCCTGCCCAGCCAGTGAACCCATTAGTACAAGAAGAATATCAGGGCACAACATCGGCTGGATTTCACAGTTTCTTCAGCCCAAACCCTCAATCTAAAGCTCTTGATCAAAGGCCTTCCCAGCCCTGTCCCTCTTCCCAGTCCCTCTCCATGCTGGCTTCAGTCTGTCCCTGGTGCAAGACTGGTTTCCTTTCTTTCCCAGTTTTCCTTCACAGTCTATATATTCTTTTCTATCTCCTGTAAATTTCTCTTGCTGTCTGTGGCCTACCAGAGGTGTCTTTTCCACATTCTCTCCACTTTTCCTCCTTCTCCTATGCAAATTTTTGTTCCCCCAGGGAAATGGCACTTTCTGCATCTGAGCTGCTTTGCTCCCTGCCCATTATCTCTGCCCAGCTTTTGCTTCCCTCTTGTGTCTCCTGATGACCTCCCACAGCTGAATCCAGTTCCACCACTGCCTCCCTGTATTTGCACTTGCTTCAGAGAAAATCTCTATTGTCAGGAAGCAGCATTAGACTCAAGAGGACCCAAAGCAAAGTGGAGATTTGGATATTCCTCTTCTCGGAGCAGATGGAAAGAATCTGCTTAGTCTGACCTGTGAAGAACCCCTCTATTGCCTTCCCCATGGCCAATTGCCCTAGTAGAAGAGGCTTTCCCTCCTGACTGCCTCTCTCTCTCTCCCCCTCACTCCAGCTGTGCTCTTTGCATCTGGCTTCTCATGTTCCTCCCCAGTCACCAACCATCCCTTCCTCTCCAACATCCTCCCTGGGCTGTGTGTGTGACCTGCACCGTCACCTCTCAGGAGCAGCCGTGCTGCTCTCTAACTGCCCTCTGCACCTGTCCAGCATCACCCCATACCTGACACATACACTTTGAATCCTCCTGTTGCTCTTTGACTCATATCAGACACCCACCAAAGTGGCAGGAAACAAAGGAAAGGAGCTTATCCTCGATCCCCACCTGTTCTTCCTTGTGCCAGGTTTTCTTCTCCTTTCCCCACACTCTCCCTCACTCTACCACAGATTTTGTGTGTTAACATGTCCTGATTTGATTTTTCAGTTCACTCTGAAAGGCATAGTTCAGCTCTCCTCTTGGTCCTAACTGATTCTATTTCTTCAGGATTTTTTGTCACCTTTTTAAAAACCTTTCCTGCTCTCTCCAGTTTGTGTTTTCCATCTGCCTCTACACCTGCCACTCAAAGAACTCCTATTTTCCCCCCTCCCTCTTGCATCTTATGCTCAAAGGCATATTAGATTAGAAGAATTGGGCAAGCTTCTGGCTTTTTAGTTGCAAAAGTGCTCTGGTCTTGGCAGATTTCAGTGATGTTGTCACAGATGAATCTATTGCCTGGGAAACTGGAGCACCCCACCTGCGTCCTGCCCTGCCCTCAGCAGTGACATGCACTTGGACTCAGTTGGCTTTGTTGTAATTATTCTTCCAATATGTCTCTCTGGGCTTATTATTTATCCTATGTAGGATTCTCTCTTACCTATTTATTTCTGACACTGACCACATCTCTCCTGCCATGCTATTCCCCTTACCTCCACATTAGCAGATCTTTTCAGTTCATTTCTTAGCAAAAATTATGTGTCTTCATAAGTTTCTATTATACTGATTCTCTTTCCAGTCAAAAAAAAACCCCAGAGGTGACATGAAATTGAATATTTTTTGTGTTTTTCTCTGCATATTTGTGATCTCATCTGGAAGAGCACTTAAAAATGTTGCAGTGAATCTTGTTATGACTAATACAATGCTGTCATGCAATTAGCACCATAGTTATTTAATAATCTAGTCTTCAGACAAAAATTGCCATATCAATAACATTTATCAACCTCCCATAACACCAACCACCAAGATATCAATCTGTCTTTTCCCTTCAGTCACTTGAAACTATATAACCTCTGTTAAATGCAGCACATCTCGTGTGAGCCCTTTTCTTCTTCAGAAATAATGGTTTGCCATGCCATTCATGAAAAACAACCCAGCCCAGGGGCTCT
This sequence comes from Rhadina sibilatrix, assembly GCA_013400275.1. Classification (NCBI taxonomy): domain Eukaryota; kingdom Metazoa; phylum Chordata; class Aves; order Passeriformes; family Phylloscopidae; genus Rhadina; species Rhadina sibilatrix. The sequence goes on along the minus strand of VWYO01017246.1, from coordinate 154,604 downwards.
TCTCCAGCAATAGTTGGTGTTCAACATTTCAGAAGAATGTCTAAGCTTCACTTATATGAGATAAGGTAATTTTTTTTCCTGCCTTTACCCAGCAATGAGGTTATGTACTTAGGAAGAAAGCTTGCCTCTCGTGTAGTGTTACAGTCCCTGGCACAAATACAGCTACAGGTCTCACTGTTACCAGCACAAGGACTTAATGGTTTTGGTCTGACTGTTGCAAAAAGCTACCAAAGCCTAATCTGAGTGGAAAGATTTCCTTTGCCCCTGCAGTTTCTGGTGCTGTCTGTCCTTCATCTCACTCCTTTTGCCTGCCCAGAGTGGGCTGGAGGCAAGCCGGGTGCACTCTGCCGTGCCTGCAGCATGGAGAAACCATTCCTAGTTCATCTTTCAGCAGCGTGGTGTGAGGGGCCAGCTGAAGCTCTATCAGGAATCAAAGGAGTTTTGTATGCCATGACTCTGGAGGAGAAACACATGCTGCAGAAAATACAAGGTCTGAAATAATAGACACTGTGGGGAAATAAAAAGCATGTCAGAGGGTAGATTGTTAAGCCCTCACAGTCAAATCCTGAGAGGTCTTTAACCATTGCAAGTAACTTCTGTTGGCTTCAAGAGGCCTCCAGGTGCTCATCTCCCTTCAGGATCTGTACACAGGGCTTCTCTTTCCAGTCAAGATCTTCACCGACTGGCAGGAGAGTGAAAGAGTTTTGAGTCCAATAAAATGATTTTCCTGGATTTGTGGAGTAGGCAGCATAGACTGGGGGTTGTAACAGCAGTACCTGTTCCCCTGGAAATTGGGGACACAACTGCTTCTGGGAATGTAGTGTTTGCTTCTCAACTTGAAACAGCGTGTAAAACGGGGAACTAAAAGAGCTGCTGTCAGAGGGCTGGTAGGTAGCAGATGCCTTTGTGGCTCTCTGGAGAGAGGAAAAATCTCTTAATTCTGATGGATTTGAGCTCCTGACTCTCCAACAGACTGCATATTGTAAGCCCTGAAACTTGCATTAAAGCAAAAGACACTTCCTTGTTTTCCATGTGGTGTGGAAAGGGTCCCATATGACTCTTCCCAGGGAGGCAAAGTGATTGGTAATAAAACAGTATTTCAGTGCTCATGCATCCCACAAAGGGCAAATAATATTATTATTATCATCATTATTATTACTACTATTAGACATTGAACAGGAGTGCCATAACTCAGAGTATTATTTTCAGTAGTTCCAACACTGTCTGCAGGACACCTGCTCTCCATGGTCATTTCAAGACAGCTCCTGCTCTGTTATTATTGGCTCCATACCAAGAGCCAGCAAAGCAAAAAAATTTTCACTTAAGCCCAAACTTACTGTTCTCCTGTCAGCTTCCCCATAATGTATTACTTCACCATGTCCTTTGACCTACTGCATTTCTTTATAGAGAAATATAATTAATTTTGAGACACAGCTTAGCTCCAAGGTTCAAAACAGTTTCACGTGTTTTCTCAAACCACTGTTTTTTCCTTCTTTTTTAATTTTCAGGCAGAAAAGGTTATTGAGGGTTAAACAAAGCACCACTCCTTCCAAGAGCTCCAAACGCCAGCATGGCTGGAAGAAGCTGATGGAAGGAGGAGGATGGAAGGGGCAGAGGGGGGTGTCTCTCAGCCAGAACCCAGGAGCCAGAGTTGCTCCTGGGAGTTCAGCTACAGGAAGGAATGAGAGACACCACTACTGCACAAATAACCAGGGTGTATGTGAGGGTGGATCTCTGCAGATCACTCTGAGCTTTGAGGGAAGATTTGTTGATCTGCTGAAGCTGCTGCTGCCCATAGCTACTTCATCATCTGCTCTTCCTGGGCAGGCTCCCCTGTGGGGACAGCTTAGCCTATCCAGCAACATGTCCCAGGGATCCAGACAAAGAGCAGCATCTTTTTCACACAGAAATCAGGACACAGAAGGGGTATTAGAGTGACCTGCCATCCTTCTTATTCATACATTCATTCATGAGGATTTGTCATATGAATGATGACAAATCTTGTCACTGGAGGAAAGTCTTACTTGTCATTCCAGCAGCACCTGCTTCATTTGTGGATTATTGTCCAAAGACTGAGGTTTGAAGGACCCAGTTAGGCTACTTTTCTCATATTTTTTTTCTGCAGCAGAATTGCTTATGTTGTCAAACACACTCACAGTCCAACTGAGAGCAGGTGCTGCAAATCCAGCACATGGGTGCTGTTAATCCCACAGGAATTATTTTAGGAAATGGAGGGGGAAGGGAAATTGCATATAGGTATAGGTATAGGAATTAACAAAAAAATCTTAGTAAAAATTTAGCACATTTCTGAGGCATCCAGGGCCACCCAGCACCATAAGCAAACAGTAATTGGAAAGAGATCTATTTCGTAATAATGAGTGATGCACTTGGCATCATGTGTTCAAAGGGATATGAGGTTTCTAGTCCTTACAAATTCAAGAGTAATCCCATACCTGATGCTCCACAAAAAGCCTTGATAACCCTTTCCAAGTCCAGTCAGCACCTTTGAAGTCAATGACAATGTTGCCACAGTAATAGCTCTGAAGATCTATGTTGGCTCTTACCCTGCTGGAAGACCATCTATTTTGTAACACTCAAGTTCTTTGAACTAACAGCACTCCCTGGGTTTACAGCACCTGACATGTCTGCTGCCAAGCTTCTTTGCTTCTTTCTTACTGTTTTTCCAAAGGAGTCTCCTATAACTTCATTTTTTATTGTTTTCAATAGAAAAAAAAATTTAAAAACCTGGGTCCATTATAAACTTAATGTTTAACTTTGCAGGAATGTTATACAAACAGCCCTGCTGGGATTGAAGCAGCAACCATTTGCTAGATACTCATGTTTGTACATCCTCCTAGTTTAATTAATTTTCCTCAATGAGAATGAAAACACACTTCCTAAAAACACAATTGCTTGGAAACTAGTGGGAAAAAAGTCTAGATTTAATATCAAGAAATATGTAAAACTAGTTGGAAAACTGACTGTGGGCTGCTTTTTTTTTTAAAAAAAGTCAATATTTCATTGTCATATTGGGAGGATTAAATAATGTTCAAACAAGGTTTGTCACAAATATGGCACATACCAGGCAAAGGCAGTGGTCCAAGGCTATTATGAAAGCCATACCTGGTATTTAACATCATGCATCACCTAAGAAAACAAGAAACCTCACAGCACACTTTGATCTAACCATGATACATGTGACAGCTGAACGCCAGAAGGTTCTTTGCTGGTTGCTCAGGGCACGATGGAGTATCCAAACAGCAGAGTGACCCCTGCCCAGGCCCAGCCTGGGGACTCAGCCTCGATGCTGTGGGGTGAACCAGGCTGTGCCCACCTGGCTGTGCCAGGAGCTGCTAAACTCTATGAGATTGCACACCAGGCCAAACTCACCCTTTGTCGTTTTGAGCATTTTGAGCACAATGAGAAGCGAACTTCTCAGTGCTGGGCGCTCCTACAGATCCCACTCTGCCTTGGCAGGGCTCACACCTCCCATACTGCCCCAGTAGCCTGAATGGAAAACCTAGCACAGAACTGAGCTTCCAGGCCACATCACAGCCAGTCCTTAGCAGAGGCAGAATAAAGGCAGTTCTGGAGTAACTGGTTGTAGGCAGGGACAGGGTAGCAGCTCACAACGCAGTGAACAATCTCTACATTTTCTTAATCTAAATATCCATATCATTATGACATCTGGTAAGGAAGGGAAACCGATAGTAATTTATCTGAAGTGTTAAAGCCTTTTGAGTAAACTAATTCTCCAGTCTGTCAAGCACAAGTCCATGTAGCCAAGATTCACTACTCTTTTAGTACCCAAACTAAGATAAATGATCATCTTGAACACAAGTCATCTATACCGTTTCCCACAGGAAGACAAGGTTTGAATCCAAATTGATTCTGAAAACCCCTGAGGTATGGTCAGAAATCAAATAGATGTCAGTAAAAAACACTTAAGAGGGAAATGTCAAATGCAAAAGTCCCCAACAAACAAGCCTAACCTGCGGCCCTCATGAAGAATGACCTGCCAGGCAGTGCAGACTGTGCAGAAATGGAACCGCAGTCTTTAGAGATCCAGCAAATGTTTGAATGTTTGGTATTGTCTGCTCACAGCAAAAGTGAAGGCAAAAGCTGTCCTGGAACACACCTGCGAGTGTGTTTCATGTAAAACAAAGAAGAAATTATTGTGTTCTCACTGGCACCGATGCATTCTCTGCGTAGTTTGTTGTCCAGTTCTCAGCACTATGTGTTAAGGAAAATGGATGGTCAAGGTCCAAAGATTCTCATAGCAAAGCCCAAAAATTTAGAAGATGCAATCTAAGACAAAAGGCTGATGAACTGGGCATTTTTTTGTGTGGAAATGGGAAGATGAAGAAAACTTAAAACTTTGCTGTCTGGCAGAAACCTGATCTCTTTCTACCCATTATAAACTGGTGATGTGAAATGTGATGTCTTCCACTCTCTGCTTTTGTTTGATAAGGTTTGGTACAGAAGGACTGTGAAAGTTTAGGCCACCTATTAGAGCATTTTCAGACCTTTTATCTGTCTGAGCCAGAGCTTCCTCAGATCAAAATCCTGCAAGACTCACCTCAGGATCCAGTTTTGTGGCCAGCATTCATCACAACTGTCTTGGGTTGCAATGCAAGATGTAACCAAAAGCATGTATTTTATTGCCATCTGTGGAAACCCTTTGGAGAGGTGTTTTTCTTTATCTTTTCTATGACCCATCCCTCATAACTCCAGGAGGATCTTCTATTAATGGGCCAGCTGTTAAAACCAGGAGGAGCACTGTTCTTTATCTCTTCCATGACCCATCCTGCCTCTGGGGGATATCTGCTGTTAATGGGCCATTAGGGCTCACTGCATGACTGATGAAATTACATCATCCCATTGTGAGATGCTCCACCCAGGGGGAGGAGCCAAGCATTCCTACCTGGATAAAACCTGAGATTCAGAACACCAGGACAACCTGTTTCTGCTAGATTCCCAGAGGAAGACTGGACCCATCTCACCACCACTGGACCTTCAGAGGAAAACTCCACCCTACTTCAGGATCATCTCTGCTCCAACAGAACCACATCTGTCATTCCAGGAGGACTTAATTGGACTGCTACCAACACCCTGACCAACAGTGTCAGGCTGTATTCTGACACTGTTTGCTTTTTTTGTTTCTTTGCTTTTTTTGTACTACTACATTTTTATTTTTAAAATTCCTATTAATAATTTATTTTTATATTCCCATATCTTTGCCTGAAAGCCCCTTAATTTCAATATTATAATAATTTGGAGGGGGGGGTGGAGTTTACATTCTCCATTCCAAGGGAGGTTCTGGCTTTCTGGCAGACACCTGTCTTTCCAAAACAGGAGAACAGCCAACTGCTTTTGAACATACCCAGTTGTCCAGGTATTGCATGATTTAGCCCTGAAATGCTGCAATGAAGCTGAGACAAGCTCTGGGACACAATGGTTCTTAGTCACAGCACCATTCTGAGGGGTGACTGCTGGCCCTTGGAGACACAGCCTGGACACACAGCGCTGGAGGTATTTCCAACATGGGTACCTCCAGTATGCACCTGCCAGGGCTGCTGGAAATGACGGCGTGCGGTGGCCTACAGCTGGCCTGTAGGCCTCACAGTTATAAATAATTCCAACTTTATAACTGAAATGTGATTGATTATATGATTACCTTAATGATGTAACAGTAGGGCTGGTTGGAGAGCAGGCCGGGCAGTCGGGGGCTCAGGCTGCTATTGGCTAGTTGGCTGGCTGGGAGCTGGGATTGACTGCACCTGCCTGCTCATCTCTGTAAGGAAAAGAGCTCTCAGTGCAGGGCTGTCACTGCATGATCCTCCTGTGTGCCCTTCCCTGCCTCCTACACCATTGCCATAACACAGGGAGGCCTACATCTTCCTTGACCAGCAGCTGGGCTCAGGTAGCACTTCCTGGGGGAAAATGGCCAAAAAGCTGCAGCCAAGCATCTGAACTGTGCGTGTTGTGAAGCAGAGGGAGAACTGGAACAGCAGAGTGTTTATTAAAGCACATATAACAGGGGCACCCAGTGCATGGATAAAGAATGACATCATGCAACAGTGACAGTGATGTGCAGGGTCTGGGGTTTCTGTCTGTCCTACAACAGAGACTCCCAAACTGAAGCCTGGGGCATCCACAAGCCCACCTTGTTGAAGGACCAAGAGCAGTGTAGTGCCCAGCGAGGTGCACAAAAGAAAGCCAAAGAAGGCAGCAGAACAAGGGGAATGGCTGGGATAGGGGCCATTTCCCCTGCATGTTACTGCAGCCACTTGTCCCTGCAGGCACTGCCCCTGTCCCCTGCTGGAGCTGTCATCACCAAACCTGCAGCTCACCCAGGGTGTGGAGCTGGCACGGACCCGCATCGACCCCAGATCCTGTTTCTGGGCCACGCTGACCAAGAGTGCAATCATGCACACTTCCTTCCACATTTATGCAAAAAGCATCCACCCCACACGTATTTCCACTGTATTTGAGGCCTTGTGAAATCTTGGCAGAAGTGGATGGATTTTGCCCAGAATACACAATTTAGTGCTAATTATTTCTTCCTGCTGGGCTTTAGAGCACAGAGCTTTCAGTTCAAGAACAACAGCTACAAGAGCTAATGGATTGCTCTGTTACCAGGAAGCAAACCCTTTGCAGAGCGTGGAGGATCCTGCCCTGCTGCAGGTCCCGGGGAAACTCTGCAACAATAGGAGGATGGAATTCATTAACTCCTCAGGGAAGGAGAGCACATCACCAGCATCGTAATTGCCTTCCGCTGGTGCTGCTGGGGAGAATACCCCAACACAAAAGAGCATCTCACCCCTCCCAAGGCATAGCAAATTATGTTGCAAATGTAGAAAAAGAAAATTCCCCTTGTTGGGTCAGTGAGAGGCTGCAGAAGAGAAAAGGATGGAAAAACTGTTGCTGTGATTCATTCCCTTCCATGTCACATACAGAAGAAGTCCATATTTTCTGTGAGTGTGTGTATAGGATATGGATTAAATTGTTGCTTTCCAAACCTCACTTCCCACATGCACTTATCTCACATCTAGGATGGCCTGTGGGCCTCTCTGATTGGGCTCCACTGACAAACCTCTTTTGGTGATACTCCCTGAGCTGAGGAAGAGACTTGCTCTGCTCTGCTGGCAATTAAGCTGCAGGTAATGAATTAACAGCATATAGGAGTCACATTGGGAGCCAATAATAATTTAATTCTCTTGCACTGGCAGTTAACCACCCAGCAGTAATCATTCCAGAGCTGCTCTCCACACAGCTAATTTTGGAGCTTTGCAGACCTACATATGGTGATCATTTGATTCCAATGCTGACATATAGCCTGAAGGAGAGTCCAAAGTACCTCCTAGCACAGCGAACATTTTGGCTGGTGGCGACCACATCTTAGCTTTTCTTTCAAATGCAGTCCTTTTGGTGTGGATACTCACCTTCTCAAATATCCTTACAAGTGTAAGAAATAAAATACTGAAATATAGAGCAGATGCTTCAGTACCTTGGACTAGATCCATTATTGACACAGGACCAACATTACGCCCTTCTCAAAGACACTTGCTCATATGGTGCACAGATGTAGGCTGCTGGCAGTGATCTCTAAAGCAAATGTGGGCAACTTCCAGATTTTCAGGTACCCTTTGTCTCCATTTCTTTTGCAAGATTCTGGACATTTTATTCTCATTTGGGTCTTTGTAGTTATCAGGCTAAAATATCCTTATAATTACTGTATTTTTCTCCCTCTTGGAAACAGGGTGAGGGAAACACTGCTTGATGAATGGAACAACACCCAGCACTGGAGGTGAGGAGTGGTGGCATTGCCACAGGTCACCAAGATGACCTGTGACCTGTCTGCCCAACACACAGAGGTTTCAGTGGCAGCTCTTCCAGAGAGTATGCTAGTACCAGTGGGAAATGTTTTCATAGCTTGGAACCATGATCACCATCACCAAAAAGTAAAAGGCTGTAAGAGTAAAAGGAGTGAGAATAAATCTTCCTGAGTGAGCTTAGGAAACAGCTGTACAAAGCCTGACACCCCTTTGCTGAGACAGTTGTAAGCATCCTCCATCATGTCCAGACAGAGTTTCCTGTCTTGAGAACAAGTTGTCCAGCACAACTTCATTGGGAAACACCAGAAGAAAAAAAGTGAAACACCAAATTGATTCCAAGGAAGATTTTCTTTCTTCAGTGAAATGAAGGTAAATAATTCTGCTCCTTTATGACTGGTGGTTTTACTGGGAGGCATTGCACAACAGGCTTAAATAATGCCCAAGTATGACTGCATCCAGTTTTATCTGGCTGTAATGTTTTCCTTAGCTCATTGTGTCTCAGAGAAGGCTGGTTACAAAGAACAAAAGCCTCTTAGGTCTGCAGTCTATATGTACACGAACCCTTCTCACCTGACTGCAGAAACAAGCATGTGGAAAATATATTGAACTCATTCTTCATAGTGTTTTGTTTCAAAACATTTGGAATTTAAGTAATTTAAGTAAGCTTTTAAGGAATTTAAGTAAGCTTTTTACTTTAACAAATAAATATTGAGCTACTTGCATTAATAAACACAAAGCAAAAGGCAGAAAATACTCTTCCTATCCTGCATGTGGACAGCCTCTGTTTCCAGCACGAGCTGGAGGATGATCATGGGCAGGGACTATGGGGTTAATCAGAGAAACTGGACACGCTGTCCACCAGGCCCCAGGAACCCCAGCCTGGGCTGCAGAGGCCCATGTCTCCCAGCTCTCTGCCTGGCTGGCCTGCCCATTCTTCCACATTCTTAGCAGGGTTTGCCATTCTCCTTTTCTGTCCAGTGGTCTCTACCTTAGTACCATCCCAAGAGACAGGAAAGACTTGACCTCCACAAACCTGCTGCCTGCCTAATCCAGTGGAAGAAAGAAATATGCCAACCCCATCTTTGAAAGAAAAGCATTGATTTGCCTCTTCTCACACAATAATGAGTGCTCCACCAACACCTTCATCACTCATCTTCTCATGGGAGAAGATGTTTATCCTCTCTCCTGTACTTTAAAAAAAAGAAAAAAACCCAAAAAATAAAAAACAGTTGACAAACTGTTGACAAACAGTTAACAAATCCGAGATGCAAGTCTCCGCACAAAAAAATAGAACTTTTGCAAAAAGTGATAAGCAGCTTGAAGCAGATCTTACTGGGACAGTCAGGCAGGGCTGTCAGACTTTAAAAAGCAAGCAGGCCCAGAGATGTCCTTCTGCCTTCTTTTGTGCAGTATCTTCAAGCCCAATGCCCTGGGGTCGGGGGGGCTACAGCCATGGTAGAGGTACATCACACATGTAGGATTTAACGTGTTGCAGCAGAAGGGCAGGAAAGCCATGGCCTGCTCTCCCTTCAGGAAGTACAGGACAGCCCCTGCTGCAGAGAGCATCTGGAACTGAGCAGCAGGTGACCTCCATGTCACGGGCAATGCTCCAGCCCCACCCACACGGCAGCAGCTTCGCTCTCCTAGAGCCCCTACGCTTCAGCAGCTAAGCATTACTGAAATTGGATCCACAACATGCCCGTGGATAATGACTTAGGCTTACCTTTCCTTAAAGATAGGGAAACCGGACCAAAGACAAAGATTTTTTTTTTTTCTGCTGTAGAAATGTTTCTGTTTTTTCCATCCCGAAGGTGATGTTTGTGATCCAGGAATTTTGCCTTCCTGTCCTCCTGCACAGGGGGAAAAAGCAGGCACCTGGCTGCTTCCCCTGGCAGCTCTGCCTGTTGGCTTTGACAGAAAGGGACCAAGACCCACTCAGATAACCACAAAAATTGTTGGGTTTTTTTTCAGTAGGGCAGCACACTGTACGTCTAGGAGAAGGGGGAAAAAGGTTGATCTTTGGGTATTTTTGGAAGCTTCACTGACCATCTGCTGGATAGCTATAAAGAAACTTTGGTGGGGTCAGGTCTGAAAACACTGTAGAGCCATACTCTTAGCTTGGAAGATTTCACATGGAGACTGGATGAAAGCCAGCAAAGCAATGGATATGGATGGATTTCTCTTTTTGTCACAGTTGATGGAAACAGCCAGTCTATGTGTTGGCTGATGTGATGTAGACAGCAGAAGCCAGCTCTAATGAGGTGCCTCAGCCCCTCCAGCAGGCACCCAGAGGCCCCTGTGCCAGGTGGTCAGGGTCACCTCAGTGCCAGTGGGTTGGCACGTCCTTCCTGCCCACAGTCACAGAGTGAGAGATCCCAAAACCTCCTAATGAGCCTGTTCTGCAGGCTGTGCTCTGAGCTCATCTCAGCATACTCTTCCAAAGCTTGGATGGAAGAGGTACCTACTCCTTTGTGCAGCTGCTTGGAGCGAGAGCACTCGGCAAGAATGTTGTGCTGTGCTCAGGCTGGTGCTTCTCATCTCCTACCCCACCTGAATGTGGCTGGATGTGCATGGACTGGTTCTTGGGACACAGCAACAGCACAGGGTCATCTCCTCTGCCAAGGGACTGCTCTTCCCACAGGATCAGAGACAGGTTCCCTCTGGTGCCTATGTTTGTTTGTATGACTTGTGTCCTCTCTCCACCTTCTACTTTCTCACAGCTCCTGAAACACTGTCTAAAGAGGAAAACATCCTCAATAAAAGGAAAGGGTGTGCATCAGTGCTGCTCCAAAATACTTTGTGTCTGCTAGATTATGGTGATCAACTACTGAGGTGACAATTAAATAGGATGAGGTGGATTAAATAGGATATTTTGTTCCTTCTCCTCAGTGAATGATTTTACTTTTTGCACATGGGCAGGTGCGGGTCTTGAAGGAGTGCAGTGAGCCCTGTCCAGCACAATTCTGGAAAAACACAGATTCTCAGGGAGAAATCCATGTTTTGGAGCACACATGAACAGAGGAACCTGAGTGCATCCCTGATCCAAGGCAAGGCCAGGCACCTAATTTTCCCTTTGCACTCTGTAGCTTCCAACAGAGATCCTTGGGCTTTATTCCAGGGTCAGGGCCTCAAGTCCTTTCTTATGTGCAGCTTCCAGTCCCAGCGTGATGACGTCCTGCTGCCAGTGCTTCATTCATAAGCAAGGGAAAATCCAACACATTCAGATTTTGAATCTGCTAAATGACTAATGGAGCTAATTGTGCCCTCTGCTCTTGTAGCAGCTTGAAAGCAAAAAAGAGGGGTTGACACAACAGGGCAAAGGACATTTTCTAGCTCTGACAATAACTCAGCAGCCCACTTTTGCCTTTGCAGAGGCCTGCTGCCAGCAGCCCACTCGTACTGGGGGTCCTGCTCACCTTTGTAATTTACTTCGGCTTTTGGTCTTCAGTCCAATCTTAAGAAACATTGTTCTTGGCTTCACTCTGCTACCTATCAGAACAAACAAAAACCCTGTGATGAATAAAGCAAACCCAGAAAAGTAGAATACCTGTAATCCAGAGTCTACTTCATAGTTTTAGCAAAAGCAGCAGCATGCAAAGCACAGACATAGGAGTGGGAGACTGGAGAAGAACTATTTTAAGTCAAACAGCACAGGAAGAGGTTCTTAGCTCAAAACAAAAATGATTTCTTTTTTTCTGATCACAAAATAAATGAAGTTTTTAGAAGTAACTGGAAGTCACACATACAGGGAACAAAGGAGTTAATTTACACATGACTGCTTACTTACATTTCAGAGTAACCAATGTCAGTGCAGGAGTAAGAGCAGAGCAAATCCAATAGTCTGGGTTTAATTATGAGCTGTTACTGCTGCTGACTACGAGAGGATCTTCCCTAAAATATTTCTCAACACTGATACTGGGATATGTGTCTTGGACCAATAAACTGTACATGTTTTTTTCTTTTTGGGAAAAACAGCTTTAAATTAAAGTGAAGAACATTTCAGAACATGTTCAGTGCCTGCTTTGCACCAGTCTAAAAGGAGAAAATCCACCCCCCAACATTCCTTTCTCTTGCTTTGGTGTTACTTGGGGAACTGATTCAGCTGAAAAATAATCCAGGAAAAAATGGCTGGTTACTTGTTAACTTGTTAAGGGTTGGTCCTGATGGGGCTGTACTGGGAAAGGGCAGAGGACGAGAGGGTCCTGGATTCTCCCTTCCAGCAGCAGCAACATTTACTAATACTGACTGCAATGGTTGCTGAATTGCAGACTCAGTGTTTGGAAATATAGCTCACAGAAGGTTTAAATGTCTGCTTCTGACATTCCCAGAAGAGCACCAGCATGCTGATTAATCCATTAGAGCCCGTGGATTATCTCTTCCTTCACCTGTATTGCTTGGGGAGGATGGCAAGAAAGGCTTAAGCCCACCTAAAACATTTGTACTGAACTGCACACTGGTGTGGGAATACAAAGATAATTCATGATTACTTCCATGTTACACCACTCATGAAAGACATGAGAAACTTGCACTCACTTTTTCCATTAAACAAGGAGGTTTCAAGGCAGCACCCTCTGTTCTGGCCCTCTGGGAAGACAAAGACTCCATTGTGGGGTTAGTTTTACTTTGCATGACAGAATCCCATATTTGTTTGTCTGGAGAATGAACAAATAAACATGATTCTTAGCCTGTGATGTAGATGAAGGTATCAATCCTGTTGGCAGAGTCCCATATGGATAATGGCCAGACACTGTAGTTAACACCATAATTCAAGTCTCCTGTTTAAAGGCAGTGCAATAGTAAATCACTAATTAGACATTCATACTTGCACTTCTGTGTTTGTTTCTTTCCTTTTATCCTTTGTCTTCTCAATAAAAGCATAAACAAGAGGGTGACTGAACTAATGAAACCCACTGTCACCTTTCCTACTCTCTTGGTTGGACAAGCAGTGGCACATGCTAGGTGCAGTTCAAAACTGTGCTGTAAGGGATGCAGTAATAGCTGCCTTTGCCTAGCAAGGACATTTGCTTAGTCCTCTGCCCCAGAAAGCCAAATTTCAGAAGTCATGCAAGGATTTCACATCTTTGACACATCACCTTCCCTGCCAAAATTGGCCAGGCATAAGCATCAGGTCAAAATGTAAGATGAGAGAAGGGGACATGCAGCACAAGCTCACAAATACCACTGCTTAGATCAAGACCAAAAACCAAGGTAGGTGGTTACAAGATATATATAGCAAGGGAATGGTATTTCACAAGGTTATTTAATTTCTTTCTTCCCTTTTTGCCTGAGAAATATATAATTACCCTAAATTTAGAGCACCTCAGAGATTCTACAGCAGCATTCTTCCACTCCTTGTCACTGCTGGTCATTCAGCAGAGCATTTCCATGAGCTGCATGACACTGGTGGTAACATGCACCTTTTGGGGGAGCAAAGACTGCTCTCCACAAGGAGAACTGGATATCAACATGCACTCAGAAAACTCCATTATCAGCAAACAATGTGTCTACATACCTAAGCAGAAAGATGGGCAAAATGTATTTCAGAAGCACAGGAAAGAGCTAATGTAGAGGGATAATAGGAAAGGCTAATTTGTGAACTACATGGGTATTAACCATGAGAAATCCCAGAGGAATTTACAATTTGTGCTTAGAAGGAGGTCTATGACTAGACCATGGTGCAATGGGTCTGTTTGAGGCAGTTCTGCTGCAACAATGAAGCCAGGTTGCCTTCTCTTTTAGTGTTTTTAAGTGCTGTCTCTTCCAGCAGTAGACAGTCACTGGAACATGGCCACTGCATGAGAACCTTATTTACCCTCAGGAAAGACAAAGGATGCACAAGTGTTTGGGTGGATTTGGTTTATGGGGCAAAATTGACAGAACTGGGTAGCAGGAGGAGCAGAAGATGGACTTGAATAGCAGTTTTGAAAACATAGTTTAAAAAACAAGGAATACAAATGGTCTTTGACCACTGACCAGATGGTTCTTGTGATGAAATATTTCTATCATTTTTTACATCAAATTTTCTAGCTATTTTCAATTAGTTTAATATGCAGTGAGCTGAACAGATTCAGATTTCAGTGAACTAAATGTATTTCCATTATCAGAGAGTAATCAATGCAGTACTACCCCTAAACATAAATGGTGGAGCAATAAGAACTAGATTAAATAAGTTACTGAAGTATAAATTAAGCTTTTCCTTAATGTTGAAAAATCAGAATAATAGCAGAGGAGAAAAAGCAGATCCTACAATGGTTTTACTGACATAAGTAATCATGAGATGAGCAATTTCTGTAAAGAAGGATGGAACATTTTGTATTTTTAAACATACAGGCAATTTGCTGCACTGAGGTGTTTTTTCCTCTCCACTCCTCTCCCCTGAGGATTGCAGGCGGAGCCTCCACTGGGGAACCAAAACACGTGTCCCTAACAGGTGACCTCCACAAAAAACCCACAAGGAACAAGATGATGTATTGGGCCAGCAGGAGCAATAGAGAATCAGCAAAGCTTTTATTCTTTCCCCTTCATAAAAGCCACTGGCAGAACCTGAGCTTCTTCCAGACTGACAGATTCTCACCACTTCACATACAGCAGCAATCCCAGCATCAGTCTGTGCAGGGAGCAGCAAGGCACAAATAGCACTGGTTTCTGGGAACATTTCTGGAAGGGAATTGCTGGTGGCAACCAACCATCTAGCCAAAAGTCCCACCAGCCCTTTTGTTTGGGCATCTGCTGACCCCACATATGACACTTTAATTGTATACAAAGTCTGAGACTGTTGGTTGGGCTGAATCAGCCTCTGACCACAGTGTAAGAGGATAAGTTTGTCAAGTGCTGTAGCTGCTAATGGCTGAGATCCCCTGGGCTGCTGAAAATCACAGAAATGCTCCATTTGCCACTGTCCTTCAGAATGAACTGCATGCCAAAGTAAGACAGAAGGCTTTCCCCTGTCAGAGTCCTCAGTTCTGTTCTCAACTCTCTCTGAATAACTCTGTTGAAGTTATGTTATCATTCATCAATTATTTCTTCTTATGTTTTTTTTCTTCTAAGACAGGAAAACTCACTTCACAATCACAGTTGAAAAAGATACAGAAATGGTGATAACATTCATCACAAATGCAAATGGTAGAATTCCTTGTTCCTTAGTTTATAGAGTGCCCCTCCCTAAGATTATGACATAACAGATTGTCTGGGAGACCAGAATGCCAATAACAAGCCAGATTAAAAAGATAAAAGGAGGATTTTAAAGACAGTATCATATTTTGGGGAACACAAGTCACTACTCTCAAGAATTTGTAATTTACAGACTGAGTGGCAGCTTTTCTCTGGGCTTGAGCAATGTAAGCCAATAGCTCCTCCAAAGCATGATGCTGGCTTGTGCCTGAGGCATTCTTTGGAGCTGTCTAAATTGGGGAAGAAAAGCTGACTTGAGGTCAGCTTAGCCAGCTTGCCTTGATGGAAGCCCCTCTTTTCTCTGCAATCCCAGCTGAGATGGTTTTCCCTGCTCACCATTTAACTGTGACCACTGCAAACACTGCCTGGCCAGCAGGGCAGCAGCCCACAAAAAAGTGCTGCTGGCAGGACAGCTCACTCCAACTTCCAGAAGGGTCAAACCTTCCTCTCCTCTCTCCAACAAGGGAGTTGTGCTTTTTCTGATCACAGTGACTCCAACAGAGTCTGTACAATCTCAGCTCAGCACCTGGTTTGGAGAGGGCCAGCGACAGCATTATGGTCAGCCAGAGCAAAAGAAGGTGAGAACTACTGTCCACAGAGATGTTGTCCCATTATTGGATTCATTTGTTTTAAGAAGGGAGTAGGATTCCAAGTACCTTTTCTGTGTACAGGAACTTGCAAATCTGTTGGGAGCTCTTGTTCTTTTCAGGGTTTTGCATGATTTTCTAATTAACTTATTTCTTGAACAATTTGGTTCAGCAGATTTTATTTTTGCACACTGAAAGAGCAAAAGGCTCCCTCTATATCTTTGCAATAGCTCACCTGTCATTAAAAATGTAGAAAGCGTCACAGAATTCAAGAGATCTGATGATATTAATGCAGAATTCGGCCTAAAGGGAGAGCTGTTGAAAGGTAAGAGATAGGAATAAGACCCAGTCATCCTAAATGCTCTCAGACTGGTGGTCCTTCTTTGGGCCTAAAGCTAAAAGTGAGCAGGATTTTCAGGTCGCAGACAGAAACTTGGCAGGAACAACACAAGGTTAGTGTAGGCACGTTTCAGGTTTGGGTTTTTTTTGTGTTTAATAGTTTATCCCCTTCATTCCTGAATTAACACAGAATGTAAATCTTGTGATCATTACACAAACCCTAGTTTACACAATGATGAACAAAACCCAAGGACAGTCCCCAATACAGAAATGTCAAAATTTAAAAGCAGAATCAGAGGACTTGAGGCCTAAGAGGAAACCAAAGGAAATATCAAAATGGCATTCTCAAGCATGTATTCTAAAGATTACTTGCCACTCTTCTCATGATTTTTAAAGCTCTTTTGGGGACCTGCCAGTGTAGAGGTAAGAACTTTACCTTGGAGAACTTTACCTAATTATAGGTTAATACTACAAGACTTCAATATTCAACAAAGTACTAGGTAAAACTGCCACAAAAGTGTTCCTTTCATCAGCACATTTCATGTTTAGTCCTAACTATCAGTTTATTTTTTAATTAGAGTTTTTTAAAAAGCAGATTACTTTTGGCAAAGCAATGAATATATAACCATGTATTGTTTCCCCTAGAGACAACATATATACAATGTGTATGAAAGGCATGATACGCACAATTAAGATGACTGTGTGACAGATTAGTAACCAGAGGCCATGCAAGAGCAGAGGGATAAAACAAAAGTAATAAATATTTGGTCACTTTGAGAGTTCATTTGGTCATCACATTCTTTTGTGTTTTTTTTTTTTTNTTTTTTGTTTTTTTTTTTTTTTTTGGCGTTTTTTTTTTTTGGGTTTTTTTTTTGTTTGTCTGGTTTTTTGTTTTTTTTTTTTGGTTAGGGTTTTTTTTTGGTGATAGAGACTGCAAATATCATTATAGCAACTGTTCAAGAAAAAAATATGAACAATAAGTGACAACATACAGACTTGAAAGATACTCTAATATTGAATTTTCACTATGAAATTTAAAGATTATTGTAGCAGCAATTAAACAAGCTATTCTGCCAAGCAAAGACAAAAAAAGAAGTACTTTATAAAGCATCAGACTGTGAACTGCAAAACAGACATCAAAACCTCTATCCAAGCAGAGAATTGTGTGCACACTCATACATTGGTAGTAAATGAATTAGAAAGAACCCACTTTGAAGAAATGCTCAGCACAGTGCAGATTAAGCTCTTTTCCCTCTCTTCCTCCATCACCTATCTTCATCACTACAGCCTCCAGGACCAAAACGGACTTTTCTCATCCTCACATTCTTTCCTTCCCCTTTAATGGTCTTCTGTACCTTAAGAAGTATTTTCACTTCTCTGTTATAGACTTCTATGTTGGTTTGGGGTGTCATGTCCTCATCTTTTATTGCTTTGATGATAAAAGCCCCAGAGTAGCATTTTGCTGTGGCAAAACCTGAGCTTTTAGTAGTGCCATATTTTCTATCTTGGAAATAGCTTTGATTTCAAATTGCCACTAAGTCTGATGGCCACCACCACCCCAGTACACTTTGCCAGCACACACCTGAGTAAAGCGCTGCTTGTACAGACACTGACTTTGGGTTTACCAGCAATAATTGCATTAGAATAATTTCACTCAAGAGTGTGAGTACAACAACCCTTGTTGTCAGTTGAAGCAATTTTTACTCAGTCTGAACAACAGTGCCTTTTAGGGTAAATATGTTATGTTGTGGGTTGATATGTCATAAGTGCATTATTCTACTAAAATTTAAGGTATTTACTGAAACACATTGCAACTCTGAGATTAGCCAAAGTAACAAAACTCTCTCATTTCTTTTTCTGGCATCCATTAATCTATTTGGAATTCAATACAATATGTTAAAAACCTTTCAAGCTCATCATACAGCATTGTTGAATATTGCTGTGCTATCGATTACACATACGGATAGGTTGCTCCAGAAAAACAGCAAGTAGACAGCTATGGAAAATTTGGGAATGCCACCAAAATCACCACTGGGATGCCTTTATGAGTATTACTGAAAGAGAAGGAGCAGTTCTCCTCAATGCATTCTCTATTTTCTCTCCTCAAAGTTTTCTCTATAGCCTTAAGTTCCTCTCTCTTCTGTTAGCTCAGTACCTCCAAAGGCTATACCCCATTCCAGGGCTGAAACTTAGTATTTACTTCTGTAACAATCTTCCTATAGTTATTCTGTAACATTTTTCCTATTCTCATAATATTAGATAAAAGAGGACATACAACTGTCACAGTTTTGCAACCAGAACTGATTTTGAGGCAGTGATCTATTATATTCTGGAGACAGGTCAGTAGCAGAAGCAAAAGCAGCACTCCAGGCACAGCTGGGCTCTGTCCCATGCCGAATTCCAAGGGCACTTTTCTTTCTGTCAGCCTGCTCCCTGACTGCTGTGCCAAGACGAGCCATGCATGGTGAGCCTGAGGAAGAAGCAGATGCAGACATCAGCTCGGGCACACAGGGCAGCTGATGGACTTTTCATCTTGTGACTGAAGAACAGGTCATAGCACAGTGGAGTTTCATTAAAACTACATGTCTCGTGCTCGCTGCTCTTTCCCAACTTTCATTTATCTCTAAGAGACAGAGCAAAAGGCTTTACGCTTTTGCTTTCACTTTTTTTTTTTTTTTTTTTTCTTTTCTTTTGTTTTTTTCATGTGTGAAACTTACTGTCCCTGAAGCTGCTTGGCCATTAATTTAGAGAGAGGTCACAAAATCACAAACCCCACATGGCCGCAGCTGGGCTGCTGCTGCTCCCCTGGGGCTTGGACTCCGTCACAGCTGCCCAGGCAGGTCCACACACACAGAGCTTCCTCACTGCTGGATTCTCACTGCTGGGGCTGGGAACAGTGCCTACATCCTCTAAGCACCTCTGGCCTCCACATGAGTTTGCTCAACTAAATGAAGACACGCCAGTTTCTGTGGTTTTCAAACAGATAACAGATGATGTTACAAAGGCACAAACACCAAAGTCTGAGCTTAACAGATGCAAAACTCAATCCATTTTGAAGATAAAAATGTTAATAATGTAGTGTGAGTAATGAAGATAAATTTTCTCCCCCAAAACAATGACATTTCCTGAGTAAAAGTTGCTTTCACTTGGACTTTACCTTCTATCTAAGTTACTGGCATTCTACATTCAGCTGTCACTTACATGAATGGGTTTATTAAACCTTAGGTTTATTAAAATTCTCTGTTCTAATACTAAAGACAACAAAATTTTTCCCATATCAACAAATGTCTCACTGGGTTTATTACCACAGACATCTTGGGATACAAAAAATATGGAAAACCTTAAAATAGTTTCAAGAAGGTGTGATTCATTACCTAAAAGAGAGCAGAGCCAGTTTTACCTGTGAGAAATTCTGAGTCACCTGATTAATTCTGTTATGATAATAACTACAAGGCAATATTATTAATGCAACATAAATGGTTGGTTTTTTTCAAAACCCGTATTTAGCTCAATGGTATTATGAAAGTAGAAGTTTACTTACAAGTGCAGTATTCGTATACTGTCCAGCAAAATGCACAGGAAGTAAAATGACTAATATACAGCAGAAGTACTTTGTATGTACTAATGTTGAGATAATAAGATTGAGAAATAGCCAAAACTTAGGTATGTGAATATAAAGTAACTTAAATGATGTTCGTGAACCCCCCGCCCCCCATATTAACAACTGAAATCCCATTTTAGGGATCATTAAAGAACAGAACTTTGCTTAAAGAACAGTCTGTAAACTTTGCTTGAACTGCAAATTGTTGTAAACATGCATACATAATAAAATTTTCAAGCCTTTATAGTTACATTACTGAAATCAGTGATGGCACTGCATCTTTGGCAAGTTCAACATCAATACATACATCAGTCTTTCTATGGACAACTAACTTAGTAATAAGTCCAGAAAACAGTTGTAGACTTACTTCATTTAAAAGCAGTCTTATTGAAAAATGGCATTAAACAGTATATTAGATAGGTACAGAAAAATAAAAAGACCCAAAAGAACAACCCACTTCATTTTGCAAACTCAGTTGTTCTTCTGACACTGGTAAATCAATGAACTAATGTAGCAATCCGTGTGCCTGCACACAGTTCAAACGCTTCTTTCACTTCCATGCTCCTTATGTACCACTGAAAGCCAGGATTGACACCAAAGCTGGAGCTGTGTCTCAGTAACTTCTCATAGAATTAATTTAAATGTACTTTTTGCATTACCAGAATAATGACAGTAAGTCAGACTTGTTGACGCATTTTATTGTGAGATGGGGAGTCTGGTAAAAAACTAGAAAATGACCATGATGTAACAAGGAACTTAAAAATGAAGTTTCAGATTTGTAACATACATACATGAATACAGGAACAAATTGGCACAAAAATGTTAAACATTGTTCCCAACACTGTTTTATAAGATTATTCTAATTTGGCTTACTAAGGAAATGAGAGTTTTATGGTTAGACTAATCTCTTAATAAAACTGCAGAGCATCATGCTATTAGTCACACAGTGAATTTCAAAATTTAAGAGCTTTATATTAAAAACTGGGTAAAGGTAAAATGAATTGATTGCAATTGTAAAATTAATACATTCCCATTTTAATTCTTCTGTTCTACAGTCCAAGGCAAGTATAAATGTTAACATAACACTGTTAAATCAAATCTCAATGCAAGAGAACCGATTGCATCTCTACTTTAAATCTTATCAACTTTCCAAATTTTCATACTAAAATATATTATTGTATTAATACAAACTACAGTATTATACACTACACTGTGTAATAAATAAAGAAATATAAAAATAAGACACATAAATATAAAAGTTTTCTAAAACTAAAAAGGTACATATGTCAGTAAGAAGGGTATTAATACTGCCAGGTTTGAAGACATACAGTACAAAATGTTGCACAGATCTATAAACTAAAAGAAATAAAATAATACTGATAGGTAAAAATCAGCTAACATTGTTAATAAATGGGGTCCATAATAACTAACATTTGAAAATACTTATGAGCCAGATAACATGTCATGTATGTGTCTGAAATTAAAGTAAACCAATAAAGCAATAAAGCAGATTAGAAAATTTCCCTTGTAATTATTGTAGAGAAATTCTGCAAGTCAGGTATTAACCCAAAATACCACCAAATAATTAAATATATGAAATATCCCAGTGTTCTTACTTCTCTGATGGCTGAGTGTTTTTTTCCCCATGAATAGTTTAGAAGTTTGATACAAATCAACAAATGCTAGTTATTGTAGGCCACACATTGGATAAAGGCTGCTTAGAGCCTTTGTAATACTGATAAATGGCACTTACAGCACATAGGTCTTGCATAAGGCCAAAGGAGATACAAAGCTTCATATCATATCCTTCATATTGTTACTACATACTCAAAACACAATTACAAACACTGTTTTTGACAACTTTCCTGTCCTTACCAGCATTAACACTGTTAGTCCCTGCAATCAGAACTCAACGACAATCTTCTCAACTACATTTTTAACCACATGAGTAAGAAACTTCAGTTCTTCTATCATCTTCTTTCTTAAGGCTAACAATACACTTTAAATGATAATATGCTCTACTACAACATCTAATGTCATAAACCGCTACCTTCTAGGTTGAATTTACAAAGGTAGCCAAGCACTGTTTGCAACTGCATTACACGTCTCTGCAAAAGGGAATTTTGTAGTGCAGAAGTTCTCACATTGTAAAACATAAGAAAATACTGAAGCGGATTTAGGAAATGTTTTACCATAAAAAAAAAAAAAAATCATATAAATCTCTCCCAATTGTACAGTTTAAAAATTAATCAACTTAAGAATGAAAATTAATACTGATAAAACAAACAATGCCAGATGCTTGTCTAATAATCAGGTTTCCTACAACCTGTTAAATCTTTGCTTCCAGAGCCACTGTATTTTTCTAATCTGCTTCATGTTATAAACTTGTTCCTAACTTTGAAAACTGTGTGAAAAATTACTAAGTTTGAGGTTCAGGCACACCTGGATTTCTTTTTTTTTTTTCTTTTCATTTTTTTATATATATATTTTTTTACACAGTAGTGAACAGAAATCACAGTATGCAGGCTACTGTGTTTCCATGAAAAGCATGTATAATATAGAAGGAACTTCATTACCAATTTTTTTTTTTCTTTTAGAAAAAATCTAGCATGTAAGCTTTATTCGTTATTTTCTTCTGACACCTGCCCATCATTTTGTATAACTTCTGGTTCTGCATTGCTTGCTTGCTTTACAGCTTCATCATTCTTGTTATCTTCAGCTTTCCCGTCTTCCTCTTCTACTGCTGCTTCCTCTTCTGCATCCCCTACTTCTTGTAGTTCCCTACATTCTTTTTCTTCCTGAAGTCCCTCTATGTCTTTTTCTTCTTCCTCCTCTTCCTCTTTTTCACTGTATTCCTCCTCTTCCCTGGTTAGGCTCTCCCTCTCATCCGAGTCGATCTGGGAGGGGGATGCCCTGACCACCACGTGCTCGCTGCTCAGGACCTCGGGGCCCATCTCCTCGGGCTCGGCGCTGTCACGCTCCTCCGTCTCCCTTTTGCAGTAGGAGTAGCGATGGTTCATGTGTTGAGAGTAGGACCCCGAGTGTGAAAACCTCTTTCCACACTTGTCACATTGGTAGGGTTTTTCCCCGGAATGCAGTCGCATGTGTTCAATCAAATGGTGTTTGTGTTTAAATGCTTTTGTACAGATTCCACACTCGTGAGGTCTTTTACCTGTAAAATAAAGCACGAACAATTGGGTATTTTGTAGCTAAAGTTTTAAAAATGTACACTGCTGTCTTCATCGTAAAATGCTGTTGGTGAACATATCAGCATCGATTAAATTTTATATAACAAGATGTTCTACTCCATGCATTACCAGCTTGAGTTTCTTTCCGGTGCCCAAAGGATGGAGGTGCGAGGGTATATTGTCACAATCACTACAGTAATTTGCAAGTTTTTTTAGGAAAAGTCATCATAGGAGGATAAAGAGATTCTCATATATAACTTTTTGCACAAAAAAAGTGCAAAGATAAATTAGAAAAGGAGACATTTTTCTTGCATAAATTATTTTCAATTGAAATAATTTTAACTTTTCTATATTGACAGCAATTTAAAATCAACTGAGCTTTTACGTTGGTTTTTGTGCACCTGCCACGATACAGGTAAAAGGAAAATCATTCTAAAATGTAGGCTGAATGCTTTATGTACAAAGCTTACTGACTATACATGTACTGACATGAAAAAAATCAGTTTCAATCAGTGTGTTTCTGCTGTTTTCCAGCTATGGTCTTTTTTTCAGAGTCTCTTAAATAAATTTATCAGGAGTCTAGCAGTGTTATTTTGATTTTAACATTTAAAGTTATTACACAAAACAACTTTGCAGTCTTAGCTCAGACATAAAGACAGTAAGACATCAGGTTTTTGTCACACTACACAGATGACCAGCACATCCATGTCATCTCATGCTCAACAAGCAACAAGGAGAGCGTTGATCTCTTTTCCCAAGAAACAAGTGATAGGACAAGAGGAAATGGCCTCAAGTTGTGCCAGGGGAAGTTTAAATTGGAAATCAGGAAAAGTTTCTTCACCAGAAGGGTTGTCAAGCACTGGCATAGGCTGCCCAGGGAAGTGGTTGAGTCACTTAAATACCCCGAAGGTTATTTAGAAGACAAGTAGATGTGGCACTTTTGGGACATGGTTTACCAGTGAACTTAGCAGTGCTGGGTTAAGGGTTGGAGTCAATGATCTTAAAGGTCTTTTCTAACCTAAATGATTCAATGATTTTGAACATTACATTGAACTTAAAACTGGTAGGGGAAGAACAATTGTGTTAGAAAAAGGAGGAGTTGCAAGAGTCCGAGGAGAGGATAGGCATGAAATTCAATGTCCTTAATGAATACAACTCGAGAAACTCGATCAAGATAAAAAAAGAATTTGTTATGTTTTTAATTTTATATGTGATATAACATTAAAATGATATTATGCTGAAATATAATTAATAAAATAATTCAGCTACTCTGTGAACCAAGAAAGTAAAGCAGCATGAAGGGAGTAGCCAAACTAAAGACTTTATTTTATGGATGTGGGGAAAGAGAAGATAACAGAGCCAGCAAGAAAGGAATATATAATATAAAACTCAATATATTGGCACCCAACCAATAAAAAAAAAGGAATTTTTATTGTAAGACATCACAGAAGAAATAAGAGAGCAAGAGGTATTAAAAAAATCCTAAAGATACCAGAACTGGAGCTAAAAGGAACAACCATGAGAAATTAAAATAAAAATCAAAGCCAAAAGGGTGTTCTTTAGTGTTTAGATTCTATGTCTAATGAATAGCTGAAGCTGTTAACTTCAGGTCAGTATAAATGTGGCTCAATTTGAAAATCCCTCATACCAGATAGGCATGCTGCTTTTCATGCACAGTATCAAATACATATACAATCCTTTCCCCCCCGCCTTTTTAATTTTTTTTTTTTTTTTTTTTTTTTTTATAACCAAACAAGGTAAATTAGAAGTAATATATCCTCAGTTGTAGGCTGCATCTCACAGATGGTTATCCACAAGCCAGATGCAAAAACTCCCCTTTTTCTATTTAGGGTTTAGGTCTAACAAATTTAAAGAAAGACAGATATGCCGTTCTGTCAAACAAATATACAAAATAGGGGTTTCTAAAGAAAGCTTAGTACAGGCAGTAAGGATTGCTACACTTGCCTACACTGTCCCAGAACTGGATTCCAGTTGAGGTTATCAGTTACATGTTACCAAAGAAATAACGATCAGAAAAGTCTTTTCCTAGTACATACCTGTGTGTTCATACTTATGTCTCAATAATGAGCTGCTCTTCTGGAATATTTTGTCACATAAATCACATGCATACATCCCATTTTCTGTCTTTCTCATTTTTTTCTTTGGGGGTGTTGAATCAGAATCGTTTTGATCTTCTACATTGGATATTCCTTCTGAGCTAGTGTCTTGCCTTTCGTCCTTCAGAAAAATTACAAAAAAAACATTAAGGCCAATAAGAGAAGTTGCCCACATAAACTGAAGCTGCTACTCTCATTCAATTCCATAAACAGGCAGACAAAATTGTTTAGACTTCCACAGA